>CAWVNO010001645.1:0-20047 GCA_963930645.1 Salticus scenicus | reverse complement strand
CACTAGTGATGGGTAACTCATACATGAAGCATGACATTGTCACACCTCATCACAACGGTTTGTCATGACACATCATAATTATTTTTTGTATTACTTCAAAAGTCATGTCCCATTCAACCACTCACTCAATGTCTCAAATGTTTTGCCTTATTCATTCACCGCCTCATTCAATACCTCAATCAAACCGAAGTACTTCAAAAATTTTGTCCCATTCAAAGACACACATTCAACGCTTCAAACGTTTTGTCATGTTCATTCATTCACTCATACAGGACCTCAATCTATCTGAACTGGATTTGACAAAAATTTTGTCCCATTCTTTCAACGAAACCATTCATTCAACGGGGTGAGATTGAGATACTCAGAATAAAAACACAAATCAGAGAAAGCCTTCAATGGAATGACATGACTGAATGAAGTGTTATGTTTGTAATGCATTGCATTGTGACAGTGGGAGGTTAATGTGTGAGGGATATGTTGTAAGTTTGCCATATTCGGATCGTAAGAAGCGAAATTTGTAGTTGTGTTTGTAATTCAAGGTCGTCACCTGTCTGTGGGTGGTCGTCAGGAGGCGAATAAAATAAAGGCATTGACGGCAAACGGCTTGGCATTATACCAAAGAACTTCTAATAGATATTGAAGGATCTTTGATTATACTTCACGCGGGGTTGGGAGGAGGTGATTAGAGTCTTGCATCGTGTGTTTTCTCTTCTATGTAAATAATAATAATGAAAATTTGCTTTTTTCCGAACATAATCTTTTGAATGCAGACACTGGATGACATTATTTTCTTTCATAGCAATTATGTTTAGTTAAGTTTAATTTGTAAAGAAGAAAGGCATAAAAATTAATATTTAACATTTAAAACGTTATATGCGAAAATTATTATTATTATTTTTTTTAAGCTGTGAATATTTAAAATAGTGAATTTTTTTAACAGTAAATGTAATATGAAAGAAATTTTATTACGTTATGCACTGACGATTTGTTTATATTTACAATAATCACTTTTAATATAATTTTCATTATACACTAGTTTTAACATGATTGTATACTTGTAATATTTATGTAATAATTAGTTCTCTAAAAATTTGTTCAATAATATAATTATTATATTACCTACTAGGCACTCGTTACAGTGAAAATAAGATCTTTGACGAAACTATATCAACATTTCTGTACGATTAAATTAAATGCTGTTTATTTTATTTTATTTTATTTATTTATTTATTTTTTATACCTAAGTTATTTATATCAAGTTAATACAATACCTCAATAGTTAATTAATACCTTAATTTTTTATATCAAGTTAATACAATCGAACAATCAACACATTAGTTGACAGAATTAGTCATCAATCTTTTAAAAAGCTACAATATAAAGAATCAAATAGTTTAAATTATTACTGCAATTAAGAAAATTAACATAATATTGTTTATTTATTTTTCGATATCTAAAGAATCACGTTTAATACAATGAATCAAACAACAAATTAGTTGATAGAATCAATCATCAACCAAAATTATATGATAAAATTATTTACTTATTAGTGCAATCGAAAGATTGGTGACACTTTGAATTGCATAGAAATTAAATCCCGCATAGGAGATTCAGAGAAAACCACGGAAAACCCAGAATACCTTTATTTCAATATCTCCAATTTTAATTACGATTAAATTACTTATAATACATCTTTCGAAATTTATTTTAATGTAATTTTATTGTGAACTTTTAAACTGGTGTAAGCCGTTAAATTCAGTACGGGAGTTTAAGAGAAAAGCACAGAAAACCCTAAACACATGTGTTATTTTTTATTTTGCAAACTTTGAAATTCTGATTATCAGCTCACATTCCGTATAAAAGATTTTTAACACTATTTATTCCAGAGTTACGCAAGAGAAAAACATTGAAAGGTAAGACACAAATATTTTTATAACAATGGATTTTCGGAGTAAGGCCGATTGACTGTTGTGGGTCCTAGGCCTGAGGGGGAGCACCCTCCGTAGGGGTCTTTCTAAGGGGTCCTAAGCCGTGTTACGCAAATTTCGGAGAAAACCACTGGAAACTCCGAACGGCTGGGCCGACGAGAGCGACCTGGAATCGAACCCGGCACCTCACGTCTACCAGCTTTGAGCGCAGAACCGCTCGGCCGCTGGTGGGCCCTTTTATAACAATGTTTATATTACTTTTGTATTTCAGCTTTTAATTAACATTATTTCATAAGTAATATATCATTAAAAAAAAAAAAAAAAAAAAAAACTATTTAAATTAGAATTGAAGAGTACATGTTGCAAATCTTTGTCACAAGATACCGCTTTTAGTTTTGCTACAGTTAAATCTTTAAGAGCTAGTTGCACTATGAGCGATCAAGCTATTGTGCGTTTTAAAGCGGGAATAAGGCACCACCGAACGGGACTTTGCTACGAATTGGCTACGAATCTTTGCTCTTAAAAACAAATATTTTTTATAAAGCTTAAAAAGAAGATTTAACACAAATAATTCCGAGATTCTACCTTTCCCCCCGATTTTAACTTAACCATAATCACAATATTACTTCAAAATTGAAGTGGCCGTATTATTCCAGTGACCTCACTGCTACTCCTAATTTTGTTTTATAAATTGGATTTTCATAAATGGCAAAGACTATTATGGTCAATCACAGACTACAATACAGGAAAAGAAAAAACAAGAACACCAAGAATAAAAATTATTCGTAATGCTACCAAGATGGAATTAAATATTAGTTTAAAAAAGAAGCTAGACTAATAAAATTGTTTTATGCTTGCGTTCGTATTTGTACTGCCTCCCTAGTGGCCTAAGAAGTTCTGATCTCAAAAAGCTGGTAAACGTAAGGTGCCGGGTTTGATCCCAGATCGCACTGGTTGGCCTGGCCGCTCAAAGTTTTCCGTGGTTTTCTCTGAAACTTGCGCAAATGCTTACTAGGACCCTTTAGAAAAATCTCACAGAGGGCACTTCTCTTGAGGCTTAGGACTATAGCACAGTTAGTTGGCCTTAACCCTAACACCAACACTCGTATTGGTAGCATAAATTTTATGTCCAAGGTTCGGAGAAAAAGATCGATTTCTTTTTAAATACTTTGCGAATATTATTTATTAATAGTGTATTAAACAATTTTATCGCTATTTTTATGTATTTTTCTATAATTACGAATATTTTTTATTCCCGGTGTATTTAAGAATTTCCTCACTGTATTTTATGTACTTTATATAATTACGAGTAATGTTTATTCCTGCTGTGCTTGAGAATGTTATCATTGTATTTTACGTATTTTTATATGATTACGAATATTGTTTACTCATGGTGTGTTTAAGAATATAATTATTATATTTTAAGCATTTTAAATTTATCAAACAAAATGTTGAGGTTGGTTGTTGGGTTGTCGGGATTAAGGCCGATTCACAGCACTAGGGTCCTAGGACAAAAAAAGAGAGTGACCTCCGCGGGGGTCTTTCTAAGGGGTTTTAGCCCTCATTTTTTGAAGTTTATTGTTGCAGTATGATTTCGATCATTCTTTCGTTCTGATTAAAATAGGCACTTTCAAGGACTCTTAATTATATGCTTGGCATTTGTTAGTTTGACGTCTAGAAATTGATAAATGCGCATTTATTTGTACAATAGAACCTGAGATATAGCCTCCCCTAAAATTGTAGAAATCGCTGTGCAGCAGCGCCACATGTTAAGTGCTTCACACCAAAAATTATTATTTGCCGATTTATATCAAGGTGCGTCTACATAAAAATGTATATGCAATTCTGTGAAGTAGTTTGTAAGATATAGCTCATCTTTAAATTGCAAAAATCGCTGAATAGCCGCGCCACCTTTTGCCCGATAAGCATTCAAATTTAATCAGCATGTTTCATAATGACCTTCTTATATTTAAAGTTTTGTTTGATTATGCGATATAGAGCCTGAGATATAGCCTCCCATTAAATTGTGGAAATCACTGTATAGCAGCGCGACCTGTTGAGCGTTTGGTACCAAAAGTCGATAGGCACTTATTTAGGCCAAGGTGCATCTACATATAAATTTATAAACAATTCTGAACAATAGTCCAGGAGATACATTTGCCACAAAATTTTTGTCTCTCACACGCACACACAGACAGACAGACATTCGCAAAAAATTGTAAAATTGTGTTCTAGACTTCTCAAAACGTGAAAATCTGTCGAAAACCAGAAGTCAGAAATTTTTACGAATCCAATATTTTCTTCTATTGAATAAAGAAAATAAAAAGGGTCAAATCTTGTTCTGGACCCTCAAAACATGTAAATCCATCAAAAACCATTAGTAGAAAACTTTTGCGAATCCAATACTTTCTTCCGAAAACATTCGTGAGTTTTTATAAGCAAGTAAAGTGCCTGAGAAATTACTTAAAACAATCATTTTAACACCTTCTTGTTAAAACTAAACATGTCTTTAACAATCTCAATATTTTTGAAAAGTCAGCTTTATTTGTTAAAAGTATTTAAATTTTTGTGACTATTACTTCTTTTAAGGAAATAAGATAATTTCTCAGTGATTCCTTAACTTTTTTTCCAATCATTTTAACAGTAATCTTCATGACAAGTCAATTCATTCAATTCAATTCACTTGTGCTTGTGACATGAAAAACTACCTAACTGATAACAAGACATAACTGATGACACAGTACTTCATTTCATACATACGTCTTCCTTTACTCTTTTGGAATTGTAGGTACCATATGTAAGCCCCTCATCTCTTAACACTACACTTCACGGCAAAACAATTCCTTCAAAACACTCGTGTCACGAAAAACTCCCTATCTCACAACTGACTACAACATATGACAAAATACTTAATTTCATTCCTGCATCTTCGTTCACACTTTTGTAGTTGCAGTTACCGAATGTAAACCTCAACTTTTAATACTAATCTTCATGACAAAATCACTCTTTCAATTCACGTGGGACATGAAAAACAACCTACATCACAACTCACTACAACATATGGCATAGTACTTCATTTCATTCATGCATCTTCATTCACTTTTTTGAACCTCTCACCTCTTCACACTAATTAATTTTCATGACAAAACAACTCTTTCAATTCACGTGGGACATGACAAACAACCTACCTCAGAACTCACTACAACAGATGACAAAATACTTCACCTCATTCATTCACCTTGCTCTCTCTCTTGCAATACCTCATGTCATTTGAAGCATGACATTGTCCCACTTCAAAATATTTTGAGGTACTTCAATGTCATGACAAAATTTTTTCGTGTCTTACCCATCACTAAGTCCCACCAAGTTAGTTTTGCCGTGGTTAACTAACGGAGGGATTTTCGAAAGGGATTTTAAAGAGGCACTGTGATTGGCTCTTTGGGAATGTTTAGTAATGCTGTCATTGGCAGATTCAGATATGGTCAAAGTAAGAAATAGGCAGTCCTGGTGTTTAAGGCAAGGAGGTGTTTAAGGCAACGAGTGCTGATTCCACAGACTAAGGAAATACTTAGACCCGGTCAGACGGCTTTCTTGAATGGGGAAAAGTGAAGTAACTGTAAGGCGCTTAGAGCGACCGGCGGCCATATTGCTACAAGCAAGAAACCAGTAACATTGCAATCTGTATATGTAAAAACGAATGCATGTCTGTCTGTTTATCCTTCATCCATTACAACACCATTCATCCGATCGCCATGAAACTTTGTGAAATTGTCGAATACACTCCTGCGAAGATTTCTGGCATAATTTTTTTTTAATATCGCCCCCCCCCCCTCAGGGAGAAGGGGAGGCAAGAACGGGATTAAAGCATATTTTTTACTTTCTTCTATATGTAATATAGTATTGGATTCGCGAAAATTTTCGACCTCCGTTTTTTGATGGATTTACATGTTTTGGGATGTCCAGAACACGAATTAATAGTTTTTAGAAAATGTCTGTCTGTCTGTCAGTCTGTCAGTCTGTCTGTCTGTTTGTATCATTTTTTTGTGGACGCTGCATCTCACGAACCAAAAATAATATGAGTTGCAAAATTAATATGAGTTATTGATAATAGTAATAGTTAACTAGGAAAAAAATTTTGTGCATGTAGGGGCATCGGTTCCCCCCCCCTGGGGGGGGAAGTACCCCCCCCCGGGGAAGTAAATTTTCAAGATGGGTATCTTTCGAAAGGTCTCGTTGATAATAGTAATAGTTAACTGGGAAAAAAATTTTGTGCATGTGGGGGCATCGGTTCCCCCCCACTGGGGGGGGGGGCAAAGTTTCAAGATGGGTATCTTTCGAAAGGTCTCGTCAATACCTTTAAAACGAATGGTTGAACCATAAGTCTGTGATAATTTAAAACAAAGTTATCGATTTTTTTTTACTTTTAACAAAAAAAACTTAGAAAAAAAAATAGTTTATTTTTTTTTTTTTTTTTTTTTTTTTTTTTAACGAAATTTAACCAAACTTGGTATTTAGTTGGTCTCCGACATAAACTGGTGCTGATTACATTTGGGGATCAATCGCTCAACAGGTGACGCTGTGATCTCATTTTTTCTAAATTTTTAACATGGCAGTATAGGACAAAATGTCGTATAAATGTACATAATGAGAGTTATTTTTCACTTGTGATTGTAAAATTAATATGAGTTATTGATAATAATAATAGTTAACTAGGAAAAAATTTCTGTGCATGTGGGGACATCGCTACCCCCCTGTGGGGGAAGTACCCCCCACACCAGGGGGAGGGGTAAATTTTGAAGATGGGTATCTTTCGAAAGATCTCGTCAATACCTTTAAAATGAATGTTGAACTATAAATCTGTGATTATTTAAAACTAAGTTATCGATTTTTTTTACTTTTAACCAAAAAAAAAAAAAAAAAATCGTATTTTTTAATTTTTTTAATTTTTTTTATTGTTACTATTTGAATATGTATTGCTTTTAACAAAAAAAAAAAAAAAAAAAAAAAACTGAGAAAAAAAAATCGGACTTTTTTTAAAAATATTGTTACTTATTGAATATGTATAGGAAAATATAGAAGAAAGTCTTGTGGTGGCCACAACATACTAGTTCACATTTGTTTTATTTCTCAATGAAAAAAATAAATATCCAATATTCTATTCAGTGACGTAATGGTTAATCTGCAACGCTTGTCTGGCAAATGTCTACCACACCTCATAACGCTAAAATAAATATGGAAAGTTTTTGTTGATCAAGTATATTTACTGAAACTTACCTGTGAAACGTAATTCCCGGAACCTTCTTAGATGGTCTATTGGTGCAACCATAGGCTGCACAAGCCATTTTTTACGATTTATAGCCTCCTTTACAATTAATATAGAATAATACCAATACGACTGTATGAAAAACGCATTAATGTTTTGCTTATACCAATGTGGCGGCTCGGTTACAGTTGAGACTTCACTTTTAGAACCGCCTTGCCCGGTCTAAGTATTTCCTTAGTCTGTGGCTGATTCAATGGATGAAGGATTAGCTTTCCGTGGTTCAAGATGAATCACGTGACATGCTCCAATAGGTTGCTGTGTTCGGCCCTTTATCGCTATTTTAAAATTTAAAATATCAGTTCGACAAATTATTATTATTATTAGGTAACATGACAGTCCTATGACCGAAATAAATTGTTTTTAAAATAATTTTACACATATTTCACATTTTAATAAATAATAAAATACCTTTTTTTTCATCGTTTCCCAACAAAGTTTAAAAGTGTTTATAAAAGAAAATTTAAACTTTTAAAGAGCTAAATTTAACAACAAACAATATTTTTTCAAATATTTTTAAGCATTTTATCGGTTAAAGTTCAACTACAGGAAATAAAAAAGAAGTAAAATCAAAATCAAAATGATTTAGAACAAAAGAATATTAAACTACGTAAGTAAACAAAAACATTGAATAATCTTCAAACCGTTGCCATAGAAATTTACTGAAAATAAGCTGTTAAGAAGGGAACCACCGAATAAGCAGGTGCAAGGAGAGCATGTCACATGACTCATCTTGGACCTTCTCAAGGGTTACCATTTATCACTCTACTTTATATATCTCGTTCGTTTAAGGCTCCTATATAATACGAGCTGGCGTACAGGCATTCTATTGCCTTAGGCTTGCTACGTGTGTCTATCGCGTTCAGTAAATAAACAAACCGCAGCGATTATTTTTATTGTTTGAATAATTTTGAGTTACTTTTTAATTAATTTTACTTAATTTTAAGTAATTAAATTATGATATGGGAGATTGTTTAGAGATAAAGTGTTATAATCATTCAAGAAAATAACATAAAATGTTCAAATGTCCGTAAGATAATTTGAGAATAATAAAACATTACTTATTGTAGCGACGCCATCAACGCCATTTAAATGTAGATAATCCTAACTTACCGATGGACAATGGGTTATGGGTTAACCTTTTGTCCAGAGGTACGGCGCTGGACTACTACCCAAACGACCTCGGTGATAATACAAATACAACCTATATCACCCATACAGCACACTAGGTTCCAGAGACGTCTCAAGTACATCGCAACGTCTTATCTTCATCACATCTCAGTGCGTCTTAAAAAAAACATCTCTGAGATATCACGGTTGATTGTCTCTGAGATATACTGTTTGAGACATTTGAGAGCGCCATTTACTGTTCCGCGCATACTATGTTTTTGTTCTTTTTTTGTACAGATGAAAAATTAAAAATATATCCATTACTCTAACATAATAGATTTTGTCATCAAAACTGTAGTATTTTATTTCAACATTTTGCCTTTTCATACAGTTTTAGCTTTTTGTGTTTTTGCCAATCTCGTCTCTGTTCTGTTTTATGCTTTAATATCAGAATTATTATATAACATCTTGGTACATGATATCTATTAGAACAAATTGTGCAGTATATATCAATGATTTAAGAAATTAATATGGAACTGCGTTCTTTAATTCATATGAAAAAAATCGGAAATTTAATTAGTTGCAATAAATAGGTTTTAATTTCAATTTTTAAGGGTTGAATTTAAATACAAAAATATTTAAAAGTGTGTCAGAATTTGCTTCTTAGAAGCATTGCTCACAGGCCCGTAGCTAGAGGGGGGCCAGTATGGGCGGTTCCCGACCTGGAAAAAAATCTGCCCGCCATTAACATATGGCTAATTAGACTTTCGATAAAAACTTACAAAAAAAAAAGGAGAATTTTTTTTTTAGCCTGAGTCTGTAAATAAAAATTTATGTCCCCCCCCCCCTCCCCCATCATCTTCAATGTCAACTGAAATTTCAGAAATAAAAACCATAATCATTTTTAAAAAGTCCCCCTTTTCCCTTGAAATTCCTTCCATCCTCAGAGATCGGGCGGAAATTATCTTGGTGTTTGCAGCTTGGCTTTCTTTGTTTTGTGAAAGTTTTCCGTGCCTTTAGTGGAAAGTGATTAATTGATTTCGGTGAAATTTGTGTTCTTCATACAATAGTGCCACATCACAACTGAACCAGACGCTGTCTGTTTAATTGATGAAACCAGAATTCTGGAAAATGAAACACAACCAAAAGACATTTTACCCACTTAAAGTGAATATTTTGCATACATACAATTCAGGACACAGAC
Organism: Salticus scenicus; assembly: GCA_963930645.1. Taxonomy (NCBI): domain Eukaryota; kingdom Metazoa; phylum Arthropoda; class Arachnida; order Araneae; family Salticidae; genus Salticus; species Salticus scenicus. The sequence goes on along the minus strand of CAWVNO010001645.1, from coordinate 10,485 downwards.
AGGGAGGGGCATTTTCACACTTCTTTAAAGAGGTCTTCACGAACAGAAAACTTTCCTTACACGGCCCGGTCCGGTATAACTATCAAAATTTCGGCCCGAGACCGATCTGTCTCGTTTATTTATTTATTTTTAATCTATGGTGGCCCGGCCTGGAAAAAAATCTGTTAACGAAAATTGGGCTCACTTAAAAGACTGACAATCACATGTAAACAGAAATATATTATTGCAGACTGAGAGAAGGCCACACACAGAGACAGAGAGTGAAACTGAAAGTGTAAATAATTATGAAATAATATAGGTAAGTATTAAAAACAAAAGCTATTTTATTTACGAGGCAAAACTTCAGTTAAAATACATTTGAAAACAAAATATACATTTAAAAACATTTAAAATTTAGACGTTTCGAAACCCTTCCAGGTTTCCTCAACAGTATCACTACTACATAATTTGCAAGCATTATATGAATACCCAAGGAATTTATAGAAGTACCGAATATTGAGGAGCCAGTGCGCATGCTTCATGACGGGTTTCGAAACGTCTATATTTTAAATGTTTTTAAATGTATTTTAACTAAAGATTTGTCTCATAAATAAAATAGTTTTTGTTTTTAATATATATATACATATATAATTGAGACGGTTTGATGTTTGTGTACGTTAAATATAGGTAGGTATTAAAAATAGTTAGTACTACTGAAGTCTGTTTTCATCAATTTCCGTTTCTATCCCGTAATGCATTCGAATTTTTTTGTATGACCCTGTCAACGGAATATTAATGTTAATCCAACTATTTTCAAAATAAATAAATAAATAAAATAAAAAGGGAAAAACTGCATTTACGCTTCTGGAAAATGATGTTGATTTCATTACTCTAGACAGCAGAGAAAAAATAATTAAAAATTAACGTTCATAGTCCTTAGATTCTCTAGAACATAGGACATAAAGCCTCATGAACCGTGATGTATTTAATTTCTTTTGTTTGTTCATGTATTCAAACTAATAGAAATGTTTATGCCACTTTGAATAGGGAACTTGAAATTGTGACCTTCAATAACATACATCCCTTTTGAGACATGCTAAATATATTTACAAAAATCAGAGCGCGAAGAAAGAGACAATCATTTTGAAGTTATAAAAACCTTTTAGGAAAACAAGAGTTCATGTAACCTAATAGCATATAAAATTGTGTGAAATAAATGATTAAAGAAACGCTTTATTATTTACAATCTTTGTTAATTAACGAATGAAGAATGAAAAAAATTTCCAGGGTGACACGGCCCGGGGAAAATTTAATCCAGGCTTAGCCTGGCGCAAGTATATACGGGAAAAAACAAAACGTCTGAGCCTGTCCTGTGGGTCTATTCTGGCCTGTTCGCTTCGTTATATTCCTTTGGAATTCAACGATTTTCGGAATATAACGATAATTTCGTATTCTGGGCTGTTGCGATCGAAATTTTAGCGATATTTATCTTCGTTATTTTTCGAGAGCTCTAAGGTTGTCGTTGAGTGGCTCTTGTATTCGTTACAATATGGCGCGCCCTTTTGGTGTTATAAAGGTGTTTAATCATTCTCTCTCTTTTTTTTTTTTTTTTTTTTTTTTTTTTTTTTTTTTTTAAGAAATAGTTATGATTTATGAAATAAGGAAACTTAGTTAAAGAAATGTTAGCAAAGCTTAAAATACATAGAATGTAAACAAAAATTTATCAGTTTTTCCCACACATATCCAAATTTAAATAAAGTGAAAACGGAATAAAATACAAACTTTATTATTTTAAAATTATGAAAATTTTAACTGTATTTGAGAACCTAGTTATTTATTTATTATTATTATTATATATTTAAGTAATTGTTTTGAATGACTCTAAACGATTGCATACATAATTTAATTTTTTGATTTAATGTTTATTATTTAAATTTATGATTTAATTTAATATTTTGGGTATAGTAAATCTTCTAAACAATTTTAAAGCTTAATATTTTTTAAAAAGCAATGCATTATTCATCATATACATTTATGTAAAAAATTGAGTAATGTACTTTTCATATAAATTTACAAATAATTTTCTAGAAATTAATATACAGATTAAATCAAACTTCTCTCTCTCTCTCTCTCTCTATATATATATATATATATATATATATATGTTTTTTTTTGTTGTTGTTTTTTTTTTGGGGGGGGGGGGGGTTTAAGAATTGAAACATTATTTAAAAACAATTCATATTTAATTTAATAAAATCAAACAAATTTTATGATATTAATATAAAACACTCATTAAATATTTTTTTATCATAGACAATGACTTTATAAGTTTTAACTTCAAATATTTAAATAAAGATGTCTTTATAAATAGAGAAAAATATTTTTATGTTTTATTTACTAAATTAGAAAAAATGAATAATATAAAAACTTTCTTCTTTTAAAATTATAAAAATTTCAGCTGTATTTGTAAATATTTTTTTTTCTTTTTCTTTCTTTTTTTAATAATTATTTTGAATAATTCTAAACAATTGCATACTTCTATTTAATATTTTGGGCTTAGTAAATCTAAACAGCTTTAAAGCTTAATATATGTCAGAAAGCAATGTATTATTCATATATTTATTTATGTAAAAAATTAAGAAACGTACTTTTCATATAAATATACAAATAATTTTTTAGAAATTGGCATATACAGTGTAAATCAAACATTTATATACTTTATAATAATATACTTTCGTTTCTTTTTTTTAAAAAGAAAAGATCTAATATCATTAAAATAAATTCCCGTTTAATTTAATAAAATCGAACAAATTTTATCACATTAGTTCAAATCAATATTTATATCATTTCAATAGGCAATGGCTATATAAATTTTAACTTCAATTATTTAAGTAAAAATAAATTTATAAATAAAGAAAAATATTTTTATGTTTTACTCACTGAATTAGCGTTACAGTTTAATTAATTTTACTCAAATATATCAAAATATCAAATATTTCAATTGCACTTAAACAAAAAATATAGTTCAAACAAGGTGAAATGTACGTACTATATTTAAAAATTAATTTTTGGAAAAAATAATTAAAACATGAGTACATACCATGTAAATAAAATAAATCTATTAACTTGAATCTTTAGAAAGTGATACTTCCTCTTTATTTTGCCGAGTAAATAATTATATCGTGTGGCCGATTTCATTTTAACTGCCAGTCTAATATAAAAATTTACTTAGCTATTTTAAATTTCCTTCTCATCGAGACGATACTATTAAATTGAACTAGAAAACTGCTCTGCTACAACACATAAAAGAATCCACACTGTGTCTTTGCTTTTTATTTTTTCCATTTTCACAACAAACAAACAACCTATATTTAACAAAACATGGCGATCATCGTCTGCTCTCTCTTACTCACTTGTAATCACAATAAAACAAACCACGTGCTTCGTCCTGATTGGATGAAAGAGTTAATCTCGAACGCAGTTTTCCCCCACCTCGTTTGATTATAACGTTCGTAGGGCAGAATTGCTCTACCACGGAATATCGTTATGAAAGAGATTTCGATCGAAAAAATAACGATCGGTTTGTCTTTTTAACGTACAGGCCAGAATAGACCCACTGGTCCGAGACCAAATGGAAAAAAATAGTTCCGGGGACCGGGTCGGACTCGGGTCTCTAACTCGTGCTGGTGCACGCTTCTACTCCTCTTGATATATACATATTTATTTTTATTTTTTAAATAGAAAAATACTTTAGAGGACAGCTATTTTTTAACGTAAAGATTATTATTTTTAATTGAACACGAAATTAATATATATATATATATATATATATATATATATATATATATATCACTTATTAAAACATAATTGTAAGATTAAAAATAATATACTGATTATGCATGTCATAATGTAACAAAACATATGAATGAATAAAAGACAAAAACTCATAATAAATTTATGATCACAAAAAGTTAATCTCTTTTTACCTTATATCTCATGTTCGAGACATTCACTGCCGGTTTATCCTTGAAAATGAATTTTTCTGTACTTAATATTTTTGAATATGTTCGAAAAATCGTATACATCTGTAAATAATTACAGTTTGAAATTATTTCTGTGCTTAAAATATATTTAAAAATTTGTTTAACTTTATACAAAATAACGTATAACCAGGGTGTGATGCAGATTATCACATATTATAAAATTTATTTTTTCTCTTTAAAAAAAAGGTAAATTCTCTATATAAATAAAATTATTTAATCTTAAACAACTATTTAAAATATAATTTGGAAAATAGTTCAAGTAAAATATTAAAAATGTAAAATGTTTTTTTAAATAACAAAAGCGCCAATTTTACATAGTTTAAGTTATAAGAAATAAAATAAATAAAAAGTAAAAAATAACTGCACATATAGATAAAAATTCTTTCTTTTTTTTTTTTTTTTTTTTTTTTATATAACTTTTGAATGTTATATATAAGGTTAAATGTTTTTCAACATTTTAAAATTCTTCTTCTCATATTAACTCTACAACAAATGTTGATAATCTTATCCTATCCTGGCAGAGGATCCCAATTGACAATTCCCTGAAAAATGAAAGAATTGTACACAATTTCTTTTATTCGATTTGTTTTCTTTCTGATCTAATACGTCTCGATACCTTGAAACTTTTGCATGAATGTAAACAAAACTACCGTGAAGAGACAATTTCCTCAAGTCCTGAGTCCTGTAGACACCTACTGATTGAGTAAAACAGAAAAATGGGTGCCGAGGCGTCCCATCTGGGGTTGGAAGTGTCGGTATTATTCAAATCTGTTTCATGTGGTCAGGCGGGTTCAAAGTTGTTCGAAGGTGTTGGAACTCCTCCCCCGCTGAGATAATTGAGGGGTCAGGTCAACACATCCTACAAGAAAGCCTCCGCACAGGGTGTGTGACGTCACGGTAATGGACCTCCGTTCTTAAGTGAAAAGGAAATTCGTTGCGATGGTTAATTCCAGTGTTATAAAACATGGACAGTTGTTATTTTTAAGAAGAAAGAAGGAGAATTTTAATAAATATTGATTATGTAATTGTAGGATTTAAACCTTTAACTTCGATCATTGAGCATTTTTATATTCTTTTCTCATTGTGAAACGTAAAAAAATCTGATAGAGAGAAATTATATTATTGAATAAAATAAAATAAATACGTTAAGTCAATTTCTTCTCAAAAATATAAAATATTCATTTATTATTTTATATTGCCAATAAAAAAAATTCTTTTATATTTCAAATTATACAGTATTAGCGTATCTCCCCCCCCCCCCACCCCTCCTTTTATATATTTTTTTATTTTGGTGTTTAAACGTTGAAGAAAAATTCAATAAATTTATTTAAATTTAAAGCAGAACTGATTGTGAAACAGTCTCGTAGCAAAAATTTTATCCATATGTTTATGAAATATTTCCTTTATAGTTAAATTATCAATATAATTTAAACGGGATTTTAGAAATTATTACTATTATTTCATTATAATGAAGAATTTTGTGTAAGATGATATATATTTTTTCTTCCATTGCTTTCAGTATAAATATGGGTGTGTAAGTATCCAATATATGTAAGCACACACACATATATACATATATCGGTACTCGCGCTCGTTTGCACGTGGATTATTATTATATTGTAACGTTCATTTCGTTAAAAAAAAAAAAAAAAAAAAAAAAAAAAAGTAGCTTGCTTTATGATTTTGTGATATATACATATAAGAAAACATCTTAAAAATGCCACATAAATGTGTGGTATAGCATGTAGAGGCAATTATAAAAATGGACCTCGAGTAAGAGTTTTTAGCTTTCCATGGGATCAAGAACTCAAAAAAAAAAAAAAAAAAAAAGATATGGAACATTAAACGGAAAAATTTCCAGACAACTAAACATTCTAAGGTAAGTCAAATTCTTCAATTATTTCTTTAAGAATTTAATGTAAAAAATTACCCTATATGTTTACAAATTTATAATGCCTTTATTTTATGATGTAAATTTTATAACGAAATATTATACTAAACATTAACGTAATATTAATGTAATAATAACGCTGTATGATAATAATTAATTATCTTAATGTATAAAGTGATATAAATTAGTAAAAATATTGAATTATAACGTAAAAAACTTCTTCGCAATAGCAGTCTTAAAGAAAATTTTGTGCAGAACATTTATTAATAATTTTGTAAAATAAGATAAAATTTTATCTAGGTGATGAAAAGTATAGTGAAAAGATAAATTGTTTAGAAATTTACCTATAATAATAAGTCATCGAAGCTTAGAAAATAATAAAGATAAATAGGTATAATAATAGCAAAAAATACTTTTGAATATTTATCGGTAAAAATGTCATGATAAATTATGATAAAATAATGTTTTTTAAATTAAAATTACAAAAAAAAAAAAAAAAAAAGTATATGTACATGTATATTATTATTATTATTATTGTTACGATACAAAGTATTTCTATTTCTCATAATATTTATAGATTTTTTCATTCATATAAATTATTTACTTCTGTGAGAATACCCTTTTAAATTTTATTAAAAAAAAAAATGTATTTAGCTAATATTCTAAATTGGGCAAGTATTTTTTTAATTATATACTTTCCTTGAATTAATGCATATTATTTTGAAATTCTGATACATAAGAAAGTTAATTTGCATCGAAATATTCCGTATTTATTTATATATTTGTAAATTATCTAGATCTAGAAATTTCACTCAAATACAATTATTTTAGTGTAATTATTCTTTTAACTCAATTTATGATAATCATGAACTTTTTCTATAGTGAATAATAATAATGATAATAATTACACACTTCTAATGATTTTAAATATTATTCTGAAAATTTTTAAAATGTCTCTTACTAATATTATATAAATATTTCTATTTGTCTGGATTTTAAATTTTCACTCGGAAATATTTTTTTACGTCTGTTTATAATTTCCTTTTTTTTTTTTTTTTATAAATAATTTTTATTTTCACACTTTTTTATTATTATTTTTTTTATCTGACAAGGCTGATTGTAGCCCTACATTAAAAATAATGAAATTCAAGGAAATAAAAAATTATCTCGATGTTAGTAACACTTTTTTTTTGTGTGTGTGACTAATAAAGAAAAAAAATTATTATTATTTACCTTTATTATTATTATTTTTTGTTTTATATTATTTTATTATTACTTTTTTTAATCTAAAAAATTACCAGTCAGTTACAAAAGTTATGCATAAACTTTCATTATACAATAGAATTTTCTCAAGTCACTAAAAATTGATTTGAAAAAAAAAAAAAAAAAAAAAAAACAGGAAATTGGGAAATATGGTAAGTTAACATTCCTGAAATAAGGAATTATAATAACTAAAAAAAAATTTATATGAGAAAATATATTAAGCGAATAATTATTTAAAAAAAAAAAACCTAACAAACAATTACTTCTAAATGATTAAAAAAAAAAATAAAAATCTCTTATATATGACGGGAAATATTCATGGCAATATTTTGTACTTATTTGTAAATGTGTAAATTATCTACATTTGAAATTTTCACTGATGTTGATTATTTTACCTTAATTACTGATTTCTCTCCTTGAAAAATGCATAATCAAATTTAATTACATACCTTTCTTGAATTTAAATGTATTATTTTGAAAGATTTAGAAAATTTCCATTTATGTAACAGAATATGAATGTAAATATTCTATATTTATGTATCTATAAATTACCTAAATATGGAATTTCCACTAAGGGTATTTAATTTTTAGCGCAATTTCTGATTTTTCTCGAAATTTTTATAAAAAAATTTCACTCAGATTTTTTTTTCTTCTAATTCAGTTTATGACACCACTTAATTATTAATGGACTAATTTAATCAAATAATTTCTTTGAATTAACTTTCAGTACATAAACAAAAAAATTAAAATTTTTAATTTATGCTTTTCTTTATGATATCTTTTTTTTTAATTTTAAAAACCTTTATTTTATATCATTGAAATGTGTTAAATAATTCTTGATTAACAAGTATTATTTTGCAATTAAAATAAACAAGTATCACTATGCATTTTCAATTCCTTTTGTAGATTTTAAAAGTAAGAGATGAGAATGAAATTGTTAAAATTTAGCAGAGTTTTACATAATCTAATTTTAATTTATTAAGATATGTGAATATTTGATTATTATCTTTGTAATATATATTTTAAAACTTTATAAAAGAAACAGAGTTATTTTATATTAAAAAAAAAAAAAAAGAAAGAAAGAAATGAATGTTTAATTATCAAAGCATATTTTTAAAAGGATCAATTAACAGAAATAAAATAGTACAAACGCACGGTTTCATTATATATATATATATATATATATATATATATATATATATATATATATATATACATAGAATGTACATTAAATAAATAAATATATATATATATTAATGTAAAATATATTTTAAATATTTTTCGTCATAAAATTGTAAAAAATGCTTCCTCAGGACAACAAAGTACGCCCGAGTTCTTCAAAGTTTTTTTTTTTTTTTTTTTTTTTTTTTTTATTAATGATAAAATTAATTATAAATTCTCAATGTAACTAATGAGTTAACATTACCATGATTATCATTAGTAATTTAAAACTGGTGAGATTCTTGCAATTTCAAATATTAGCTTAATGATTTTACATAACTAATAATTTAAATCACATGGATTTTTATTTATTTATTCATTTATTTTCATTTCATTTTATTGTTATTAATTATTATTATTTGTTACTGTTGTCATATTTTCTATTTTGCCGATTATTTCCATTAAAATTATATTCAACTCATTTAGAAAAAAGTCTGTGTATTCAGATTTTATTAAACAACATGCGTAATATACAAATACCTCAAATAGATTATTCCATAAACATTCACATTATAATTATATTTCAATTCATACTTTGCATTATTAGAATAATAATTTGAAACAGTATTTATTTTTAAATGAAACTGTTAAGTAAGGAAATTCAAAAAAATATTTGCCTAATTTAAAATATTAGCTAAATATATATTTTTTTTCTTTTTTGAAATTAAATTTAAAGTATATTCTCTCAGAAATAAATAATTTATATGAAAGAAAAAAAAATTATAAACATTATAAGAAATAGAAATACTTTGTATCGTAATAATAATAATAATATACATGTACTTCTACAAAGACATACATTTTTTTTTTTTTTTTTTTTTTTTTTTTTTTTTTGATTTAAAAACATTATTTTATCATAATTTAGCATAACATTTTTACTGATAAATATTCTAAAGTATTTATTGCTATTATTATACCTATATATTATTATTATTTTCTAAGCTTTGATTACTTATTATTATAGGCAAATTTCTAAGTAATTTGTATTTTCACTATATTTTTTAGCACCTAGATAAAATTTATCTCATTTTACAAAATAATTAATAAATGTTCTGTGCAAAATTTTCTTTAAGACTGCTATTATAAAGAAGTTTTTGAAGTTATAATTCATTATTTTTACTAATTTATACCACTTTATACATTAAGATAATTAATCATTATCATACAGCGTTATTGTTACATTAATATTACGTTAATGTTTTAGTATTATATTACGTAATAAAATTTACATCATAAAATAAAAACGTTATAAATTTGTGTAAAATATACAGAGTGATTTTACACTAAATTCTTAAAGAGATAATTAAAGAATCTGGCTTACCTTAGAATGTTTTGTTGGCTCGAAATTTTTTCGTTTAAGGTTCCATATCCATTTACATTTGAGTTCTTCATCCCGTGAAAAGCTAAAAATTGTTACTCGAGGTCCTTTTTCATAATTACAGCGACATGTGGGCACCACACATTTATGGGGCATTTTTAAGACGTTTTATTATAAGTATAATCATAAAATTAAAAATAAACAAGCTATCCTTTTTCTTAACCACGTGCAAACGAACGCGAGAAGGCCACAGATTACCAACGGCCGACGTTGGAATTTTAGTTCATAGTACGTACAAGTACAATACTTGTGGGACTGGTTTGGTTATGAAGAAGGACGATAGAGCGTGACGTCAGTATCTCAACTTCAGTCTGTGCGTTGGCTTTCTTGTAGGATGTATTGGTCAGGTCAGAGACAGATATCTTTGTGAATTTTCCATGCTTTACTTTGAAGTTATTCCAACAATTGCATCCGGAAGCCGGATGCCACTATATATCACATAGACTAGTGTCACATTAGCTTTTGAAATGGCTTTATCATTCTAAATAAAATAAAGGGAAGGAAAAGAGTATTGGAAAATGTTGTTTTTCTGTAATAATGACTAAAATTTACAACCCAGCATCCCGTTCTTTTGATAAGAAAGTTATTTACGACATTCAACATTCAAGGAAAAAAAGAAGGAGATAAAAACGGTGGTCAGTTGAAAGTATTCGGAATCAAGTTTTCTGTTTTCTTACATCATGAAAAACGACAGTTTTTCGAGTGACGCA
>CAWVNO010001644.1:0-283211 GCA_963930645.1 Salticus scenicus | reverse complement strand
AAAGCAACTAATAGAGCTTTGCGATCGCAATCACTTCCAGAATCTGCCCCACGAAGTCTACTTTCATGATAAAGCACGAGGGACCTGCCAAAGTTAAACCATTTGGCCAGGAGAGCCCTTTTATGAAGGCATGTGCTCGATTTCGTCGCGAAATTTTTTTGGCGAATTTTACGCCCTCTCATTTTTAAAAGTCGATTCCACAGCAACTAATAGAGCTTTGCGATCGCAATCACTTCCAGAATGTGCAAAAGATATTCTAGTTTCATAACAGACCAGCAGGGACCTGCCAAAGTTAAACCATTTGGCCAGGAGAGCCCGTTTATGCAGACTTTTGCCAGATTTCGATACCCAAAATTTTTGCGATTTTCACAGAATTTTTTTCAAAAGCCGATTCCAAAGCAACTAATAGAGCTTTGCGATCGCAATCACTTCCAGAATCTGCCCCACGAAGTCTACTTTCATGATAAAGCACGAGGGACCTGCCAAAGTTAAACCATTTGGCCAGGAGAGCCCTTTTATGAAGGCATGTGCTCGATTTCGTCGCGAAATTTTTTTGGCGAATTTTACGCCCTCTCATTTTTAAAAGTCGATTCCACAGCAACTAATAGAGCTTTGCGATCGCAATCACTTCCAGAATGTGCAAAAGATATTCTAGTTTCATAACAGACCAGCAGGGACCTGCCAAAGTTAAACCATTTGGCCAGGAGAGCCCTTTTATGCAGACTTTTGCCAGATTTCGATACCCAAAATTTTTGCGATTTTCACAGAATTTTTTTCAAAAGCCGATTCCAAAGCAACTAATAGAGCTTTGCGATCGCAATCACTTCCAGAATCTGCCCCACGAAGTCTACTTTCATGATAAAGCACGAGGGACCTGCCAAAGTTAAACCATTTGGCCAGGAGAGCCCTTTTATGATGGCATGTGCTCGATTTCGTCGCGAAATTTTTTTGGCGAATTTTACGCCCTCTCATTTTTAAAAGTCGATTCCACAGCAACTAATAGAGCTTTGCGATCGCAATCACTTCCAGAATGTGCAAAAGATATTCTAGTTTCATAACAGACCAGCAGGGACCTGCCAAAGTTAAACCATTTGGCCAGGAGAGCCCTTTTATACAGACTTTTGCCAGATTTCGATACCCAAAATTTTTGCGATTTTCACAGAATTTTTTTCAAAAGCCGATTCCAAAGCAACTAATAGAGCTTTGCGATCGCAATCACTTCCAGAATCTGCCCCACAAAGTCTACTTTCATGATAAAGCACGAGGGACCTGCCAAAGTTAAACCATTTGGCCAGGAGAGCCCTTTTATGATGGCATGTGCTCGATTTCGTCGCGAAATTTTTTTGGCGAATTTTACGCCCTCTCATTTTTAAAAGTCGATTCCACAGCAACTAATAGAGCTTTGCGATCGCAATCACTTCCAGAATGTGCAAAAGATATTCTAGTTTCATAACAGACCAGCGGGGACCTGCCAAAGTTAAACCATTTGGCCAGGAGAGCCCGTTTATGCAGACTTTTGCTAGATTTCGATACCCAAAATTTTTGCGATTTTCACAGAATTTTTTTCAAAAGCCGATTCCAAAGCAACTAATAGAGCTTTGCGATCGCAATCACTTCCAGAATCTGCCCCACGAAGTCTACTTTCATGATAAAGCACGAGGGACCTGCCAAAGTTAAACCATTTGGCCAGGAGAGCCCTTTTATGATGGCATGTGCTCGATTTCGTCGCGAAATTTTTTTGGCGAATTTTACGCCCTCTCATTTTTAAAAGTCGATTCCACAGCAACTAATAGAGCTTTGCGATCGCAATCACTTCCAGAATGTGCAAAAGATATTCTAGTTTCATAACAGACCAGCAGGGACCTGCCAAAGTTAAACCATTTGGCCAGGAGAGCCCTTTTATACAGACTTTTGCCAGATTTCGATACCCAAAATTTTTGCGATTTTCACAGAATTTTTTTCAAAAGCCGATTCCAAAGCAACTAATAGAGCTTTGCGATCGCAATCACTTCCAGAATCTGCCCCACAAAGTCTACTTTCATGATAAAGCACGAGGGACCTGCCAAAGTTAAACCATTTGGCCAGGAGAGCCCTTTTATGATGGCATGTGCTCGATTTCGTCGCGAAATTTTTTTGGCGAATTTTACGCCCTCTCATTTTTAAAAGTCGATTCCACAGCAACTAATAGAGCTTTGCGATCGCAATCACTTCCAGAATGTGCAAAAGATATTCTAGTTTCATAACAGACCAGCAGGGACCTGCCAAAGTTAAACCATTTGGCCAGGAGAGCCCGTTTATGCAGACTTTTGCCAGATTTCGATACCCAAAATTTTTGCGATTTTCACAGAATTTTTTTCAAAAGCCGATTCCAAAGCAACTAATAGAGCTTTGCGATCGCAATCACTTCCAGAATCTGCCCCACGAAGTCTACTTTCATGATAAAGCACGAGGGACCTGCCAAAGTTAAACCATTTGGCCAGGAGAGCCCTTTTATGAAGGCATGTGCTCGATTTCGTCGCGAAATTTTTTTGGCGAATTTTACGCCCTCTCATTTTTAAAAGTCGATTCCACAGCAACTAATAGAGCTTTGCGATCGCAATCACTTCCAGAATGTGCAAAAGATATTCTAGTTTCATAACAGACCAGCAGGGACCTGCCAAAGTTAAACCATTTGGCCAGGAGAGCCCTTTTATGCAGACTTTTGCCAGATTTCGATACCCAAAATTTTTGCGATTTTCACAGAATTTTTTTCAAAAGCCGATTCCAAAGCAACTAATAGAGCTTTGCGATCGCAATCACTTCCAGAATCTGCCCCACGAAGTCTACTTTCATGATAAAGCACGAGGGACCTCCAAAGTTAAACCATTTGGCCAGGAGAGCCCTTTTATGATGGCATGTGCTCGATTTCGTCGCGAAATTTTTTTGGCGAATTTTACGCCCTCTCATTTTTAAAAGTCGATTCCACAGCAACTAATAGAGCTTTGCGATCGCAATCACTTCCAGAATGTGCAAAAGATATTCTAGTTTCATAACAGACCAGCAGGGACCTGCCAAAGTTAAACCATTTGGCCAGGAGAGCCCTTTTATACAGACTTTTGCCAGATTTCGATACCCAAAATTTTTGCGATTTTCACAGAATTTTTTTCAAAAGCCGATTCCAAAGCAACTAATAGAGCTTTGCGATCGCAATCACTTCCAGAATCTGCCCCACAAAGTCTACTTTCATGATAAAGCACGAGGGACCTGCCAAAGTTAAACCATTTGGCCAGGAGAGCCCTTTTATGAAGGCATGTGCTCGATTTCGTCGCGAAATTTTTTTGGCGAATTTTACGCCCTCTCATTTTTAAAAGTCGATTCCACAGCAACTAATAGAGCTTTGCGATCGCTATCACTTCCAGAATGTGCAAAAGATATTCTAGTTTCATAACAGACCAGCAGGGACCTGCCAAAGTTAAACCATTTGGCCAGGAGAGCCCTGTTATGCAGACTTTTGCCAGATTTCGATACCCAAAATTTTTGCGATTTTCACAGAATTTTTTTCAAAAGCCGATTCCAAAGCAACTAATAGAGCTTTGCGATCGCAATCACTTCCAGAATCTGCCCCACGAAGTCTACTTTCATGATAAAGCACGAGGGACCTGCCAAAGTTAAACCATTTGGCCAGGAGAGCCCTTTTATGAAGGCATGTGCTCGATTTCGTCGCGAAATTTTTTTGGCGAATTTTACGCCCTCTCATTTTTAAAAGTCGATTCCACAGCAACTAATAGAGCTTTGCGATCGCAATCACTTCCAGAATGTGCAAAAGATATTCTAGTTTCATAACAGACCAGCAGGGACCTGCCAAAGTTAAACCATTTGGCCAGGAGAGCCCTTTTATGCAGACTTTTGCCAGATTTCGATACCCAAAATTTTTGCGATTTTCACAGAATTTTTTTCAAAAGCCGATTCCAAAGCAACTAATAGAGCTTTGCGATCGCAATCACTTCCAGAATCTGCCCCACGAATTCTACTTTCATGATAAAGCACGAGGGACCTGCCAAAGTTAAACCATTTGGCCAGGAGAGCCCTTTTATGAAGGCATGTGCTCGATTTCGTCGCGAAATTTTTTTGGCGAATTTTACGCCCTCTCATTTTTAAAAGTCGATTCCACAGCAACTAATAGAGCTTTGCGATCGCAATCACTTCCAGAATGTGCAAAAGATATTCTAGTTTCATAACAGACCAGCAGGGACCTGCCAAAGTTAAACCATTTGGCCAGGAGATCCCTTTTATGCAGACTTTTGCCAGATTTCGATACCCAAAATTTTTGCGATTTTCACAGAATTTTTTTCAAAAGCCGATTCCAAAGCAACTAATAGAGCTTTGCGATCGCAATCACTTCCAGAATCTGCCCCACGAAGTCTACTTTCATGATAAAGCACGAGGGACATGCCAAAGTTAAACCATTTGGCCAGGAGAGCCCTTTTATGAAGGCATGTGCTCGATTTCGTCGCGAAATTTTTTTGGCGAATTTTACGCCCTCTCATTTTTAAAAGTCGATTCCACAGCAACTAATAGAGCTTTGCGATCGCAATCACTTCCAGAATGTGCAAAAGATATTCTAGTTTCATAACAGACCAGCAGGGACCTGCCAAAGTTAAACCATTTGGCCAGGAGAGCCCTTTTATGCAGACTTTTGCCAGATTTCGATACCCAAAATTTTTGCGATTTTCACAGAATTTTTTTCAAAAGCCGATTCCAAAGCAACTAATAGAGCTTTGCGATCGCAATCACTTCCAGAATCTGCCCCACGAAGTCTACTTTCATGATAAAGCACGAGGGACCTGCCAAAGTTAAACCATTTGGCCAGGAGAGCCCTTTTATGAAGGCATGTGCTCGATTTCGTCGCGAAATTTTTTTGGCGAATTTTACGCCCTCTCATTTTTAAAAGTCGATTCCACAGCAACTAATAGAGCTTTGCGATCGCAATCACTTCCAGAATGTGCAAAAGATATTCTAGTTTCATAACAGACCAGCAGGGACCTGCCAAAGTTAAACCATTTGGCCAGGAGAGCCCTTTTATGCAGACTTTTGCCAGATTTCGATACCCAAAATTTTTGCGATTTTCACAGAATTTTTTTCAAAAGCCGATTCCAAAGCAACTAATAGAGCTTTGCGATCGCAATCACTTCCAGAATCTGCCCCACGAAGTCTACTTTCATGATAAAGCACGAGGGACCTGCCAAAGTTAAACCATTTGGCCAGGAGAGCCCTTTTATGAAGGCATGTGCTCGATTTCGTCGCGAAATTTTTTTGGCGAATTTTACGCCCTCTCATTTTTAAAAGTCGATTCCACAGCAACTAATAGAGCTTTGCGATCGCAATCACTTCCAGAATGTGCAAAAGATATTCTAGTTTCATAACAGACCAGCAGGGACCTGCCAAAGTTAAACCATTTGGCCAGGAGAGCCCTTTTATGCAGACATTTGCCAGATTTCGATACCCAAAATTTTTGCGATTTTCACAGAATTTTTTTCAAAAGCCGATTCCAAAGCAACTAATAGAGCTTTGCGATCGCAATCACTTCCAGAATCTGCCCCACGTAGTCTACTTTCATGATAAAGCACGAGGGACCTGCCAAAGTTAAACCATTTGGCCAGGAGAGCCCTTTTATGAAGGCATGTGCTCGATTTCGTCGCGAAATTTTTTTGGCGAATTTTACGCCCTCTCATTTTTAAAAGTCGATTCCACAGCAACTAATAGAGCTTTGCGATCGCAATCACTTCCAGAATGTGCAAAAGATATTCTAGTTTCATAACAGACCAGCAGGGACCTGCCAAAGTTAAACCATTTGGCCAGGAGAGCCCTTTTATGCAGACTTTTGCCAGATTTCGATACCCAAAATTTTTGCGATTTTCACAGAATTTTTTTCAAAAGCCGATTCCAAAGCAACTAATAGAGCTTTGCGATCGCAATCACTTCCAGAATCTGCCCCACGAAGTCTACTTTCATGATAAAGCACGAGGGACCTGCCAAAGTTAAACCATTTGGCCAGGAGAGCCCTTTTATGAAGGCATGTGCTCGATTTCGTCGCGAAATTTTTTTGGCGAATTTTACGCCCTCTCATTTTTAAAAGTCGATTCCACAGCAACTAATAGAGCTTTGCGATCGCAATCACTTCCAGAATGTGCAAAAGATATTCTAGTTTCATAACAGACCAGCAGGGACCTGCCAAAGTTAAACCATTTGGCCAGGAGAGCCCGTTTATGCAGACTTTTGCCAGATTTCGATACCCAAAATTTTTGCGATTTTCACAGAATTTTTTTCAAAAGCCGATTCCAAAGCAACTAATAGAGCTTTGCGATCGCAATCACTTCCAGAATCTGCCCCACGAAGTCTACTTTCATGATAAAGCACGAGGGACCTGCCAAAGTTAAACCATTTGGCCAGGAGAGCCCTTTTATGAAGGCATGTGCTCGATTTCGTCGCGAAATTTTTTTGGCGAATTTTACGCCCTCTCATTTTTAAAAGTCGATTCCACAGCAACTAATAGAGCTTTGCGATCGCAATCACTTCCAGAATGTGCAAAAGATATTCTAGTTTCATAACAGACCAGCAGGGACCTGCCAAAGTTAAACCATTTGGCCAGGAGAGCCCTTTTATGAAGGCATGTGCTCGATTTCGTCGCGAAATTTTTTTGGCGAATTTTACGCCCTCTCATTTTTAAAAGTCGATTCCACAGCAACTAATAGAGCTTTGCGATCGCAATCACTTCCAGAATGTGCAAAAGATATTCTAGTTTCATAACAGACCAGCAGGGACCTGCCAAAGTTAAACCATTTGGCCAGGAGAGCCCTTTTATGCAGACTTTTGCCAGATTTCGATACCCAAAATTTTTGCGATTTTCACAGAATTTTTTTCAAAAGCCGATTCCAAAGCAACTAATAGAGCTTTGCGATCGCAATCACTTCCAGAATCTGCCCCACGAAGTCTACTTTCATGATAAAGCACGAGGGACCTGCCAAAGTTAAACCATTTGGCCAGGAGAGCCCTTTTATGAAGGCATGTGCTCGATTTCGTCGCGAAATTTTTTTGGCGAATTTTACGCCCTCTCATTTTTAAAAGTCGATTCCACAGCAACTAATAGAGCTTTGCGATCGCAATCACTTCCAGAATGTGCAAAAGATATTCTAGTTTCATAACAGACCAGCAGGGACCTGCCAAAGTTAAACCATTTGGCCAGGAGAGCCCTTTTATGCAGACTTTTGCCAGATTTCGATACCCAAAATTTTTGCGATTTTCACAGAATTTTTTTCAAAAGCCGATTCCAAAGCAACTAATAGAGCTTTGCGATCGCAATCACTTCCAGAATCTGCCCCACGAAGTCTACTTTCATGATAAAGCACGAGGGACCTGCCAAAGTTAAACCATTTGGCCAGGAGAGCCCTTTTATGAAGGCATGTGCTCGATTTCGTCGCGAAATTTTTTTGGCGAATTTTACGCCCTCTCATTTTTAAAAGTCGATTCCACAGCAACTAATAGAGCTTTGCGATCGCAATCACTTCCAGAATGTGCAAAAGATATTCTAGTTTCATAACAGACCAGCAGGGACCTGCCAAAGTTAAACCATTTGGCCAGGAGAGCCCTTTTATGCAGACTTTTGCCAGATTTCGATACCCAAAATTTTTGCGATTTTCACAGAATTTTTTTCAAAAGCCGATTCCAAAGCAACTAATAGAGCTTTGCGATCGCAATCACTTCCAGAATCTGCCCCACGAAGTCTACTTTCATGGTAAAGCACGAGGGACCTGCCAAAGTTAAACCATTTGGCCAGGAGAGCCCTTTTATGAAGGCATGTGCTCGATTTCGTCGCGAAATTTTTTTGGCGAATTTTACGCCCTCTCATTTTTAAAAGTCGATTCCACAGCAACTAATAGAGCTTTGCGATCGCAATCACTTCCAGAATGTGCAAAAGATATTCTAGTTTCATAACAGACCAGCAGGGACCTGCCAAAGTTAAACCATTTGGCCAGGAGAGCCCTTTTATGCAGACTTTTGCCAGATTTCGATACCCAAAATTTTTGCGATTTTCACAGAATTTTTTTCAAAAGCCGATTCCAAAGCAACTAATAGAGCTTTGCGATCGCAATCACTTCCAGAATCTGCCCCACGAAGTCTACTTTCATGATAAAGCACGAGGGACCTGCCAAAGTTAAACCATTTGGCCAGGAGAGCCCTTTTATGAAGGCATGTGCTCGATTTCGTCGCGAAATTTTTTTGGCGAATTTTACGCCCTCTCATTTTTAAAAGTCGATTCCACAGCAACTAATAGAGCTTTGCGATCGCAATCACTTCCAGAATGTGCAAAAGATATTCTAGTTTCATAACAGACCAGCAGGGACCTGCCAAAGTTAAACCATTTGGCCAGGAGAGCCCGTTTATGCAGACTTTTGCCAGATTTCGATACCCAAAATTTTTGCGATTTTCACAGAATTTTTTTCAAAAGCCGATTCCAAAGCAACTAATAGAGCTTTGCGATCGCAATCACTTCCAGAATCTGCCCCACGAAGTCTACTTTCATGATAAAGCACGAGGGACCTGCCAAAGTTAAACCATTTGGCCAGGAGAGCCCTTTTATGAAGGCATGTGCTCGATTTCGTCGCGAAATTTTTTTGGCGAATTTTACGCCCTCTCATTTTTAAAAGTCGATTCCACAGCAACTAATAGAGCTTTGCGATCGCAATCACTTCCAGAATGTGCAAAAGATATTCTAGTATCATAACAGACCAGCAGGGACCTGCCAAAGTTAAACCATTTGGCCAGGAGAGCCCTTTTATGCAGACTTTTGCCAGATTTCGATACCCAAAATTTTTGCGATTTTCACAGAATTTTTTTCAAAAGCCGATTCCAAAGCAACTAATAGAGCTTTGCGATCGCAATCACTTCCAGAATCTGCCCCACGAAGTCTACTTTCATGATAAAGCACGAGGGACCTGCCAAAGTTAAACCATTTGGCCAGGAGAGCCCTTTTATGAAGGCATGTGCTCGATTTCGTCGCGAAATTTTTTTGGCGAATTTTACGCCCTCTCATTTTTAAAAGTCGATTCCACAGCAACTAATAGAGCTTTGCGATCGCAATCACTTCCAGAATGTGCAAAAGATATTCTAGTTTCATAACAGACCAGCAGGGACCTGCCAAAGTTAAACCATTTGGCCAGGAGAGCCCTTTTATGCAGACTTTTGCCAGATTTCGATACCCAAAATTTTTGCGATTTTCACAGAATTTTTTTCAAAAGCCGATTCCAAAGCAACTAATAGAGCTTTGCGATCGCAATCACTTCCAGAATCTGCCCCACGAAGTCTACTTTCATGATAAAGCACGAGGGACCTGCCAAAGTTAAACCATTTGGCCAGGAGAGCCCTTTTATGAAGGCATGTGCTCGATTTCGTCGCGAAATTTTTTTGGCGAATTTTACGCCCTCTCATTTTTAAAAGTCGATTCCACAGCAACTAATAGAGCTTTGCGATCGCAATCACTTCCAGAATGTGCAAAAGATATTCTAGTTTCATAACAGACCAGCAGGGACCTGCCAAAGTTAAACCATTTGGCCAGGAGAGCCCTTTTATGCAGACTTTTGCCAGATTTCGATACCCAAAATTTTTGCGATTTTCACAGAATTTTTTTCAAAAGCCGATTCCAAAGCAACTAATAGAGCTTTGCGATCGCAATCACTTCCAGAATCTGCCCCACGAAGTCTACTTTCATGATAAAGCACGAGGGACCTGCCAAAGTTAAACCATTTGGCCAGGAGAGCCCTTTTATGAAGGCATGTGCTCGATTTCGTCGCGAAATTTTTTTGGCGAATTTTACGCCCTCTCATTTTTAAAAGTCGATTCCACAGCAACTAATAGAGCTTTGCGATCGCAATCACTTCCAGAATGTGCAAAAGATATTCTAGTTTCATAACAGACCAGCAGGGACCTGCCAAAGTTAAACCATTTGGCCAGGAGAGCCCTTTTATGCAGACTTTTGCCAGATTTCGATACCCAAAATTTTTGCGATTTTCACAGAATTTTTTTCAAAAGCCGATTCCAAAGCAACTAATAGAGCTTTGCGATCGCAATCACTTCCAGAATCTGCCCCACGAAGTCTACTTTCATGATAAAGCACGAGGGACCTGCCAAAGTTAAACCATTTGGCCAGGAGAGCCCTTTTATGAAGGCATGTGCTCGATTTCGTCGCGAAATTTTTTTGGCGAATTTTACGCCCTCTCATTTTTAAAAGTCGATTCCACAGCAACTAATAGAGCTTTGCGATCGCAATCACTTCCAGAATGTGCAAAAGATATTCTAGTTTCATAACAGACCAGCAGGGACCTGCCAAAGTTAAACCATTTGGCCAGGAGAGCCCTTTTATGCAGACTTTTGCCAGATTTCGATACCCAAAATTTTTGCGATTTTCACAGAATTTTTTTCAAAAGCCGATTCCAAAGCAACTAATAGAGCTTTGCGATCGCAATCACTTCCAGAATCTGCCCCACGAAGTCTACTTTCATGATAAAGCACGAGGGACCTGCCAAAGTTAAACCATTTGGCCAGGAGAGCCCTTTTATGAAGGCATGTGCTCGATTTCGTCGCGAAATTTTTTTGGCGAATTTTACGCCCTCTCATTTTTAAAAGTCGATTCCACAGCAACTAATAGAGCTTTGCGATCGCAATCACTTCCAGAATGTGCAAAAGATATTCTAGTTTCATAACAGACCAGCAGGGACCTGCCAAAGTTAAACCATTTGGCCAGGAGAGCCCTTTTATGCAGACTTTTGCCAGATTTCGATACCCAAAATTTTTGCGATTTTCACAGAATTTTTTTCAAAAGCCGATTCCAAAGCAACTAATAGAGCTTTGCGATCGCAATCACTTCCAGAATCTGCCCCACGAAGTCTACTTTCATGATAAAGCACGAGGGACCTGCCAAAGTTAAACCATTTGGCCAGGAGAGCCCTTTTATGAAGGCATGTGCTCGATTTCGTCGCGAAATTTTTTTGGCGAATTTTACGCCCTCTCATTTTTAAAAGTCGATTCCACAGCAACTAATAGAGCTTTGCGATCGCAATCACTTCCAGAATGTGCAAAAGATATTCTAGTTTCATAACAGATCAGCAGGGACCTGCCAAAGTTAAACCATTTGGCCAGGAGAGCCCTTTTATGCAGACTTTTGCCAGATTTCGATACCCAAAATTTTTGCGATTTTCACAGAATTTTTTTCAAAAGCCGATTCCAAAGCAACTAATAGAGCTTTGCGATCGCAATCACTTCCAGAATCTGTACTTTCATGATAAAGCACGAGGGACCTGCCAAAGTTAAACCATTTGGCCAGGAGAGCCCTTTTATGAAGGCATGTGCTCGATTTCGTCGCGAAATTTTTTTGGCGAATTTTACGCCCTCTCATTTTTAAAAGTCGATTCCACAGCAACTAATAGAGCTTTGCGATCGCAATCACTTCCAGAATGTGCAAAAGATATTCTAGTTTCATAACAGACCAGCAGGGACCTGCCAAAGTTAAACCATTTGGCCAGGAGAGCCCTTTTATGCAGACTTTTGCCAGATTTCGATACCCAAAATTTTTGCGATTTTCACAGAATTTTTTTCAAAAGCCGATTCCAAAGCAACTAATAGAGCTTTGCGATCGCAATCACTTCCAGAATCTGCCCCACGAAGTCTACTTTCATGATAAAGCACGAGGGACCTGCCAAAGTTAAACCATTTGGCCAGGAGAGCCCTTTTATGAAGGCATGTGCTCGATTTCGTCGCGAAATTTTTTTGGCGAATTTTACGCCCTCTCATTTTTAAAAGTCGATTCCACAGCAACTAATAGAGCTTTGCGATCGCAATCACTTCCAGAATGTGCAAAAGATATTCTAGTTTCATAACAGACCAGCAGGGACCTGCCAAAGTTAAACCATTTGGCCAGGAGAGCCCTTTTATGCAGACTTTTGCCAGATTTCGATACCCAAAATTTTTGCGATTTTCACAGAATTTTTTTCAAAAGCCGATTCCAAAGCAACTAATAGAGCTTTGCGATCGCAATCACTTCCAGAATCTGCCCCACGAAGTCTACTTTCATGATAAAGCACGAGGGACCTGCCAAAGTTAAACCATTTGGCCAGGAGAGCCCTTTTATGAAGGCATGTGCTCGATTTCGTCGCGAAATTTTTTTGGCGAATTTTACGCCCTCTCATTTTTAAAAGTCGATTCCACAGCAACTAATAGAGCTTTGCGATCGCAATCACTTCCAGAATGTGCAAAAGATATTCTAGTTTCATAACAGACCAGCAGGGACCTGCCAAAGTTAAACCATTTGGCCAGGAGAGCCCTTTTATGCAGACTTTTGCCAGATTTCGATACCCAAAATTTTTGCGATTTTCACAGAATTTTTTTCAAAAGCCGATTCCAAAGCAACTAATAGAGCTTTGCGATCGCAATCACTTCCAGAATCTGCCCCACGAAGTCTACTTTCATGATAAAGCACGAGGGACCTGCCAAAGTTAAACCATTTGGCCAGGAGAGCCCTTTTATGAAGGCATGTGCTCGATTTCGTCGCGAAATTTTTTTGGCGAATTTTACGCCCTCTCATTTTTAAAAGTCGATTCCACAGCAACTAATAGAGCTTTGCGATCGCAATCACTTCCAGAATGTGCAAAAGATATTCTAGTTTCATAACAGACCAGCAGGGACCTGCCAAAGTTAAACCATTTGGCCAGGAGAGCCCTTTTATGCAGACTTTTGCCAGATTTCGATACCCAAAATTTTTGCGATTTTCACAGAATTTTTTTCAAAAGCCGATTCCAAAGCAACTAATAGAGCTTTGCGATCGCAATCACTTCCAGAATCTGCCCCACGAAGTCTACTTTCATGATAAAGCACGAGGGACCTGCCAAAGTTAAACCATTTGGCCAGGAGAGCCCTTTTATGAAGGCATGTGCTCGATTTCGTCGCGAAATTTTTTTGGCGAATTTTACGCCCTCTCATTTTTAAAAGTCGATTCCACAGCAACTAATAGAGCTTTGCGATCGCAATCACTTCCAGAATGTGCAAAAGATATTCTAGTTTCATAACAGACCAGCAGGGACCTGCCAAAGTTAAACCATTTGGCCAGGAGAGCCCTTTTATGCAGACTTTTGCCAGATTTCGATACCCAAAATTTTTGCGATTTTCACAGAATTTTTTTCAAAAGCCGATTCCAAAGCAACTAATAGAGCTTTGCGATCGCAATCACTTCCAGAATCTGCCCCACGAAGTCTACTTTCATGATAAAGCACGAGGGACCTGCCAAAGTTAAACCATTTGGCCAGGAGAGCCCTTTTATGAAGGCATGTGCTCGATTTCGTCGCGAAATTTTTTTGGCGAATTTTACGCCCTCTCATTTTTAAAAGTCGATTCCACAGCAACTAATAGAGCTTTGCGATCGCAATCACTTCCAGAATGTGCAAAAGATATTCTAGTTTCATAACAGATCAGCAGGGACCTGCCAAAGTTAAACCATTTGGCCAGGAGAGCCCTTTTATGCAGACTTTTGCCAGATTTCGATACCCAAAATTTTTGCGATTTTCACAGAATTTTTTTCAAAAGCCGATTCCAAAGCAACTAATAGAGCTTTGCGATCGCAATCACTTCCAGAATCTGTACTTTCATGATAAAGCACGAGGGACCTGCCAAAGTTAAACCATTTGGCCAGGAGAGCCCTTTTATGAAGGCATGTGCTCGATTTCGTCGCGAAATTTTTTTGGCGAATTTTACGCCCTCTCATTTTTAAAAGTCGATTCCACAGCAACTAATAGAGCTTTGCGATCGCAATCACTTCCAGAATGTGCAAAAGATATTCTAGTTTCATAACAGACCAGCAGGGACCTGCCAAAGTTAAACCATTTGGCCAGGAGAGCCCTTTTATGCAGACTTTTGCCAGATTTCGATACCCAAAATTTTTGCGATTTTCACAGAATTTTTTTCAAAAGCCGATTCCAAAGCAACTAATAGAGCTTTGCGATCGCAATCACTTCCAGAATCTGCCCCGCGAAGTCTACTTTCATGATAAAGCACGAGGGACCTGCCAAAGTTAAACCATTTGGCCAGGAGAGCCCTTTTATGAAGGCATGTGCTCGATTTCGTCGCGAAATTTTTTTGGCGAATTTTACGCCCTCTCATTTTTAAAAGTCGATTCCACAGCAACTAATAGAGCTTTGCGATCGCAATCACTTCCAGAATGTGCAAAAGATATTCTAGTTTCATAACAGACCAGCAGGGACCTGCCAAAGTTAAACCATTTGGCCAGGAGAGCCCTTTTATGCAGACTTTTGCCAGATTTCGATACCCAAAATTTTGGCGATTTTCACAGAATTTTTTTCAAAAGCCGATTCCAAAGCAACTAATAGAGCTTTGCGATCGCAATCACTTCCAGAATCTGCCCCACGAAGTCTACTTTCATGATAAAGCACGAGGGACCTGCCAAAGTTAAACCATTTGGCCAGGAGAGCCCTTTTATGAAGGCATGTGCTCGATTTCGTCGCGAAATTTTTTTGGCGAATTTTACGCCCTCTCATTTTTAAAAGTCGATTCCACAGCAACTAATAGAGCTTTGCGATCGCAATCACTTCCAGAATGTGCAAAAGATATTCTAGTTTCATAACAGACCAGCAGGGACCTGCCAAAGTTAAACCATTTGGCCAGGAGAGCCCTTTTATGCAGACTTTTGCCAGATTTCGATACCCAAAATTTTTGCGATTTTCACAGAATTTTTTTCAAAAGCCGATTCCAAAGCAACTAATAGAGCTTTGCGATCGCAATCACTTCCAGAATCTGCCCCACGAAGTCTACTTTCATGATAAAGCACGAGGGACCTGCCAAAGTTAAACCATTTCGCCAGGAGAGCCCTTTTATGAAGGCATGTGCTCGATTTCGTCGCGAAATTGTTTTGGCGAATTTTACGCCCTCTCATTTTTAAAAGTCGATTCCACAGCAACTAATAGAGCTTTGCGATCGCAATCACTTCCAGAATGTGCAAAAGATATTCTAGTTTCATAACAGACCAGCAGGGACCTGCCAAAGTTAAACCATTTGGCCAGGAGAGCCCTTTTATGCAGACTTTTGCCAGATTTCGATACCCAAAATTTTTGCGATTTTCACAGAATTTTTTTCAAAAGCCGATTCCAAAGCAACTAATAGAGCTTTGCGATCGCAATCACTTCCAGAATCTGCCCCACGAAGTCTACTTTCATGATAAAGCACGAGGGACCTGCCAAAGTTAAACCATTTGGCCAGGAGAGCCCTTTTATGAAGGCATGTGCTCGATTTCGTCGCGAAATTTTTTTGGCGAATTTTACGCCCTCTCATTTTTAAAAGTCGATTCCACAGCAACTAATAGAGCTTTGCGATCGCAATCACTTCCAGAATGTGCAAAAGATATTCTAGTTTCATAACAGACCAGCAGGGACCTGCCAAAGTTAAACCATTTGGCCAGGAGAGCCCTTTTATGCAGACTTTTGCCAGATTTCGATACCCAAAATTTTTGCGATTTTCACAGAATTTTTTTCAAAAGCCGATTCCAAAGCAACTAATAGAGCTTTGCGATCGCAATCACTTCCAGAATCTGCCCCACGAAGTCTACTTTCATGATAAAGCACGAGGGACCTGCCAAAGTTAAACCATTTGGCCAGGAGAGCCCTTTTATGAAGGCATGTGCTCGATTTCGTCGCGAAATTTTTTTGGCGAATTTTACGCCCTCTCATTTTTAAAAGTCGATTCCACAGCAACTAATAGAGCTTTACGATCGCAATCACTTCCAGAATGTGCAAAAGATATTCTAGTTTCATAACAGACCAGCAGGGACCTGCCAAAGTTAAACCATTTGGCCAGGAGAGCCCTTTTATGCAGACTTTTGCCAGATTTCGATACCCAAAATTTTTGCGATTTTCACAGAATTTTTTTCAAAAGCCGATTCCAAAGCAACTAATAGAGCTTTGCGATCGCAATCACTTCCAGAATCTGCCCCACGAAGTCTACTTTCATGATAAAGCACGAGGGACCTGCCAAAGTTAAACCATTTGGCCAGGAGAGCCCTTTTATGAAGGCATGTGCTCGATTTCGTCGCGAAATTTTTTTGGCGAATTTTACGCCCTCTCATTTTTAAAAGTCGATTCCACAGCAACTAATATAGCTTTGCGATCGCAATCACTTCCAGAATGTGCAAAAGATATTCTAGTTTCATAACAGACCAGCAGGGACCTGCCAAAGTTAAACCATTTGGCCAGGAGAGCCCTTTTATGCAGACTTTTGCCAGATTTCGATACCCAAAATTTTTGCGATTTTCACAGAATTTTTTTCAAAAGCCGATTCCAAAGCAACTAATAGAGCTTTGCGATCGCAATCACTTCCAGAATCTGCCCCACGAAGTCTACTTTCATGATAAAGCACGAGGGACCTGCCAAAGTTAAACCATTTGGCCAGGAGAGCCCTTTTATGAAGGCATGTGCTCGATTTCGTCGCGAAATTTTTTTGGCGAATTTTACGCCCTCTCATTTTTAAAAGTCGATTCCACAGCAACTAATAGAGCTTTGCGATCGCAATCACTTCCAGAATGTGCAAAAGATATTCTAGTTTCATAACAGACCAGCAGGGACCTGCCAAAGTTAAACCATTTGGCCAGGAGAGCCCTTTTATGCAGACTTTTGCCAGATTTCGATACCCAAAATTTTTGCGATTTTCACAGAATTTTTTTCAAAAGCCGATTCCAAAGCAACTAATAGAGCTTTGCGATCGCAATCACTTCCAGAATCTGCCCCACGAAGTCTACTTTCATGATAAAGCACGAGGGACCTGCCAAAGTTAAACCATTTGGCCAGGAGAGCCCTTTTATGAAGGCATGTGCTCGATTTCGTCGCGAAATTTTTTTGGCGAATTTTACGCCCTCTCATTTTTAAAAGTCGATTCCACAGCAACTAATAGAGCTTTGCGATCGCAATCACTTCCAGAATGTGCAAAAGATATTCTAGTTTCATAACAGACCAGCAGGGACCTGCCAAAGTTAAACCATTTGGCCAGGAGAGCCCTTTTATGCAGACTTTTGCCAGATTTCGATACCCAAAATTTTTGCGATTTTCACAGAATTTTTTTCAAAAGCCGATTCCAAAGCAACTAATAGAGCTTTGCGATCGCAATCACTTCCAGAATCTGCCCCACGAAGTCTACTTTCATGATAAAGCACGAGGGACCTGCCAAAGTTAAACCATTTGGCCAGGTGAGCCCTTTTATGAAGGCATGTGCTCGATTTCGTCGCGAAATTTTTTTGGCGAATTTTACGCCCTCTCATTTTTAAAAGTCGATTCCACAGCAACTAATAGAGCTTTGCGATCGCAATCACTTCCAGAATGTGCAAAAGATATTCTAGTTTCATAACAGACCAGCAGGGACCAGCCAAAGTTAAACCATTTGGCCAGGAGAGCCCTTTTATGCAGACTTTTGCCAGATTTCGATACCCAAAATTTTTGCGATTTTCACAGAATTTTTTTCAAAAGCCGATTCCAAAGCAACTAATAGAGCTTTGCGATCGCAATCACTTCCAGAATCTGCCCCACGAAGTCTACTTTCATGATAAAGCACGAGGGACCTGCCAAAGTTAAACCATTTGGCCAGGAGAGCCCTTTTATGAAGGCATGTGCTCGATTTCGTCGCGAAATTTTTTTGGCGAATTTTACGCCCTCTCATTTTTAAAAGTCGATTCCACAGCAACTAATAGAGCTTTGCGATCGCAATCACTTCCAGAATGTGCAAAAGATATTCTAGTTTCATAACAGATCAGCAGGGACCTGCCAAAGTTAAACCATTTGGCCAGGAGAGCCCTTTTATGCAGACTTTTGCTAGATTTCGATACCCAAAATTTTTGCGATTTTCACAGAATTTTTTTCAAAAGCCGATTCCAAAGCAACTAATAGAGCTTTGCGATCGCAATCACTTCCAGAATCTGTACTTTCATGATAAAGCACGAGGGACCTGCCAAAGTTAAACCATTTGGCCAGGAGAGCCCTTTTATGAAGGCATGTGCTCGATTTCGTCGCGAAATTTTTTTGGCGAATTTTACGCCCTCTCATTTTTAAAAGTCGATTCCACAGCAACTAATAGAGCTTTGCGATCGCAATCACTTCCAGAATGTGCAAAAGATATTCTAGTTTCATAACAGACCAGCAGGGACCTGCCAAAGTTAAACCATTTGGCCAGGAGAGCCCTTTTATGCAGACTTTTGCCAGATTTCGATACCCAAAATTTTTGCGATTTTCACAGAATTTTTTTCAAAAGCCGATTCCAAAGCAACTAATAGAGCTTTGCGATCGCAATCACTTCCAGAATCTGCCCCGCGAAGTCTACTTTCATGATAAAGCACGAGGGACCTGCCAAAGTTAAACCATTTGGCCAGGAGAGCCCTTTTATGAAGGCATGTGCTCGATTTCGTCGCGAAATTTTTTTGGCGAATTTTACGCCCTCTCATTTTTAAAAGTCGATTCCACAGCAACTAATAGAGCTTTGCGATCGCAATCACTTCCAGAATGTGCAAAAGATATTCTAGTTTCATAACAGACCAGCAGGGACCTGCCAAAGTTAAACCATTTGGCCAGGAGAGCCCTTTTATGCAGACTTTTGCCAGATTTCGATACCCAAAATTTTTGCGATTTTCACAGAATTTTTTTCAAAAGCCGATTCCAAAGCAACTAATAGAGCTTTGCGATCGCAATAACTTCCAGAATCTGCCCCACGAAGTCTACTTTCATGATAAAGCACGAGGGACCTGCCAAAGTTAAACCATTTGGCCAGGAGAGCCCTTTTATGAAGGCATGTGCTCGATTTCGTCGCGAAATTTTTTTGGCGAATTTTACGCCCTCTCATTTTTAAAAGTCGATTCCACAGCAACTAATAGAGCTTTGCGATCGCAATCACTTCCAGAATGTGCAAAAGATATTCTAGTTTCATAACAGACCAGCAGGGACCTGCCAAAGTTAAACCATTTGGCCAGGAGAGCCCTTTTATGCAGACTTTTGCCAGATTTCGATACCCAAAATTTTTGCGATTTTCACAGAATTTTTTTCAAAAGCCGATTCCAAAGCAACTAATAGAGCTTTGCGATCGCAATCACTTCCAGAATGTGCAAAAGATATTCTAGTTTCATAACAGACCAGCAGGGACCTGCCAAAGTTAAACCATTTGGCCAGGAGAGCCCTTTTATGCAGACTTTTGCCAGATTTCGATACCCAAAATTTTTGCGATTTTCACAGAATTTTTTTCAAAAGCCGATTCCAAAGCAACTAATAGAGCTTTGCGATCGCAATCACTTCCAGAATCTGCCCCACGAAGTCTACTTTCATGATAAAGCACGAGGGACCTGCCAAAGTTAAACCATTTGGCCAGGAGAGCCCTTTTATGAAGGCATGTGCTCGATTTCGTCGCGAAATTTTTTTGGCGAATTTTACGCCCTCTCATTTTTAAAAGTCGATTCCACAGCAACTAATAGAGCTTTGCGATCGCAATCACTTCCAGAATGTGCAAAAGATATTCTAGTTTCATAACAGACCAGCAGGGACCTGCCAAAGTTAAACCATTTGGCCAGGAGAGCCCTTTTATGCAGACTTTTGCCAGATTTCGATACCCAAAATTTTTGCGATTTTCACAGAATTTTTTTCAAAAGCCGATTTCAAAGCAACTAATAGAGCTTTGCGATCGCAATCACTTCCAGAATCTGCCCCACGAAGTCTACTTTCATGATAAAGCACGAGGGACCTGCCAAAGTTAAACCATTTGGCCAGGAGAGCCCTTTTATGAAGGCATGTGCTCGATTTCGTCGCGAAATTTTTTTGGCGAATTTTACGCCCTCTCATTTTTAAAAGTCGATTCCACAGCAACTAATAGAGCTTTGCGATCGCAATCACTTCCAGAATGTGCAAAAGATATTCTAGTTTCATAACAGACCAGCAGGGACCTGCCAAAGTTAAACCATTTGGCCAGGAGAGACTTTTATGCAGACTTTTGCCAGATTTCGATACCCAAAATTTTTGCGATTTTCACAGAATTTTTTTCAAAAGCCGATTCCAAAGCAACTAATAGAGCTTTGCGATCGCAATCACTTCCAGAATCTGCCCCACGAAGTCTACTTTCATGATAAAGCACGAGGGACCTGCCAAAGTTAAACCATTTGGCCAGGAGAGCCCTTTTATGAAGGCATGTGCTCGATTTCGTCGCGAAATTTTTTTGGCGAATTTTACGCCCTCTCATTTTTAAAAGTCGATTCCACAGCAACTAATAGAGCTTTGCGATCGCAATCACTTCCAGAATGTGCAAAAGATATTCTAGTTTCATAACAGACCAGCAGGGACCTGCCAAAGTTAAACCATTTGGCCAGGAGAGCCCTTTTATGCAGACTTTTGCCAGATTTCGATACCCAAAATTTTTGCGATTTTCACAGAATTTTTTTCAAAAGCCGATTCCAAAGCAACTAATAGAGCTTTGCGATCGCAATCACTTCCAGAATCTGCCCCACGAAGTCTACTTTCATGATAAAGCACGAGGGACCTGCCAAAGTTAAAGCATTTGGCCAGGAGAGCCCTTTTACGAAGGCATGTGCTCGATTTCGTCGCGAAATTTTTTTGGCGAATTTTACGCCCTCTCATTTTTAAAAGTCGATTCCACAGCAACTAATAGAGCTTTGCGATCGCAATCACTTCCAGAATGTGCAAAAGATATTCTAGTTTCATAACAGACCAGCAGGGACCTGCCAAAGTTAAACCATTTGGCCAGGAGAGCCCTTTTATGCAGACTTTTGCCAGATTTCGATACCCAAAATTTTTGCGATTTTCACAGAATTTTTTTCAAAAGCCGATTCCAAAGCAACTAATAGAGCTTTGCGATCGCAATCACTTCCAGAATCTGCCCCACGAAGTCTACTTTCATGATAAAGCACGAGGGACCTGCCAAAGTTAAACCATTTGGCCAGGAGAGCCCTTTTATGAAGGCATGTGCTCGATTTCGTCGCGAAATTTTTTTGGCGAATTTTACGCCCTCTCATTTTTAAAAGTCGATTCCACAGCAACTAATAGAGCTTTGCGATCGCAATCACTTCCAGAATGTGCAAAAGATATTCTAGTTTCATAACAGACCAGCAGGGACCTGCCAAAGTTAAACCATTTGGCCAGGAGAGCCCTTTTATGCAGACTTTTGCCAGATTTCGATACCCAAAATTTTTGCGATTTTCACAGAATTTTTTTCAAAAGCCGATTCCAAAGCAACTAATAGAGCTTTGCGATCGCAATCACTTCCAGAATCTGCCCCACGAAGTCTACTTTCATGATAAAGCACGAGGGACCTGCCAAAGTTAAACCATTTGGCCAGGAGAGCCCTTTTATGAAGGCATGTGCTCGATTTCGTCGCGAAATTTTTTTGGCGAATTTTACGCCCTCTCATTTTTAAAAGTCGATTCCACAGCAACTAATAGAGCTTTGCGATCGCAATCACTTCCAGAATGTGCAAAAGATATTCTAGTTTCATAACAGACCAGCAGGGACCTGCCAAAGTTAAACCATTTGGCCAGGAGAGCCCTTTTATGCAGACTTTTGCCAGATTTCGATACCCAAAATTTTTGCGATTTTCACAGAATTTTTTTCAAAAGCCGATTCCAAAGCAACTAATAGAGCTTTGCGATCGCAATCACTTCCAGAATCTGCCCCACGAAGTCTACTTTCATGATAAAGCACGAGGGACCTGCCAAAGTTAAACCATTTGGCCAGGAGAGCCCTTTTATGAAGGCATGTGCTCGATTTCGTCGCGAAATTTTTTTGGCGAATTTTACGCCCTCTCATTTTTAAAAGTCGATTCCACAGCAACTAATAGAGCTTTGCGATCGCAATCACTTCCAGAATGTGCAAAAGATATTCTAGTTTCATAACAGACCAGCAGGGACCTGCCAAAGTTAAACCATTTGGCCAGGAGAGCCCTTTTATGCAGACTTTTGCCAGATTTCGATACCCAAAATTTTTGCGATTTTCACAGAATTTTTTCAAAAGCCGATTCCAAAGCAACTAATAGAGCTTTGCGATCGCAATCACTTCCAGAATCTGCCCCACGAAGTCTACTTTCATGATAAAGCACGAGGGACCTGCCAAAGTTAAACCATTTGGCCAGGAGAGCCCTTTTATGAAGGCATGTGCTCGATTTCGTCGCGAAATTTTTTTGGCGAATTTTACGCCCTCTCATTTTTAAAAGTCGATTCCACAGCAACTAATAGAGCTTTGCGATCGCAATCACTTCCAGAATGTGCAAAAGATATTCTAGTTTCATAACAGACCAGCAGGGACCTGCCAAAGTTAAACCATTTGGCCAGGAGAGCCCTTTTATGCAGACTTGTGCCAGATTTCGATACCCAAAATTTTTGCGATTTTCACAGAATTTTTTTCAAAAGCCGATTCCAAAGCAACTAATAGAGCTTTGCGATCGCAATCACTTCCAGAATCTGCCCCACGAAGTCTACTTTCATGATAAAGCACGAGGGACCTGCCAAAGTTAAACCATTTAGCCAGGAGAGCCCTTTTATGAAGGCATGTACTCGATTTCGTCGCGAAATTTTTTTGGCGAATTTTACGCCCTCTCATTTTTAAAAGTCGATTCCACAGCAACTAATAGAGCTTTGCGATCGCAATCACTTCCAGAATGTGCAAAAGATATTCTAGTTTCATAACAGACCAGCAGGGACCTGCCAAAGTTAAACCATTTGGCCAGGAGAGCCCTTTTATGCAGACTTTTGCCAGATTTCGATACCCAAAATTTTTGCGATTTTCACAGAATTTTTATCAAAAGCCGATTCTAAAGCAACTAATAGAGCTTTGCGATCGCAATCACTTCCAGAATCTGCCCCACGAAGTCTACTTTCATGATAAAGCACGAGGGACCTGCCAAAGTTAAACCATTTGGCCAGGAGAGCCCTTTTATGAAGGCATGTGCTCGATTTCGTCGCGAAATTTTTTTGGCGAATTTTACGCCCTCTCATTTTTAAAAGTCGATTCCACAGCAACTAATAGAGCTTTGCGATCGCAATCACTTCCAGAATGTGCAAAAGATATTCTAGTTTCATAACAGACCAGCAGGGACCTGCCAAAGTTAAACCATTTGGCCAGGAGAGCCCTTTTATGCAGACTTTTGCCAGATTTCGATACCCAAAATTTTTGCGATTTTCACAGAATTTTTTTCAAAAGCCGATTCCAAAGCAACTAATAGAGCTTTGCGATCGCAATCACTTCCAGAATCTGCCCCACGAAGTCTACTTTCATGATAAAGCACGAGGGACCTGCCAAAGTTAAACCATTTGGCCAGGAGAGCCCTTTTATGAAGGCATGTGCTCGATTTCGTCGCGAAATTTTTTTGGCGAATTTTACGCCCTCTCATTTTTAAAAGTCGATTCCACAGCAACTAATAGAGCTTTGCGATCGCAATCACTTCCAGAATGTGCAAAAGATATTCTAGTTTCATAACAGACCAGCAGGGACCTGCCAAAGTTAAACCATTTGGCCAGGAGAGCCCTTTTATGCAGACTTTTGCCAGATTTCGATACCCAAAATTTTTGCGATTTTCACAGAATTTTTTTCAAAAGCCGATTCCAAAGCAACTAATAGAGCTTTGCGATCGCAATCACTTCCAGAATCTGCCCCACGAAGTCTACTTTCATGATAAAGCACGAGGGACCTGCCAAAGTTAAACCATTTGGCCAGGAGAGCCCTTTTATGAAGGCATGTGCTCGATTTCGTCGCGAAATTTTTTTGGCGAATTTTACGCCCTCTCATTTTTAAAAGTCGATTCCACAGCAACTAATAGAGCTTTGCGATCGCAATCACTTCCAGAATGTGCAAAAGATATTCTAGTTTCATAACAGACCAGCAGGGACCTGCCAAAGTTAAACCATTTGGCCAGGAGAGCCCTTTTATGCAGACTTTTGCCATTTTTCGATACCTAAAATTTTTGCGATTTTCACAGAATTTTTTTCAAAAGCCGATTCCAAAGCAACTAATAGAGCTTTGCGATCGCAATCACTTCCAGAATCTGCCCCACGAAGTCTACTTTCATGATAAAGCACGAGGGACCTGCCAAAGTTAAACCATTTGGCCAGGAGAGCCCTTTTATGAAGGCATGTGCTCGATTTCGTCGCGAAATTTTTTTGGCGAATTTTACGCCCTCTCATTTTTAAAAGTCGATTCCACAGCAACTAATAGAGCTTTGCGATCGCAATCACTTCCAGAATGTGCAAAAGATATTCTAGTTTCATAACAGACCAGCAGGGACCTGCCAAAGTTAAACCATTTGGCCAGGAGAGCCCTTTTATGCAGACTTTTGCCAGATTTCGATACCCAAAATTTTTGCGATTTTCACAGAATTTTTTTCAAAAGCCGATTCCAAAGCAACTAATAGAGCTTTGCGATCGCAATCACTTCCAGAATCTGCCCCACGAAGTCTACTTTCATGATAAAGCACGAGGGACCTGCCAAAGTTAAACCATTTGGCCAGGAGAGCCCTTTTATGAAGGCATGTGCTCGATTTCGTCGCGAAATTTTTTTGGCGAATTTTACGCCCTCTCATTTTTAAAAGTCGATTCCACAGCAACTAATAGAGCTTTGCGATCGCAATCACTTCCAGAATGTGCAAAAGATATTCTAGTTTCATAACAGACCAGCAGGGACCTGCCAAAGTTAAACCATTTGGCCAGGAGAGCCCTTTTATGCAGACTTTTGCCAGATTTCGATACCCAAAATTTTTGCGATTTTCACAGAATTTTTTTCAAAAGCCGATTCCAAAGCAACTAATAGAGCTTTGCGATCGCAATCACTTCCAGAATCTGCCCCACGAAGTCTACTTTCATGATAAAGCACGAGGGACCTGCCAAAGTTAAACCATTTGGCCAGGAGAGCCCTTTTATGAAGGCATGTGCTCGATTTCGTCGCGAAATTTTTTTGGCGAATTTTACGCCCTCTCATTTTTAAAAGTCGATTCCACAGCAACTAATAGAGCTTTGCGATCGCAATCACTTCCAGAATGTGCAAAAGATATTCTAGTTTCATAACAGACCAGCAGGGACCTGCCAAAGTTAAACCATTTGGCCAGTAGAGCCCTTTTATGCAGACTTTTGCCAGATTTCGATACCCAAAATTTTTGCGATTTTCACAGAATTTTTTTCAAAAGCCGATTCCAAAGCAACTAATAGAGCTTTGCGATCGCAATCACTTCCAGAATCTGCCCCACGAAGTCTACTTTCATGATAAAGCACGAGGGACCTGCCAAAGTTAAACAATTTGGCCAGGAGAGCCCTTTTATGAAGGCATGTGCTCGATTTCGTCGCGAAATTTTTTTGGCGAATTTTACGCCCTCTCATTTTTAAAAGTTGATTCCACAGCAACTAATAGAGCTTTGCGATCGCAATCACTTCCAGAATGTGCAAAAGATATTCTAGTTTCATAACAGACCAGCAGGGACCTGCCAAAGTTAAACCATTTGGCCAGGAGAGCCCTTTTATGCAGACTTTTGCCAGATTTCGATACCCAAAATTTTTGCGATTTTCACAGAATTTTTTTCAAAAGCCGATTCCAAAGCAACTAATAGAGCTTTGCGATCGCAATCACTTCCAGAATCTGCCCCACGAAGTCTACTTTCATGATAAAGCACGAGGGACCTGCCAAAGTTAAACAATATGGCCAGGAGAGCCCTTTTATGAAGGCATGTGCTCGATTTCGTCGCGAAATTTTTTTGGCGAATTTTACGCCCTCTCATTTTTAAAAGTTGATTCCACAGCAACTAATAGAGCTTTGCGATCGCAATCACTTCCAGAATGTGCAAAAGATATTCTAGTTTCATAACAGACCAGCAGGGACCTGCCAAAGTTAAACCATTTGGCCAGGAGAGCCCTTTTATGCAGACTTTTGCCAGATTTCGATACCCAAAATTTTTGCGATTTTCACAGAATTTTTTTCAAAAGCCGATTCCAAAGCAACTAATAGAGCTTTGCGATCGCAATCACTTCCAGAATCTGCCCCACGAAGTCTACTTTCATGATAAAGCACGAGGGACCTGCCAAAGTTAAACCATTTGGCCAGGAGAGCCCTTTTATGAAGGCATGTGCTCGATTTCGTCGCGAAATTTTTTTGGCGAATTTTACGCCCTCTCATTTTTAAAAGTCGATTCCACAGCAACTAATAGAGCTTTGCGATCGCAATCACTTCCAGAATGAGCAAAAGATATTCTAGTTTCATAACAGACCAGCAGGGACCTGCCAAAGTTAAACCATTTGGCCAGGAGAGCCCTTTTATGCAGACTTTTGCCAGATTTCGATACCCAAAATTTTTGCGATTTTCACAGAATTTTTTTCAAAAGCCGATTCCAAAGCAACTAATAGAGCTTTGCGATCGCAATCACTTCCAGAATCTGCCCCACGAAGTCTACTTTCATGATAAAGCACGAGGGACCTGCCAAAGTTAAACCATTTGGCCAGGAGAGCCCTTTTATGAAGGCATGTGCTCGATTTCGTCGCGAAATTTTTTTGGCGAATTTTACGCCCTCTCATTTTTAAAAGTCGATTCCACAGCAACTAATAGAGCTTTGCGATCGCAATCACTTCCAGAATGTGCAAAAGATATTCTAGTTTCATAACAGACCAGCAGGGACCTGCCAAAGTTAAACCATTTGGCCAGGAGAGCCCTTTTATGCAGACTTTTGCCAGATTTCGATACCCAAAATTTTTGCGATTTTCACAGAATTTTTATCAAAAGCCGATTCCAAAGCAACTAATAGAGCTTTGCGATCGCAATCACTTCCAGAATCTGCCCCACGAAGTCTACTTTCATGATAAAGCACGAGGGACCTGCCAAAGTTAAACCATTTGGCCAGGAGAGCCCTTTTATGAAGGCATGTGCTCGATTTCGTCGCGAAATTTTTTTGGCGAATTTTACGCCCTCTCATTTTTAAAAGTCGATTCCACAGCAACTAATAGAGCTTTGCGATCGCAATCACTTCCAGAATGTGCAAAAGATATTCTAGTTTCATAACAGACCAGCAGGGACCTGCCAAAGTTAAACCATTTGGCCAGGAGAGCCCTTTTATGCAGACTTTTGCCAGATTTCGATACCCAAAATTTTTGCGATTTTCACAGAATTTTTTTCAAAAGCCGATTCCAAAGCAACTAATAGAGCTTTGCGATCGCAATCACTTCCAGAATCTGCCCCACGAAGTCTACTTTCATGATAAAGCACGAGGGACCTGCCAAAGTTAAACCATTTGGCCAGGAGAGCCCTTTTATGAAGGCATGTGCTCGATTTCGTCGCGAAATTTTTTTGGCGAATTTTACGCCCTCTCATTTTTAAAAGTCGATTCCACAGCAACTAATAGAGCTTTGCGATCGCAATCACTTCCAGAATGTGCAAAAGATATTCTAGTTTCATAACAGACCAGCAGGGACCTGCCAAAGTTAAACCATTTGGCCAGGAGAGCCCTTTTATGCAGACTTTTGCCAGATTTCGATACCCAAAATTTTTGCGATTTTCACAGAATTTTTTTCAAAAGCCGATTCCAAAGCAACTAATAGAGCTTTGCGATCGCAATCACTTCCAGAATCTGCCCCACGAAGTCTACTTTCATGATAAAGCACGAGGGACCTGCCAAAGTTAAACCATTTGGCCAGGAGAGCCCTTTTATGAAGGCATGTGCTCGATTTCGTCGCGAAATTTTTTTGGCGAATTTTACGCCCTCTCATTTTTAAAAGTCGATTCCACAGCAACTAATAGAGCTTTGCGATCGCAATCACTTCCAGAATGTGCAAAAGATATTCTAGTTTCATAACAGACCAGCAGGGATCTGCCAAAGTTAAACCATTTGGCCAGGAGAGCCCTTTTATGCAGACTTTTGCCAGATTTCGATACCCAAAATTTTTGCGATTTTCACAGAATTTTTATCAAAAGCCGATTCCAAAGCAACTAATAGAGCTTTGCGATCGCAATCACTTCCAGAATCTGCCCCACGAAGTCTACTTTCATGATAAAGCACGAGGGACCTGCCAAAGTTAAACCATTTGGCCAGGAGAGCCCTTTTATGAAGGCATGTGCTCGATTTCGTCGCGAAATTTTTTTGGCGAATTTTACGCCCTCTCATTTTTAAAAGTCGATTCCACAGCAACTAATAGAGCTTTGCGATCGCAATCACTTCCAGAATGTGCAAAAGATATTCTAGTTTCATAACAGACCAGCAGGGACCTGCCAAAGTTAAACCATTTGGCCAGGAGAGCCCTTTTATGCAGACTTTTGCCAGATTTCGATACCCGAAATTTTTGCGATTTTCACAGAATTTTTTTCAAAAGCCGATTCCAAAGCAACTAATAGAGCTTTGCGATCGCAATCACTTCCAGAATCTGCCCCACGAAGTCTACTTTCATGATTAAGCACGAGGGACCTGCCAAAGTTAAACCATTTGGCCAGGAGAGCCCTTTTATGAAGGCATGTGCTCGATTTCGTCGCGAAATTTTTTTGGCGAATTTTACGCCCTCTCATTTTTAAAAGTCGATTCCACAGCAACTAATAGAGCTTTGCGATCGCAATCACTTCCAGAATGTGCAAAAGATATTCTAGTTTCATAACAGACCAGCAGGGACCTGCCAAAGTTAAACCATTTGGCCAGGAGAGCCCTTTTATGCAGACTTTTGCCAGATTTCGATACCCAAAATTTTTGCGATTTTCACAGAATTTTTTTCAAAAGCCGATTCCAAAGCAACTAATAGAGCTTTGCGATCGCAATCACTTCCAGAATCTGCCCCACGAAGTCTACTTTCATGATAAAGCACGAGGGACCTGCCAAAGTTAAACCATTTGGCCAGGAGAGCCCTTTTATGAAGGCATGTGCTCGATTTCGTCGCGAAATTTTTTTGGCGAATTTTACGCCCTCTCATTTTTAAAAGTCGATTCCACAGCAACTAATAGAGCTTTGCGATCGCAATCACTTCCAGAATGTGCAAAAGATATTCTAGTTTCATAACAGACCAGCAGGGACCTGCCAAAGTTAAACCATTTGGTCAGGAGAGCCCTTTTATGCAGACTTTTGCCAGATTTCGATACCCAAAATTTTTGCGATTTTCACAGAATTTTTTTCAAAAGCCGATTCCAAAGCAACTAATAGAGCTTTGCGATCGCAATCACTTCCAGAATCTGCCCCACGAAGTCTACTTTCATGATAAAGCACGAGGGACCTGCCAAAGTTAAACCATTTGGCCAGGAGAGCCCTTTTATGAAGGCATGTGCTCGATTTCGTCGCGAAATTTTTTTGGCGAATTTTACGCCCTCTCATTTTTAAAAGTCGATTCCACAGCAACTAATAGAGCTTTGCGATCGCAATCACTTCCAGAATGTGCAAAAGATATTCTAGTTTCATAACAGACCAGCAGGGACCTGCCAAAGTTAAACCATTTGGCCAGGAGAGCCCTTTTATGCAGACTTTTGCCAGATTTCGATACCCAAAATTTTTGCGATTTTCACAGAATTTTTTTCAAAAGCCGATTCCAAAGCAACTAATAGAGCTTTGCGATCGCAATCACTTCCAGAATCTGCCCCACGAAGTCTACTTTCATGATAAAGCACGAGGGACCTGCCAAAGTTAAACCATTTGGCCAGGAGAGCCCTTTTATGAAGGCATGTGCTCGATTTCGTCGCGAAATTTTTTTGGCGAATTTTACGCCCTCTCATTTTTAAAAGTCGATTCCACAGCAACTAATAGAGCTTTGCGATCGCAATCACTTCCAGAATGTGCAAAAGATATTCTAGTTTCATAACAGACCAGCAGGGACCTGCCAAAGTTAAACCATTTGGCCAGGAGAGACTTTTATGCAGACTTTTGCCAGATTTCGATACCCAAAATTTTTGCGATTTTCACAGAATTTTTTTCAAAAGCCGATTCCAAAGCAACTAATAGAGCTTTGCGATCGCAATCACTTCCAGAATCTGCCCCACGAAGTCTACTTTCATGATAAAGCACGAGGGACCTGCCAAAGTTAAACCATTTGGCCAGGAGAGCCCTTTTATGAAGGCATGTGCTCGATTTCGTCGCGAAATTTTTTTGGCGAATTTTACGCCCTCTCATTTTTAAAAGTCGATTCCACAGCAACTAATAGAGCTTTGCGATCGCAATCACTTCCAGAATGTGCAAAAGATATTCTAGTTTCATAACAGACCAGCAGGGACCTGCCAAAGTTAAACCATTTGGCCAGGAGAGCCCTTTTATGCAGACTTTTGCCAGATTTCGATACCCAAAATTTTTGCGATTTTCACAGAATTTTTTTCAAAAGCCGATTCCAAAGCAACTAATAGAGCTTTGCGATCGCAATCACTTCCAGAATCTGCCCCACGAAGTCTACTTTCATGATAAAGCACGAGGGACCTGCCAAAGTTAAAGCATTTGGCCAGGAGAGCCCTTTTACGAAGGCATGTGCTCGATTTCGTCGCGAAATTTTTTTGGCGAATTTTACGCCCTCTCAT
This sequence comes from Salticus scenicus, assembly GCA_963930645.1. Lineage (NCBI taxonomy): Eukaryota > Metazoa > Arthropoda > Arachnida > Araneae > Salticidae > Salticus > Salticus scenicus. The sequence continues at coordinate 252,654 of CAWVNO010001644.1, read as the reverse complement.
TTTTAAAAGTCGATTCCACAGCAACTAATAGAGCTTTGCGATCGCAATCACTTCCAGAATGTGCAAAAGATATTCTAGTTTCATAACAGACCAGCAGGGACCTGCCAAAGTTAAACCATTTGGCCAGGAGAGCCCTTTTATGCAGACTTTTGCCAGATTTCGATACCCAAAATTTTTGCGATTTTCACAGAATTTTTTTCAAAAGCCGATTCCAAAGCAACTAATAGAGCTTTGCGATCGCAATCACTTCCAGAATCTGCCCCACGAAGTCTACTTTCATGATAAAGCACGAGGGACCTGCCAAAGTTAAACCATTTGGCCAGGAGAGCCCTTTTATGAAGGCATGTGCTCGATTTCGTCGCGAAATTTTTTTGGCGAATTTTACGCCCTCTCATTTTTAAAAGTCGATTCCACAGCAACTAATAGAGCTTTGCGATCGCAATCACTTCCAGAATGTGCAAAAGATATTCTAGTTTCATAACAGACCAGCAGGGACCTGCCAAAGTTAAACCATTTGGCCAGGAGAGCCCTTTTATGCAGACTTTTGCCAGATTTCGATACCCAAAATTTTTGCGATTTTCACAGAATTTTTTTCAAAAGCCGATTCCAAAGCAACTAATAGAGCTTTGCGATCGCAATCACTTCCAGAATCTGCCCCACGAAGTCTACTTTCATGATAAAGCACGAGGGACCTGCCAAAGTTAAACCATTTGGCCAGGAGAGCCCTTTTATGAAGGCATGTGCTCGATTTCGTCGCGAAATTTTTTTGGCGAATTTTACGCCCTCTCATTTTTAAAAGTCGATTCCACAGCAACTAATAGAGCTTTGCGATCGCAATCACTTCCAGAATGTGCAAAAGATATTCTAGTTTCATAACAGACCAGCAGGGACCTGCCAAAGTTAAACCATTTGGCCAGGAGAGCCCTTTTATGCAGACTTTTGCCAGATTTCGATACCCAAAATTTTTGCGATTTTCACAGAATTTTTTTCAAAAGCCGATTCCAAAGCAACTAATAGAGCTTTGCGATCGCAATCACTTCCAGAATCTGCCCCACGAAGTCTACTTTCATGATAAAGCACGAGGGACCTGCCAAAGTTAAACCATTTGGCCAGGAGAGCCCTTTTATGAAGGCATGTGCTCGATTTCGTCGCGAAATTTTTTTGGCGAATTTTACGCCCTCTCATTTTTAAAAGTCGATTCCACAGCAACTAATAGAGCTTTGCGATCGCAATCACTTCCAGAATGTGCAAAAGATATTCTAGTTTCATAACAGACCAGCAGGGACCTGCCAAAGTTAAACCATTTGGCCAGGAGAGCCCTTTTATGCAGACTTTTGCCAGATTTCGATACCCAAAATTTTTGCGATTTTCACAGAATTTTTTCAAAAGCCGATTCCAAAGCAACTAATAGAGCTTTGCGATCGCAATCACTTCCAGAATCTGCCCCACGAAGTCTACTTTCATGATAAAGCACGAGGGACCTGCCAAAGTTAAACCATTTGGCCAGGAGAGCCCTTTTATGAAGGCATGTGCTCGATTTCGTCGCGAAATTTTTTTGGCGAATTTTACGCCCTCTCATTTTTAAAAGTCGATTCCACAGCAACTAATAGAGCTTTGCGATCGCAATCACTTCCAGAATGTGCAAAAGATATTCTAGTTTCATAACAGACCAGCAGGGACCTGCCAAAGTTAAACCATTTGGCCAGGAGAGCCCTTTTATGCAGACTTGTGCCAGATTTCGATACCCAAAATTTTTGCGATTTTCACAGAATTTTTTTCAAAAGCCGATTCCAAAGCAACTAATAGAGCTTTGCGATCGCAATCACTTCCAGAATCTGCCCCACGAAGTCTACTTTCATGATAAAGCACGAGGGACCTGCCAAAGTTAAACCATTTAGCCAGGAGAGCCCTTTTATGAAGGCATGTACTCGATTTCGTCGCGAAATTTTTTTGGCGAATTTTACGCCCTCTCATTTTTAAAAGTCGATTCCACAGCAACTAATAGAGCTTTGCGATCGCAATCACTTCCAGAATGTGCAAAAGATATTCTAGTTTCATAACAGACCAGCAGGGACCTGCCAAAGTTAAACCATTTGGCCAGGAGAGCCCTTTTATGCAGACTTTTGCCAGATTTCGATACCCAAAATTTTTGCGATTTTCACAGAATTTTTATCAAAAGCCGATTCCAAAGCAACTAATAGAGCTTTGCGATCGCAATCACTTCCAGAATCTGCCCCACGAAGTCTACTTTCATGATAAAGCACGAGGGACCTGCCAAAGTTAAACCATTTGGCCAGGAGAGCCCTTTTATGAAGGCATGTGCTCGATTTCGTCGCGAAATTTTTTTGGCGAATTTTACGCCCTCTCATTTTTAAAAGTCGATTCCACAGCAACTAATAGAGCTTTGCGATCGCAATCACTTCCAGAATGTGCAAAAGATATTCTAGTTTCATAACAGACCAGCAGGGACCTGCCAAAGTTAAACCATTTGGCCAGGAGAGCCCTTTTATGCAGACTTTTGCCAGATTTCGATACCCAAAATTTTTGCGATTTTCACAGAATTTTTTTCAAAAGCCGATTCCAAAGCAACTAATAGAGCTTTGCGATCGCAATCACTTCCAGAATCTGCCCCACGAAGTCTACTTTCATGATAAAGCACGAGGGACCTGCCAAAGTTAAACCATTTGGCCAGGAGAGCCCTTTTATGAAGGCATGTGCTCGATTTCGTCGCGAAATTTTTTTGGCGAATTTTACGCCCTCTCATTTTTAAAAGTCGATTCCACAGCAACTAATAGAGCTTTGCGATCGCAATCACTTCCAGAATGTGCAAAAGATATTCTAGTTTCATAACAGACCAGCAGGGACCTGCCAAAGTTAAACCATTTGGCCAGGAGAGCCCTTTTATGCAGACTTTTGCCAGATTTCGATACCCAAAATTTTTGCGATTTTCACAGAATTTTTTTCAAAAGCCGATTCCAAAGCAACTAATAGAGCTTTGCGATCGCAATCACTTCCAGAATCTGCCCCACGAAGTCTACTTTCATGATAAAGCACGAGGGACCTGCCAAAGTTAAACCATTTGGCCAGGAGAGCCCTTTTATGAAGGCATGTGCTCGATTTCGTCGCGAAATTTTTTTGGCGAATTTTACGCCCTCTCATTTTTAAAAGTCGATTCCACAGCAACTAATAGAGCTTTGCGATCGCAATCACTTCCAGAATGTGCAAAAGATATTCTAGTTTCATAACAGACCAGCAGGGACCTGCCAAAGTTAAACCATTTGGCCAGGAGAGCCCTTTTATGCAGACTTTTGCCAGATTTCGATACCCAAAATTTTTGCGATTTTCACAGAATTTTTTTCAAAAGCCGATTCCAAAGCAACTAATAGAGCTTTGCGATCGCAATCACTTCCAGAATCTGCCCCACGAAGTCTACTTTCATGATAAAGCACGAGGGACCTGCCAAAGTTAAACCATTTGGCCAGGAGAGCCCTTTTATGAAGGCATGTGCTCGATTGCGTCGCGAAATTTTTTTGGCGAATTTTACGCCCTCTCATTTTTAAAAGTCGATTCCACAGCAACTAATAGAGCTTTGCGATCGCAATCACTTCCAGAATGTGCAAAAGATATTCTAGTTTCATAACAGACCAGCAGGGACCTGCCAAAGTTAAACCATTTGGCCAGGAGAGCCCTTTTATGCAGACTTTTGCCAGATTTCGATACCCAAAATTTTTGCGATTTTCACAGAATTTTTTTCAAAAGCCGATTCCAAAGCAACTGATAGAGCTTTGCGATCGCAATCACTTCCAGAATCTGCCCCACGAAGTCTACTTTCATGATAAAGCACGAGGGACCTGCCAAAGTTAAACCATTTGGCCAGGAGAGCCCTTTTATGAAGGCATGTGCTCGATTTCGTCGCGAAATTTTTTTGGCGAATTTTACGCCCTCTCATTTTTAAAAGTCGATTCCACAGCAACTAATAGAGCTTTGCGATCGCAATCACTTCCAGAATGTGCAAAAGGTATTCTAGTTTCATAACAGACCAGCAGGGACCTGCCAAAGTTAAACCATTTGGCCAGGAGAGCCCTTTTATGCAGACTTTTGCCAGATTTCGATACCCAAAATTTTTGCGATTTTCACAGAATTTTTTTCAAAAGCCGATTCCAAAGCAACTAATAGAGCTTTGCGATCGCAATCACTTCCAGAATCTGCCCCACGAAGTCTACTTTCATGATAAAGCACGAGGGACCTGCCAAAGTTAAACCATTTGGCCAGGAGAGCCCTTTTATGAAGGCATGTGCTCGATTTCGTCGCGAAATTTTTTTGGCGAATTTTACGCCCTCTCATTTTTAAAAGTCGATTCCACAGCAACTAATAGAGCTTTGCGATCGCAATCACTTCCAGAAGGTGCAAAAGATATTCTAGTTTCATAACAGACCAGCAGGGACCTGCCAAAGTTAAACCATTTGGCCAGGAGAGCCCTTTTATGCAGACTTTTGCCAGATTTCGATACCCAAAATTTTTGCGATTTTCACAGAATTTTTTTCAAAGCCGATTCCAAAGCAACTAATAGAGCTTTGCGATCGCAATCACTTCCAGAATCTGCCCCACGAAGTCTACTTTCATGATAAAGCACGAGGGACCTGCCAAAGTTAAACCATTTGGCCAGGAGAGCCCTTTTATGAAGGCATGTGCTCGATTTCGTCGCGAAATTTTTTTGGCGAATTTTACGCCCTCTCATTTTTAAAAGTCGATTCCACAGCAACTAATAGAGCTTTGCGATCGCAATCACTTCCAGAATGTGCAAAAGATATTCTAGTTTCATAACAGACCAGCAGGGACCTGCCAAAGTTAAACCATTTGGCCAGGAGAGCCCTTTTATGCAGACTTTTGCCAGATTTCGATACCCAAAATTTTTGCGATTTTCACAGAATTTTTTTCAAAAGCCGATTCCAAAGCAACTAATAGAGCTTTGCGATCGCAATCACTTCCAGAATCTGCCCCACGAAGTCTACTTTCATGATAAAGCACGAGGGACCTGCCAAAGTTAAACCATTTGGCCAGGAGAGCCCTTTTATGAACGCATGTGCTCGATTTAGTCGCGAAATTTTTTTGGCGAATTTTACGCCCTCTCATTTTTAAAAGTCGATTCCACAGCAACTAATAGAGCTTTGCGATCGCAATCACTTCCAGAATGTGCAAAAGATATTCTAGTTTCATAACAGACCAGCAGGGACCTGCCAAAGTTAAACCATTTGGCCAGGAGAGCCCTTTTATGCAGACTTTTGCCAGATTTCGATACCCAAAATTTTTGCGATTTTCACAGAATTTTTTTCAAAAGCCGATTCCAAAGCAACTAATAGAGCTTTGCGATCGCAATCACTTCCAGAATCTGCCCCACGAAGTCTACTTTCATGATAAAGCACGAGGGACCTGCCAAAGTTAAACCATTTGGCCAGGAGAGCCCTTTTATGAAGGCATGTGCTCGATTTCGTCGCGAAATTTTTTTGGCGAATTTTACGCCCTCTCATTTTTAAAAGTCGATTCCACAGCAACTAATAGAGCTTTGCGATCGCAATCACTTCCAGAAGGTGCAAAAGATATTCTAGTTTCATAACAGACCAGCAGGGACCTGCCAAAGTTAAACCATTTGGCCAGGAGAGCCCTTTTATGCAGACTTTTGCCAGATTTCGATACCCAAAATTTTTGCGATTTTCACAGAATTTTTTTCAAAAGCCGATTCCAAAGCAACTAATAGAGCTTTGCGATCGCAATCACTTCCAGAATCTGCCCCACGAAGTCTACTTTCATGATAAAGCACGAGGGACCTGCCAAAGTTAAACCATTTGGCCAGGAGAGCCCTTTTATGAAGGCATGTGCTCGATTTCGTCGCGAAATTTTTTTGGCGAATTTTACGCCCTCTCATTTTTAAAAGTCGATTCCACAGCAACTAATAGAGCTTTGCGATCGCAATCACTTCCAGAATGTGCAAAAGATATTCTAGTTTCATAACAGACCAGCAGGGACCTGCCAAAGTTAAACCATTTGGAAAGGAGAGCCCTTTTATGCAGACTTTTGCCAGATTTCGATACCCAAAATTTTTGCGATTTTCACAGAATTTTTTTCAAAAGCCGATTCCAAAGCAACTAATAGAGCTTTGCGATCGCAATCACTTCCAGAATCTGCCCCACGAAGTCTACTTTCATGATAAAGCACGAGGGACCTGCCAAAGTTAAACCATTTGGCCAGGAGAGCCCTTTTATGAAGGCATGTGCTCGATTTCGTCGCGAAATTTTTTTGGCGAATTTTACGCCCTCTCATTTTTAAAAGTCGATTCCACAGCAACTAATAGAGCTTTGCGATCGCAATCACTTCCAGAATGTGCAAAAGATATTCTAGTTTCATAACAGACCAGCAGGGACCTGCCAAAGTTAAACCATTTGGCCAGGAGAGCCCTTTTATGCAGACTTTTGCCAGATTTCGATACCCAAAATTTTTGCGATTTTCACAGAATTTTTTTCAAAAGCCGATTCCAAAGCAACTAATAGAGCTTTGCGATCGCAATCACTTCCAGAATCTGCCCCACGAAGTCTACTTTCATGATAAAGCACGAGGGACCTGCCAAAGTTAAACCATTTGGCCAGGAGAGCCCTTTTATGAAGGCATGTGCTCGATTTCGTCGCGAAATTTTTTTGGTGAATTTTACGCCCTCTCATTTTTAAAAGTCGATTCCACAGCAACTAATAGAGCTTTGCGATCGCAATCACTTCCAGAATGTGCAAAAGATATTCTAGTTTCATAACAGACCAGCAGGGACCTGCCAAAGTTAAACCATTTGGCCAGGAGAGCCCTTTTATGCAGACTTTTGCCAGATTTCGATACCCAAAATTTTTGCGATTTTCACAGAATTTTTTTCAAAAGCCGATTCCAAAGCAACTAATAGAGCTTTGCGATCGCAATCACTTCCAGAATCTGCCCCACGAAGTCTACTTTCATGATAAAGCACGAGGGACCTGCCAAAGTTAAACCATTTGGCCAGGAGAGCCCTTTTATGAAGGCATGTGCTCGATTTCGTCGCGAAATTTTTTTGGCGAATTTTACGCCCTCTCATTTTTAAAAGTCGATTCCACAGCAACTAATAGAGCTTTGCGATCGCAATCACTTCCAGAATGTGCAAAAGATATTCTAGTTTCATAACAGACCAGCAGGGACCTGCCAAAGTTAAACCATTTGGCCAGGAGAGCCCTTTTATGCAGACTTTTGCCAGATTTCGATACCCAAAATTTTTGCGATTTTCACAGAATTTTTTTCAAAAGCCGATTCCAAAGCAACTAATAGAGCTTTGCGATCGCAATCACTTCCAGAATCTGCCCCACGAAGTCTACTTTCATGATAAAGCACGAGGGACCTGCCAAAGTTAAACCATTTGGCCAGGAGAGCCCTTTTATGAAGGCATGTGCTCGATTTCGTCGCGAAATTTTTTTGGCGAATTTTACGCCCTCTCATTTTTAAAAGTCGATTCCACAGCAACTAATAGAGCTTTGCGATCGCAATCACTTCCAGAAGGTGCAAAAGATATTCTAGTTTCATAATAGACCAGCAGGGACCTGCCAAAGTTAAACCATTTGGCCAGGAGAGCCCTTTTATGCAGACTTTTGCCAGATTTCGATACCCAAAATTTTTGCGATTTTCACAGAATTTTTTTCAAAAGCCGATTCCAAAGCAACTAATAGAGCTTTGCGATCGCAATCACTTCCAGAATCTGCCCCACGAAGTCTACTTTCATGATAAAGCACGAGGGACCTGCCAAAGTTAAACCATTTGGCCAGGAGAGCCCTTTTATGAAGGCATGTGCTCGATTTCGTCGCGAAATTTTTTTGGCGAATTTTACGCCCTCTCATTTTTAAAAGTCGATTCCACAGCAACTAATAGAGCTTTGCGATCGCAATCACTTCCAGAATGTGCAAAAGATATTCTAGTTTCATAACAGACCAGCAGGGACCTGCCAAAGTTAAACCATTTGGCCAGGAGAGCCCTTTTATGCAGACTTTTGCCAGATTTCGATACCCAAAATTTTTGCGATTTTCACAGAATTTTTTTCAAAAGCCGATTCCAAAGCAACTAATAGAGCTTTGCGATCGCAATCACTTCCAGAATCTGCCCCACGAAGTCTACTTTCATGATAAAGCACGAGGGACCTGCCAAAGTTAAACCATTTGGCCAGGAGAGCCCTTTTATGAAGGCATGTGCTCGATTTCGTCGCGAAATTTTTTTGGCGAATTTTACGCCCTCTCATTTTTAAAAGTCGATTCCACAGCAACTAATAGAGCTTTGCGATCGCAATCACTTCCAGAATGTGCAAAAGATATTCTAGTTACATAACAGACCAGCAGGGACCTGCCAAAGTTAAACCATTTGGCCAGGAGAGCCCTTTTATGCAGACTTTTGCCAGATTTCGATACCCAAAATTTTTGCGATTTTCACAGAATTTTTTTCAAAAGCCGATTCCAAAGCAACTAATAGAGCTTTGCGATCGCAATCACTTCCAGAATCTGCCCCACGAAGTCTACTTTCATGATAAAGCACGAGGGACCTGCCAAAGTTAAACCATTTGGCCAGGAGAGCCCTTTTATGAAGGCATGTGCTCGATTTCGTCGCGAAATTTTTTTGGCGAATTTTACGCCCTCTCATTTTTAAAAGTCGATTCCACAGCAACTAATAGAGCTTTGCGATCGCAATCACTTCCAGAATGTGCAAAAGATATTCTAGTTACATAACAGACCAGCAGGGACCTGCCAAAGTTAAACCATTTGGCCAGGAGAGCCCTTTTATGCAGACTTTTGCCAGATTTCGATACCCAAAATTTTTGCGATTTTCACAGAATTTTTTTCAAAAGCCGATTCCAAAGCAACTAATAGAGCTTTGCGATCGCAATCACTTCCAGAATCTGCCCCACGAAGTCTACTTTCATGATAAAGCACGAGGGACCTGCCAAAGTTAAACCATTTGGCCAGGAGAGCCCTTTTATGAAGGCATGTGCTCGATTTCGTCGCGAAATTTTTTTGGCGAATTTTACGCCCTCTCATTTTTAAAAGTCGATTCCACAGCAACTAATAGAGCTTTGCGATCGCAATCACTTCCAGAATGTGCAAAAGATATTCTAGTTTCATAACAGACCAGCAGGGACCTGCCAAAGTTAAACCATTTGGCCAGGAGAGCCCTTTTATGCAGACTTTTGCCAGATTTCGATACCCAAAATTTTTGCGATTTTCACAGAATTTTTTTCAAAAGCCGATTCCAAAGCAACTAATAGAGCTTTGCGATCGCAATCACTTCCAGAATCTGCCCCACGAAGTCTACTTTCATGATAAAGCACGAGGGACCTGCCAAAGTTAAACCATTTGGCCAGGAGAGCCCTTTTATGAAGGCATGTGCTCGATTTCGTCGCGAAAGTTTTTTGGCGAATTTTACGCCCTCTCATTTTTAAAAGTCGATTCCACAGCAACTAATAGAGCTTTGCGATCGCAATCACTTCCAGAATGTGCAAAAGATATTCTAGTTTCATAACAGACCAGCAGGGACCTGCCAAAGTTAAACCATTTGGCCAGGAGAGCCCTTTTATGCAGACTTTTGCCAGATTTCGATACCCAAAATTTTTGCGATTTTCACAGAACTTTTTTCAAAAGCCGATTCCAAAGCAACTGATAGAGCTTTGCGATCGCAATCACTTCCAGAATCTGCCCTACGAAGTCTACTTTCATGATAAAGCACGAGGGACCTGCCAAAGTTAAACCATTTGGCCAGGAGAGCCCTTTTATGAAGGCATGTGCTCGATTTCGTCGCGAAATTTTTTTGGCGAATTTTACGCCCTCTCATTTTTAAAAGTCGATTCCACAGCAACTAATAGAGCTTTGCGATCGCAATCACTTCCAGAATGTGCAAAAGATATTCTAGTTTCATAACAGACCAGCAGGGACCTGCCAAAGTTAAACCATTTGGCCAGGAGAGCCCTTTTATGCAGACTTTTGCCAGATTTCGATACCCAAAATTTTTGCGATTTTCACAGAATTTTTTTCAAAAGCCGATTCCAAAGCAACTAATAGAGCTTTGCGATCGCAATCACTTCCAGAATCTGCCCCACGAAGTCTACTTTCATGATAAAGCACGAGGGACCTGCCAAAGTTAAACCATTTGGCCAGGAGAGCCCTTTTATGAAGGCATGTGCTCGATTTCGTCGCGAAATTTTTTTGGCGAATTTTACGCCCTCTCATTTTTAAAAGTCGATTCCACAGCAACTAATAGAGCTTTGCGATCGCAATCACTTCCAGAATGTGCAAAAGATATTCTAGTTTCATAACAGACCAGCAGGGACCTGCCAAAGTTAAACCATTTGGCCAGGAGAGCCCTTTTATGAAGGCATGTGCTCGATTTCGTCGCGAAATTTTTTTGGCGAATTTTACGCCCTCTCATTTTTAAAAGTCGATTCCACAGCAACTAATAGAGCTTTGCGATCGCAATCACTTCCAGAATGTGCAAAAGATATTCTAGTTTCATAACAGACCAGCAGGGACCTGCCAAAGTTAAACCATTTGGCCAGGAGAGCCCTTTTATGCAGACTTTTGCCAGATTTCGATACCCAAAATTTTTGCGATTTTCACAGAATTTTTTTCAAAAGCCGATTCCAAAGCAACTAATAGAGCTTTGCGATCGCAATCACTTCCAGAATCTGCCCCACGAAGTCTACTTTCATGATAAAGCACGAGGGACCTGCCAAAGTTAAACCATTTGGCCAGGAGAGCCCTTTTATGAAGGCATGTGCTCGATTTCGTCGCGAAATTTTTTTGGCGAATTTTACGCCCTCTCATTTTTAAAAGTCGATTCCACAGCAACTAATAGAGCTTTGCGATCGCAATCACTTCCAGAAGGTGCAAAAGATATTCTAGTTTCATAACAGACCAGCAGGGACCTGCCAAAGTTAAACCATTTGGCCAGGAGAGCCCTTTTATGCAGACTTTTGCCAGATTTCGATACCCAAAATTTTTGCGATTTTCACAGAATTTTTTTCAAAAGCCGATTCCAAAGCAACTAATAGAGCTTTGCGATCGCAATCACTTCCAGAATCTGCCCCACGAAGTCTACTTTCATGATAAAGCACGAGGGACCTGCCAAAGTTAAACCATTTGGCCAGGAGAGCCCTTTTATGAAGGCATGTGCTCGATTTCGTCGCGAAATTATTTTGGCGAATTTTACGCCCTCTCATTTTTAAAAGTCGATTCCACAGCAACTAATAGAGTTTTGCGATCGCAATCACTTCCAGAATGTGCAAAAGATATTCTAGTTTCATAACAGACCAGCAGGGACCTGCCAAAGTTAAACCATTTGGCCAGGAGAGCCCTTTTATGCAGACTTTTGCCAGATTTCGATACCCAAAATTTTTGCGATTTTCACAGAATTTTTTTCAAAAGCCGATTCCAAAGCAACTAATAGAGCTTTGCGATCGCAATCACTTCCAGAATCTGCCCCACGAAGTCTACTTTCATGATAAAGCACGAGGGACCTGCCAAAGTTAAACCATTTGGCCAGGAGAGCCCTTTTATGAAGGCATGTGCTCGATTTCGTCGCGAAATTTTTTTGGCGAATTTTACGCCCTCTCATTTTTAAAAGTCGATTCCACAGCAACTAATAGAGCTTTGCGATCGCAATCACTTCCAGAATGTGCAAAAGATATTCTAGTTTCATAACAGACCAGCAGGGACCTGCCAAAGTTAAACCATTTGGCCAGGAGAGCCCTTTTATGCAGACTTTTGCCAGATTTCGATACCCAAAATTTTTGCGATTTTCACAGAATTTTTTTCAAAAGCCGATTCCAAAGCAACTAATAGAGCTTTGCGATCGCAATCACTTCCAGAATCTGCCCCACGAAGTCTACTTTCATGATAAAGCACGAGGGACCTGCCAAAGTTAAACCATTTGGCCAGGAGAGCCCTTTTATGAAGGCATGTGCTCGATTTCGTCACGAAATTTTTTTGGCGAATTTTACGCCCTCTCATTTTTAAAAGTCGATTCCACAGCAACTAATAGAGCTTTGCGATCGCAATCACTTCCAGAATGTGCAAAAGATATTCTAGTTTCATAACAGACCAGCACGGACCTGCCAAAGTTAAACCATTTGGCCAGGAGAGCCCTTTTATGCAGACTTTTGCCAGATTTCGATACCCAAAATTTTTGCGATTTTCACAGAATTTTTTTCAAAAGCCGATTCCAAAGCAACTAATAGAGCTTTGCGATCGCAATCACTTCCAGAATCTGCCCCACGAAGTCTACTTTCATGATAAAGCACGAGGGACCTGCCAAAGTTAAACCATTTGGCCAGGAGAACCCTTTTATGAAGGCATGTGCTCGATTTCGTCGCGAAATTTTTTTGGCGAATTTTACGCCCTCTCATTTTTAAAAGTCGATTCCACAGCAACTAATAGAGCTTTGCGATCGCAATCACTTCCAGAATGTGCAAAAGATATTCTAGTTTCATAACAGACCAGCAGGGACCTGCCAAAGTTAAACCATTTGGCCAGGAGAGCCCGTTTATGCAGACTTTTGCCAGATTTCGATACCCAAAATTTTTGCGATTTTCACAGAATTTTTTTCAAAAGCCGATTCCAAAGCAACTAATAGAGCTTTGCGATCGCAATCACTTCCAGAATCTGCCCCACGAAGTCTACTTTCATGATAAAGCACGAGGGACCTGCCAAAGTTAAACCATTTGGCCAGGAGAGCCCTTTTATGAAGGCATGTGCTCGATTTCGTCGCGAAATTTTTTTGGCGAATTTTACGCCCTCTCATTTTTAAAAGTCGATTCCACAGCAACTAATAGAGCTTTGCGATCGCAATCACTTCCAGAATGTGCAAAAGATATTCTAGTTTCATAACAGACCAGCAGGGACCTGCCAAAGTTAAACCATTTGGCCAGGAGAGCCCTTTTATGCAGACTTTTGCCAGATTTCGATACCCAAAATTTTTGCGATTTTCACAGAATTTTTTTCAAAAGCCGATTCCAAAGCAACTAATAGAGCTTTGCGATCGCAATCACTTCCAGAATCTGCCCCACGAAGTCTACTTTCATGATAAAGCACGAGGGACCTGCCAAAGTTAAACCATTTGGCCAGGAGAGCCCTTTTATGATGGCATGTGCTCGATTTCGTCGCGAAATTTTTTTGGCGAATTTTACGCCCTCTCATTTTTAAAAGTCGATTCCACAGCAACTAATAGAGCTTTGCGATCGCAATCACTTCCAGAATGTGCAAAAGATATTCTAGTTTCATAACAGACCAGCAGGGACCTGCCAAAGTTAAACCATTTGGCCAGGAGAGCCCTTTTATACAGACTTTTGCCAGATTTCGATACCCAAAATTTTTGCGATTTTCACAGAATTTTTTTCAAAAGCCGATTCCAAAGCAACTAATAGAGCTTTGCGATCGCAATCACTTCCAGAATCTGCCCCACAAAGTCTACTTTCATGATAAAGCACGAGGGACCTGCCAAAGTTAAACCATTTGGCCAGGAGAGCCCTTTTATGATGGCATGTGCTCGATTTCGTCGCGAAATTTTTTTGGCGAATTTTACGCCCTCTCATTTTTAAAAGTCGATTCCACAGCAACTAATAGAGCTTTGCGATCGCAATCACTTCCAGAATGTGCAAAAGATATTCTAGTTTCATAACAGACCAGCAGGGACCTGCCAAAGTTAAACCATTTGGCCAGGAGAGCCCGTTTATGCAGACTTTTGCCAGATTTCGATACCCAAAATTTTTGCGATTTTCACAGAATTTTTTTCAAAAGCCGATTCCAAAGCAACTAATAGAGCTTTGCGATCGCAATCACTTCCAGAATCTGCCCCACGAAGTCTACTTTCATGATAAAGCACGAGGGACCTGCCAAAGTTAAACCATTTGGCCAGGAGAGCCCTTTTATGATGGCATGTGCTCGATTTCGTCGCGAAATTTTTTTGGCGAATTTTACGCCCTCTCATTTTTAAAAGTCGATTCCACAGCAACTAATAGAGCTTTGCGATCGCAATCACTTCCAGAATGTGCAAAAGATATTCTAGTTTCATAACAGACCAGCAGGGACCTGCCAAAGTTAAACCATTTGGCCAGGAGAGCCCTTTTATACAGACTTTTGCCAGATTTCGATACCCAAAATTTTTGCGATTTTCACAGAATTTTTTTCAAAAGCCGATTCCAAAGCAACTAATAGAGCTTTGCGATCGCAATCACTTCCAGAATCTGCCCCACAAAGTCTACTTTCATGATAAAGCACGAGGGACCTGCCAAAGTTAAACCATTTGGCCAGGAGAGCCCTTTTATGATGGCATGTGCTCGATTTCGTCGCGAAATTTTTTTGGCGAATTTTACGCCCTCTCATTTTTAAAAGTCGATTCCACAGCAACTAATAGAGCTTTGCGATCGCAATCACTTCCAGAATGTGCAAAAGATATTCTAGTTTCATAACAGACCAGCAGGGACCTGCCAAAGTTAAACCATTTGGCCAGGAGAGCCCGTTTATGCAGACTTTTGCCAGATTTCGATACCCAAAATTTTTGCGATTTTCACAGAATTTTTTTCAAAAGCCGATTCCAAAGCAACTAATAGAGCTTTGCGATCGCAATCACTTCCAGAATCTGCCCCACGAAGTCTACTTTCATGATAAAGCACGAGGGACCTGCCAAAGTTAAACCATTTGGCCAGGAGAGCCCTTTTATGAAGGCATGTGCTCGATTTCGTCGCGAAATTTTTTTGGCGAATTTTACGCCCTCTCATTTTTAAAAGTCGATTCCACAGCAACTAATAGAGCTTTGCGATCGCAATCACTTCCAGAATGTGCAAAAGATATTCTAGTTTCATAACAGACCAGCAGGGACCTGCCAAAGTTAAACCATTTGGCCAGGAGAGCCCTTTTATGCAGACTTTTGCCAGATTTCGATACCCAAAATTTTTGCGATTTTCACAGAATTTTTTTCAAAAGCCGATTCCAAAGCAACTAATAGAGCTTTGCGATCGCAATCACTTCCAGAATCTGCCCCACGAAGTCTACTTTCATGATAAAGCACGAGGGACCTGCCAAAGTTAAACCATTTGGCCAGGAGAGCCCTTTTATGATGGCATGTGCTCGATTTCGTCGCGAAATTTTTTTGGCGAATTTTACGCCCTCTCATTTTTAAAAGTCGATTCCACAGCAACTAATAGAGCTTTGCGATCGCAATCACTTCCAGAATGTGCAAAAGATATTCTAGTTTCATAACAGACCAGCAGGGACCTGCCAAAGTTAAACCATTTGGCCAGGAGAGCCCTTTTATACAGACTTTTGCCAGATTTCGATACCCAAAATTTTTGCGATTTTCACAGAATTTTTTTCAAAAGCCGATTCCAAAGCAACTAATAGAGCTTTGCGATCGCAATCACTTCCAGAATCTGCCCCACAAAGTCTACTTTCATGATAAAGCACGAGGGACCTGCCAAAGTTAAACCATTTGGCCAGGAGAGCCCTTTTATGAAGGCATGTGCTCGATTTCGTCGCGAAATTTTTTTGGCGAATTTTACGCCCTCTCATTTTTAAAAGTCGATTCCACAGCAACTAATAGAGCTTTGCGATCGCTATCACTTCCAGAATGTGCAAAAGATATTCTAGTTTCATAACAGACCAGCAGGGACCTGCCAAAGTTAAACCATTTGGCCAGGAGAGCCCTGTTATGCAGACTTTTGCCAGATTTCGATACCCAAAATTTTTGCGATTTTCACAGAATTTTTTTCAAAAGCCGATTCCAAAGCAACTAATAGAGCTTTGCGATCGCAATCACTTCCAGAATCTGCCCCACGAAGTCTACTTTCATGATAAAGCACGAGGGACCTGCCAAAGTTAAACCATTTGGCCAGGAGAGCCCTTTTATGAAGGCATGTGCTCGATTTCGTCGCGAAATTTTTTTGGCGAATTTTACGCCCTCTCATTTTTAAAAGTCGATTCCACAGCAACTAATAGAGCTTTGCGATCGCAATCACTTCCAGAATGTGCAAAAGATATTCTAGTTTCATAACAGACCAGCAGGGACCTGCCAAAGTTAAACCATTTGGCCAGGAGAGCCCTTTTATGCAGACTTTTGCCAGATTTCGATACCCAAAATTTTTGCGATTTTCACAGAATTTTTTTCAAAAGCCGATTCCAAAGCAACTAATAGAGCTTTGCGATCGCAATCACTTCCAGAATCTGCCCCACGAAGTCTACTTTCATGATAAAGCACGAGGGACCTGCCAAAGTTAAACCATTTGGCCAGGAGAGCCCTTTTATGAAGGCATGTGCTCGATTTCGTCGCGAAATTTTTTTGGCGAATTTTACGCCCTCTCATTTTTAAAAGTCGATTCCACAGCAACTAATAGAGCTTTGCGATCGCAATCACTTCCAGAATGTGCAAAAGATATTCTAGTTTCATAACAGACCAGCAGGGACCTGCCAAAGTTAAACCATTTGGCCAGGAGAGCCCTTTTATGCAGACTTTTGCCAGATTTCGATACCCAAAATTTTTGCGATTTTCACAGAATTTTTTTCAAAAGCCGATTCCAAAGCAACTAATAGAGCTTTGCGATCGCAATCACTTCCAGAATCTGCCCCACGAAGTCTACTTTCATGATAAAGCACGAGGGACATGCCAAAGTTAAACCATTTGGCCAGGAGAGCCCTTTTATGAAGGCATGTGCTCGATTTCGTCGCGAAATTTTTTTGGCGAATTTTACGCCCTCTCATTTTTAAAAGTCGATTCCACAGCAACTCATAGAGCTTTGCGATCGCAATCACTTCCAGAATGTGCAAAAGATATTCTAGTTACATAACAGACCAGCAGGGACCTGCCAAAGTTAAACCATTTGGCCAGGAGAGCCCTTTTATGCAGACTTTTGCCAGATTTCGATACCCAAAATTTTTGCGATTTTCACAGAATTTTTTTCAAAAGCCGATTCCAAAGCAACTAATAGAGCTTTGCGATCGCAATCACTTCCAGAATCTGCCCCACGAAGTCTACTTTCATGATAAAGCACGAGGGACCTGCCAAAGTTAAACCATTTGGCCAGGAGAGCCCTTTTATGAAGGCATGTGCTCGATTTCGTCGCGAAATTTTTTTGGCGAATTTTACGCCCTCTCATTTTTAAAAGTCGATTCCACAGCAACTAATAGAGCTTTGCGATCGCAATCACTTCCAGAAATGTGCAAAAGATATTCTAGTTACATAACAGACCAGCAGGGACCTGCCAAAGTTAAACCATTTGGCCAGGAGAGCCCTTTTATGCAGACTTTTGCCAGATTTCGATACCCAAAATTTTTGCGATTTTCACAGAATTTTTTTCAAAAGCCGATTCCAAAGCAACTAATAGAGCTTTGCGATCGCAATCACTTCCAGAATCTGCCCCACGAAGTCTACTTTCATGATAAAGCACGAGGGACCTGCCAAAGTTAAACCATTTGGCCAGGAGAGCCCTTTTATGAAGGCATGTGCTCGATTTCGTCGCGAAATTTTTTTGGCGAATTTTACGCCCTCTCATTTTTAAAAGTCGATTCCACAGCAACTAATAGAGCTTTGCGATCGCAATCACTTCCAGAATGTGCAAAAGATATTCTAGTTTCATAACAGACCAGCAGGGACCTGCCAAAGTTAAACCATTTGGCCAGGAGAGCCCTTTTATGCAGACTTTTGCCAGATTTCGATACCCAAAATTTTTGCGATTTTCACAGAATTTTTTTCAAAAGCCGATTCCAAAGCAACTAATAGAGCTTTGCGATCGCAATCACTTCCAGAATCTGCCCCACGAAGTCTACTTTCATGATAAAGCACGAGGGACCTGCCAAAGTTAAACCATTTGGCCAGGAGAGCCCTTTTATGAAGGCATGTGCTCGATTTCGTCGCGAAAGTTTTTTGGCGAATTTTACGCCCTCTCATTTTTAAAAGTCGATTCCACAGCAACTAATAGAGCTTTGCGATCGCAATCACTTCCAGAATGTGCAAAAGATATTCTAGTTTCATAACAGACCAGCAGGGACCTGCCAAAGTTAAACCATTTGGCCAGGAGAGCCCTTTTATGCAGACTTTTGCCAGATTTCGATACCCAAAATTTTTGCGATTTTCACAGAATTTTTTTCAAAAGCCGATTCCAAAGCAACTAATAGAGCTTTGCGATCGCAATCACTTCCAGAATCTGCCCCACGAAGTCTACTTTCATGATAAAGCACGAGGGACCTGCCAAAGTTAAACCATTTGGCCAGGAGAGCCCTTTTATGAAGGCATGTGCTCGATTTCGTCGCGAAATTTTTTTGGCGAATTTTACGCCCTCTCATTTTTAAAAGTCGATTCCACAGCAACTAATAGAGCTTTGCGATCGCAATCACTTCCAGAATGTGCAAAAGATATTCTAGTTTCATAACAGACCAGCAGGGACCTGCCAAAGTTAAACCATTTGGCCAGGAGAGCCCTTTTATGAAGGCATGTGCTCGATTTCGTCGCGAAATTTTTTTGGCGAATTTTACGCCCTCTCATTTTTAAAAGTCGATTCCACAGCAACTAATAGAGCTTTGCGATCGCAATCACTTCCAGAATGTGCAAAAGATATTCTAGTTTCATAACAGACCAGCAGGGACCTGCCAAAGTTAAACCATTTGGCCAGGAGAGCCCTTTTATGCAGACTTTTGCCAGATTTCGATACCCAAAATTTTTGCGATTTTCACAGAATTTTTTTCAAAAGCCGATTCCAAAGCAACTAATAGAGCTTTGCGATCGCAATCACTTCCAGAATCTGCCCCACGAAGTCTACTTTCATGATAAAGCACGAGGGACCTGCCAAAGTTAAACCATTTGGCCAGGAGAGCCCTTTTATGAAGGCATGTGCTCGATTTCGTCGCGAAATTTTTTTGGCGAATTTTACGCCCTCTCATTTTTAAAAGTCGATTCCACAGCAACTAATAGAGCTTTGCGATCGCAATCACTTCCAGAATGTGCAAAAGATATTCTAGTTTCATAACAGACCAGCAGGGACCTGCCAAAGTTAAACCATTTGGCCAGGAGAGCCCTTTTATGCAGACTTTTGCCAGATTTCGATACCCAAAATTTTTGCGATTTTCACAGAATTTTTTTCAAAAGCCGATTCCAAAGCAACTAATAGAGCTTTGCGATCGCAATCACTTCCAGAATCTGCCCCACGAAGTCTACTTTCATGATAAAGCACGAGGGACCTGCCAAAGTTAAACCATTTGGCCAGGAGAGCCCTTTTATGAAGGCATGTGCTCGATTTCGTCGCGAAATTTTTTTGGCGAATTTTACGCCCTCTCATTTTTAAAAGTCGATTCCACAGCAACTAATAGAGCTTTGCGATCGCAATCACTTCCAGAATGTGCAAAAGATATTCTAGTTTCATAACAGACCAGCAGGGACCTGCCAAAGTTAAACCATTTGGCCAGGAGAGCCCTTTTATGCAGACTTTTGCCAGATTTCGATACCCAAAATTTTTGCGATTTTCACAGAATTTTTTTCAAAAGCCGATTCCAAAGCAACTAATAGAGCTTTGCGATCGCAATCACTTCCAGAATCTGCCCCACGAAGTCTACTTTCATGATAAAGCACGAGGGACATGCCAAAGTTAAACCATTTGGCCAGGAGAGCCCTTTTATGAAGGCATGTGCTCGATTTCGTCGCGAAATTTTTTTGGCGAATTTTACGCCCTCTCATTTTTAAAAGTCGATTCCACAGCAACTCATAGAGCTTTGCGATCGCAATCACTTCCAGAATGTGCAAAAGATATTCTAGTTACATAACAGACCAGCAGGGACCTGCCAAAGTTAAACCATTTGGCCAGGAGAGCCCTTTTATGCAGACTTTTGCCAGATTTCGATACCCAAAATTTTTGCGATTTTCACAGAATTTTTTTCAAAAGCCGATTCCAAAGCAACTAATAGAGCTTTGCGATCGCAATCACTTCCAGAATCTGCCCCACGAAGTCTACTTTCATGATAAAGCACGAGGGACCTGCCAAAGTTAAACCATTTGGCCAGGAGAGCCCTTTTATGAAGGCATGTGCTCGATTTCGTCGCGAAATTTTTTTGGCGAATTTTACGCCCTCTCATTTTTAAAAGTCGATTCCACAGCAACTAATAGAGCTTTGCGATCGCAATCACTTCCAGAAATGTGCAAAAGATATTCTAGTTACATAACAGACCAGCAGGGACCTGCCAAAGTTAAACCATTTGGCCAGGAGAGCCCTTTTATGCAGACTTTTGCCAGATTTCGATACCCAAAATTTTTGCGATTTTCACAGAATTTTTTTCAAAAGCCGATTCCAAAGCAACTAATAGAGCTTTGCGATCGCAATCACTTCCAGAATCTGCCCCACGAAGTCTACTTTCATGATAAAGCACGAGGGACCTGCCAAAGTTAAACCATTTGGCCAGGAGAGCCCTTTTATGAAGGCATGTGCTCGATTTCGTCGCGAAATTTTTTTGGCGAATTTTACGCCCTCTCATTTTTAAAAGTCGATTCCACAGCAACTAATAGAGCTTTGCGATCGCAATCACTTCCAGAATGTGCAAAAGATATTCTAGTTTCATAACAGACCAGCAGGGACCTGCCAAAGTTAAACCATTTGGCCAGGAGAGCCCTTTTATGCAGACTTTTGCCAGATTTCGATACCCAAAATTTTTGCGATTTTCACAGAATTTTTTTCAAAAGCCGATTCCAAAGCAACTAATAGAGCTTTGCGATCGCAATCACTTCCAGAATCTGCCCCACGAAGTCTACTTTCATGATAAAGCACGAGGGACCTGCCAAAGTTAAACCATTTGGCCAGGAGAGCCCTTTTATGAAGGCATGTGCTCGATTTCGTCGCGAAAGTTTTTTGGCGAATTTTACGCCCTCTCATTTTTAAAAGTCGATTCCACAGCAACTAATAGAGCTTTGCGATCGCAATCACTTCCAGAATGTGCAAAAGATATTCTAGTTTCATAACAGACCAGCAGGGACCTGCCAAAGTTAAACCATTTGGCCAGGAGAGCCCTTTTATGCAGACTTTTGCCAGATTTCGATACCCAAAATTTTTGCGATTTTCACAGAATTTTTTTCAAAAGCCGATTCCAAAGCAACTAATAGAGCTTTGCGATCGCAATCACTTCCAGAATCTGCCCCACGAAGTCTACTTTCATGATAAAGCACGAGGGACCTGCCAAAGTTAAACCATTTGGCCAGGAGAGCCCTTTTATGAAGGCATGTGCTCGATTTCGTCGCGAAATTTTTTTGGCGAATTTTACGCCCTCTCATTTTTAAAAGTCGATTCCACAGCAACTAATAGAGCTTTGCGATCGCAATCACTTCCAGAATGTGCAAAAGATATTCTAGTTTCATAACAGACCAGCAGGGACCTGCCAAAGTTAAACCATTTGGCCAGGAGAGCCCTTTTATGAAGGCATGTGCTCGATTTCGTCGCGAAATTTTTTTGGCGAATTTTACGCCCTCTCATTTTTAAAAGTCGATTCCACAGCAACTAATAGAGCTTTGCGATCGCAATCACTTCCAGAATGTGCAAAAGATATTCTAGTTTCATAACAGACCAGCAGGGACCTGCCAAAGTTAAACCATTTGGCCAGGAGAGCCCTTTTATGCAGACTTTTGCCAGATTTCGATACCCAAAATTTTTGCGATTTTCACAGAATTTTTTTCAAAAGCCGATTCCAAAGCAACTAATAGAGCTTTGCGATCGCAATCACTTCCAGAATCTGCCCCACGAAGTCTACTTTCATGATAAAGCACGAGGGACCTGCCAAAGTTAAACCATTTGGCCAGGAGAGCCCTTTTATGAAGGCATGTGCTCGATTTCGTCGCGAAATTTTTTTGGCGAATTTTACGCCCTCTCATTTTTAAAAGTCGATTCCACAGCAACTAATAGAGCTTTGCGATCGCAATCACTTCCAGAAGGTGCAAAAGATATTCTAGTTTCATAACAGACCAGCAGGGACCTGCCAAAGTTAAACCATTTGGCCAGGAGAGCCCTTTTATGCAGACTTTTGCCAGATTTCGATACCCAAAATTTTTGCGATTTTCACAGAATTTTTTTCAAAAGCCGATTCCAAAGCAACTAATAGAGCTTTGCGATCGCAATCACTTCCAGAATCTGCCCCACGAAGTCTACTTTCATGATAAAGCACGAGGGACCTGCCAAAGTTAAACCATTTGGCCAGGAGAGCCCTTTTATGAAGGCATGTGCTCGATTTCGTCGCGAAATTATTTTGGCGAATTTTACGCCCTCTCATTTTTAAAAGTCGATTCCACAGCAACTAATAGAGTTTTGCGATCGCAATCACTTCCAGAATGTGCAAAAGATATTCTAGTTTCATAACAGACCAGCAGGGACCTGCCAAAGTTAAACCATTTGGCCAGGAGAGCCCTTTTATGCAGACTTTTGCCAGATTTCGATACCCAAAATTTTTGCGATTTTCACAGAATTTTTTTCAAAAGCCGATTCCAAAGCAACTAATAGAGCTTTGCGATCGCAATCACTTCCAGAATCTGCCCCACGAAGTCTACTTTCATGATAAAGCACGAGGGACCTGCCAAAGTTAAACCATTTGGCCAGGAGAGCCCTTTTATGAAGGCATGTGCTCGATTTCGTCGCGAAATTTTTTTGGCGAATTTTACGCCCTCTCATTTTTAAAAGTCGATTCCACAGCAACTAATAGAGCTTTGCGATCGCAATCACTTCCAGAATGTGCAAAAGATATTCTAGTTTCATAACAGACCAGCAGGGACCTGCCAAAGTTAAACCATTTGGCCAGGAGAGCCCTTTTATGCAGACTTTTGCCAGATTTCGATACCCAAAATTTTTGCGATTTTCACAGAATTTTTTTCAAAAGCCGATTCCAAAGCAACTAATAGAGCTTTGCGATCGCAATCACTTCCAGAATCTGCCCCACGAAGTCTACTTTCATGATAAAGCACGAGGGACCTGCCAAAGTTAAACCATTTGGCCAGGAGAGCCCTTTTATGAAGGCATGTGCTCGATTTCGTCACGAAATTTTTTTGGCGAATTTTACGCCCTCTCATTTTTAAAAGTCGATTCCACAGCAACTAATAGAGCTTTGCGATCGCAATCACTTCCAGAATGTGCAAAAGATATTCTAGTTTCATAACAGACCAGCACGGACCTGCCAAAGTTAAACCATTTGGCCAGGAGAGCCCTTTTATGCAGACTTTTGCCAGATTTCGATACCCAAAATTTTTGCGATTTTCACAGAATTTTTTTCAAAAGCCGATTCCAAAGCAACTAATAGAGCTTTGCGATCGCAATCACTTCCAGAATCTGCCCCACGAAGTCTACTTTCATGATAAAGCACGAGGGACCTGCCAAAGTTAAACCATTTGGCCAGGAGAACCCTTTTATGAAGGCATGTGCTCGATTTCGTCGCGAAATTTTTTTGGCGAATTTTACGCCCTCTCATTTTTAAAAGTCGATTCCACAGCAACTAATAGAGCTTTGCGATCGCAATCACTTCCAGAATGTGCAAAAGATATTCTAGTTTCATAACAGACCAGCAGGGACCTGCCAAAGTTAAACCATTTGGCCAGGAGAGCCCGTTTATGCAGACTTTTGCCAGATTTCGATACCCAAAATTTTTGCGATTTTCACAGAATTTTTTTCAAAAGCCGATTCCAAAGCAACTAATAGAGCTTTGCGATCGCAATCACTTCCAGAATCTGCCCCACGAAGTCTACTTTCATGATAAAGCACGAGGGACCTGCCAAAGTTAAACCATTTGGCCAGGAGAGCCCTTTTATGAAGGCATGTGCTCGATTTCGTCGCGAAATTTTTTTGGCGAATTTTACGCCCTCTCATTTTTAAAAGTCGATTCCACAGCAACTAATAGAGCTTTGCGATCGCAATCACTTCCAGAATGTGCAAAAGATATTCTAGTTTCATAACAGACCAGCAGGGACCTGCCAAAGTTAAACCATTTGGCCAGGAGAGCCCTTTTATGCAGACTTTTGCCAGATTTCGATACCCAAAATTTTTGCGATTTTCACAGAATTTTTTTCAAAAGCCGATTCCAAAGCAACTAATAGAGCTTTGCGATCGCAATCACTTCCAGAATCTGCCCCACGAAGTCTACTTTCATGATAAAGCACGAGGGACCTGCCAAAGTTAAACCATTTGGCCAGGAGAGCCCTTTTATGATGGCATGTGCTCGATTTCGTCGCGAAATTTTTTTGGCGAATTTTACGCCCTCTCATTTTTAAAAGTCGATTCCACAGCAACTAATAGAGCTTTGCGATCGCAATCACTTCCAGAATGTGCAAAAGATATTCTAGTTTCATAACAGACCAGCAGGGACCTGCCAAAGTTAAACCATTTGGCCAGGAGAGCCCTTTTATACAGACTTTTGCCAGATTTCGATACCCAAAATTTTTGCGATTTTCACAGAATTTTTTTCAAAAGCCGATTCCAAAGCAACTAATAGAGCTTTGCGATCGCAATCACTTCCAGAATCTGCCCCACAAAGTCTACTTTCATGATAAAGCACGAGGGACCTGCCAAAGTTAAACCATTTGGCCAGGAGAGCCCTTTTATGATGGCATGTGCTCGATTTCGTCGCGAAATTTTTTTGGCGAATTTTACGCCCTCTCATTTTTAAAAGTCGATTCCACAGCAACTAATAGAGCTTTGCGATCGCAATCACTTCCAGAATGTGCAAAAGATATTCTAGTTTCATAACAGACCAGCAGGGACCTGCCAAAGTTAAACCATTTGGCCAGGAGAGCCCGTTTATGCAGACTTTTGCCAGATTTCGATACCCAAAATTTTTGCGATTTTCACAGAATTTTTTTCAAAAGCCGATTCCAAAGCAACTAATAGAGCTTTGCGATCGCAATCACTTCCAGAATCTGCCCCACGAAGTCTACTTTCATGATAAAGCACGAGGGACCTGCCAAAGTTAAACCATTTGGCCAGGAGAGCCCTTTTATGATGGCATGTGCTCGATTTCGTCGCGAAATTTTTTTGGCGAATTTTACGCCCTCTCATTTTTAAAAGTCGATTCCACAGCAACTAATAGAGCTTTGCGATCGCAATCACTTCCAGAATGTGCAAAAGATATTCTAGTTTCATAACAGACCAGCAGGGACCTGCCAAAGTTAAACCATTTGGCCAGGAGAGCCCTTTTATACAGACTTTTGCCAGATTTCGATACCCAAAATTTTTGCGATTTTCACAGAATTTTTTTCAAAAGCCGATTCCAAAGCAACTAATAGAGCTTTGCGATCGCAATCACTTCCAGAATCTGCCCCACAAAGTCTACTTTCATGATAAAGCACGAGGGACCTGCCAAAGTTAAACCATTTGGCCAGGAGAGCCCTTTTATGATGGCATGTGCTCGATTTCGTCGCGAAATTTTTTTGGCGAATTTTACGCCCTCTCATTTTTAAAAGTCGATTCCACAGCAACTAATAGAGCTTTGCGATCGCAATCACTTCCAGAATGTGCAAAAGATATTCTAGTTTCATAACAGACCAGCAGGGACCTGCCAAAGTTAAACCATTTGGCCAGGAGAGCCCGTTTATGCAGACTTTTGCCAGATTTCGATACCCAAAATTTTTGCGATTTTCACAGAATTTTTTTCAAAAGCCGATTCCAAAGCAACTAATAGAGCTTTGCGATCGCAATCACTTCCAGAATCTGCCCCACGAAGTCTACTTTCATGATAAAGCACGAGGGACCTGCCAAAGTTAAACCATTTGGCCAGGAGAGCCCTTTTATGAAGGCATGTGCTCGATTTCGTCGCGAAATTTTTTTGGCGAATTTTACGCCCTCTCATTTTTAAAAGTCGATTCCACAGCAACTAATAGAGCTTTGCGATCGCAATCACTTCCAGAATGTGCAAAAGATATTCTAGTTTCATAACAGACCAGCAGGGACCTGCCAAAGTTAAACCATTTGGCCAGGAGAGCCCTTTTATGCAGACTTTTGCCAGATTTCGATACCCAAAATTTTTGCGATTTTCACAGAATTTTTTTCAAAAGCCGATTCCAAAGCAACTAATAGAGCTTTGCGATCGCAATCACTTCCAGAATCTGCCCCACGAAGTCTACTTTCATGATAAAGCACGAGGGACCTGCCAAAGTTAAACCATTTGGCCAGGAGAGCCCTTTTATGATGGCATGTGCTCGATTTCGTCGCGAAATTTTTTTGGCGAATTTTACGCCCTCTCATT
Organism: Salticus scenicus; assembly: GCA_963930645.1. Lineage (NCBI taxonomy): Eukaryota > Metazoa > Arthropoda > Arachnida > Araneae > Salticidae > Salticus > Salticus scenicus. The sequence goes on along the minus strand of CAWVNO010001644.1, from coordinate 226,381 downwards.
TTTAAAAGTCGATTCCACAGCAACTAATAGAGCTTTGCGATCGCAATCACTTCCAGAATGTGCAAAAGATATTCTAGTTTCATAACAGACCAGCAGGGACCTGCCAAAGTTAAACCATTTGGCCAGGAGAGCCCTTTTATACAGACTTTTGCCAGATTTCGATACCCAAAATTTTTGCGATTTTCACAGAATTTTTTTCAAAAGCCGATTCCAAAGCAACTAATAGAGCTTTGCGATCGCAATCACTTCCAGAATCTGCCCCACAAAGTCTACTTTCATGATAAAGCACGAGGGACCTGCCAAAGTTAAACCATTTGGCCAGGAGAGCCCTTTTATGAAGGCATGTGCTCGATTTCGTCGCGAAATTTTTTTGGCGAATTTTACGCCCTCTCATTTTTAAAAGTCGATTCCACAGCAACTAATAGAGCTTTGCGATCGCTATCACTTCCAGAATGTGCAAAAGATATTCTAGTTTCATAACAGACCAGCAGGGACCTGCCAAAGTTAAACCATTTGGCCAGGAGAGCCCTGTTATGCAGACTTTTGCCAGATTTCGATACCCAAAATTTTTGCGATTTTCACAGAATTTTTTTCAAAAGCCGATTCCAAAGCAACTAATAGAGCTTTGCGATCGCAATCACTTCCAGAATCTGCCCCACGAAGTCTACTTTCATGATAAAGCACGAGGGACCTGCCAAAGTTAAACCATTTGGCCAGGAGAGCCCTTTTATGAAGGCATGTGCTCGATTTCGTCGCGAAATTTTTTTGGCGAATTTTACGCCCTCTCATTTTTAAAAGTCGATTCCACAGCAACTAATAGAGCTTTGCGATCGCAATCACTTCCAGAATGTGCAAAAGATATTCTAGTTTCATAACAGACCAGCAGGGACCTGCCAAAGTTAAACCATTTGGCCAGGAGAGCCCTTTTATGCAGACTTTTGCCAGATTTCGATACCCAAAATTTTTGCGATTTTCACAGAATTTTTTTCAAAAGCCGATTCCAAAGCAACTAATAGAGCTTTGCGATCGCAATCACTTCCAGAATCTGCCCCACGAAGTCTACTTTCATGATAAAGCACGAGGGACCTGCCAAAGTTAAACCATTTGGCCAGGAGAGCCCTTTTATGAAGGCATGTGCTCGATTTCGTCGCGAAATTTTTTTGGCGAATTTTACGCCCTCTCATTTTTAAAAGTCGATTCCACAGCAACTAATAGAGCTTTGCGATCGCAATCACTTCCAGAATGTGCAAAAGATATTCTAGTTTCATAACAGACCAGCAGGGACCTGCCAAAGTTAAACCATTTGGCCAGGAGAGCCCTTTTATGCAGACTTTTGCCAGATTTCGATACCCAAAATTTTTGCGATTTTCACAGAATTTTTTTCAAAAGCCGATTCCAAAGCAACTAATAGAGCTTTGCGATCGCAATCACTTCCAGAATCTGCCCCACGAAGTCTACTTTCATGATAAAGCACGAGGGACATGCCAAAGTTAAACCATTTGGCCAGGAGAGCCCTTTTATGAAGGCATGTGCTCGATTTCGTCGCGAAATTTTTTTGGCGAATTTTACGCCCTCTCATTTTTAAAAGTCGATTCCACAGCAACTCATAGAGCTTTGCGATCGCAATCACTTCCAGAATGTGCAAAAGATATTCTAGTTACATAACAGACCAGCAGGGACCTGCCAAAGTTAAACCATTTGGCCAGGAGAGCCCTTTTATGCAGACTTTTGCCAGATTTCGATACCCAAAATTTTTGCGATTTTCACAGAATTTTTTTCAAAAGCCGATTCCAAAGCAACTAATAGAGCTTTGCGATCGCAATCACTTCCAGAATCTGCCCCACGAAGTCTACTTTCATGATAAAGCACGAGGGACCTGCCAAAGTTAAACCATTTGGCCAGGAGAGCCCTTTTATGAAGGCATGTGCTCGATTTCGTCGCGAAATTTTTTTGGCGAATTTTACGCCCTCTCATTTTTAAAAGTCGATTCCACAGCAACTAATAGAGCTTTGCGATCGCAATCACTTCCAGAAATGTGCAAAAGATATTCTAGTTACATAACAGACCAGCAGGGACCTGCCAAAGTTAAACCATTTGGCCAGGAGAGCCCTTTTATGCAGACTTTTGCCAGATTTCGATACCCAAAATTTTTGCGATTTTCACAGAATTTTTTTCAAAAGCCGATTCCAAAGCAACTAATAGAGCTTTGCGATCGCAATCACTTCCAGAATCTGCCCCACGAAGTCTACTTTCATGATAAAGCACGAGGGACCTGCCAAAGTTAAACCATTTGGCCAGGAGAGCCCTTTTATGAAGGCATGTGCTCGATTTCGTCGCGAAATTTTTTTGGCGAATTTTACGCCCTCTCATTTTTAAAAGTCGATTCCACAGCAACTAATAGAGCTTTGCGATCGCAATCACTTCCAGAATGTGCAAAAGATATTCTAGTTTCATAACAGACCAGCAGGGACCTGCCAAAGTTAAACCATTTGGCCAGGAGAGCCCTTTTATGCAGACTTTTGCCAGATTTCGATACCCAAAATTTTTGCGATTTTCACAGAATTTTTTTCAAAAGCCGATTCCAAAGCAACTAATAGAGCTTTGCGATCGCAATCACTTCCAGAATCTGCCCCACGAAGTCTACTTTCATGATAAAGCACGAGGGACCTGCCAAAGTTAAACCATTTGGCCAGGAGAGCCCTTTTATGAAGGCATGTGCTCGATTTCGTCGCGAAAGTTTTTTGGCGAATTTTACGCCCTCTCATTTTTAAAAGTCGATTCCACAGCAACTAATAGAGCTTTGCGATCGCAATCACTTCCAGAATGTGCAAAAGATATTCTAGTTTCATAACAGACCAGCAGGGACCTGCCAAAGTTAAACCATTTGGCCAGGAGAGCCCTTTTATGCAGACTTTTGCCAGATTTCGATACCCAAAATTTTTGCGATTTTCACAGAACTTTTTTCAAAAGCCGATTCCAAAGCAACTGATAGAGCTTTGCGATCGCAATCACTTCCAGAATCTGCCCTACGAAGTCTACTTTCATGATAAAGCACGAGGGACCTGCCAAAGTTAAACCATTTGGCCAGGAGAGCCCTTTTATGAAGGCATGTGCTCGATTTCGTCGCGAAATTTTTTTGGCGAATTTTACGCCCTCTCATTTTTAAAAGTCGATTCCACAGCAACTAATAGAGCTTTGCGATCGCAATCACTTCCAGAATGTGCAAAAGATATTCTAGTTTCATAACAGACCAGCAGGGACCTGCCAAAGTTAAACCATTTGGCCAGGAGAGCCCTTTTATGCAGACTTTTGCCAGATTTCGATACCCAAAATTTTTGCGATTTTCACAGAATTTTTTTCAAAAGCCGATTCCAAAGCAACTAATAGAGCTTTGCGATCGCAATCACTTCCAGAATCTGCCCCACGAAGTCTACTTTCATGATAAAGCACGAGGGACCTGCCAAAGTTAAACCATTTGGCCAGGAGAGCCCTTTTATGAAGGCATGTGCTCGATTTCGTCGCGAAATTTTTTTGGCGAATTTTACGCCCTCTCATTTTTAAAAGTCGATTCCACAGCAACTAATAGAGCTTTGCGATCGCAATCACTTCCAGAATGTGCAAAAGATATTCTAGTTTCATAACAGACCAGCAGGGACCTGCCAAAGTTAAACCATTTGGCCAGGAGAGCCCTTTTATGAAGGCATGTGCTCGATTTCGTCGCGAAATTTTTTTGGCGAATTTTACGCCCTCTCATTTTTAAAAGTCGATTCCACAGCAACTAATAGAGCTTTGCGATCGCAATCACTTCCAGAATGTGCAAAAGATATTCTAGTTTCATAACAGACCAGCAGGGACCTGCCAAAGTTAAACCATTTGGCCAGGAGAGCCCTTTTATGCAGACTTTTGCCAGATTTCGATACCCAAAATTTTTGCGATTTTCACAGAATTTTTTTCAAAAGCCGATTCCAAAGCAACTAATAGAGCTTTGCGATCGCAATCACTTCCAGAATCTGCCCCACGAAGTCTACTTTCATGATAAAGCACGAGGGACCTGCCAAAGTTAAACCATTTGGCCAGGAGAGCCCTTTTATGAAGGCATGTGCTCGATTTCGTCGCGAAATTATTTTGGCGAATTTTACGCCCTCTCATTTTTAAAAGTCGATTCCACAGCAACTAATAGAGTTTTGCGATCGCAATCACTTCCAGAATGTGCAAAAGATATTCTAGTTTCATAACAGACCAGCAGGGACCTGCCAAAGTTAAACCATTTGGCCAGGAGAGCCCTTTTATGCAGACTTTTGCCAGATTTCGATACCCAAAATTTTTGCGATTTTCACAGAATTTTTTTCAAAAGCCGATTCCAAAGCAACTAATAGAGCTTTGCGATCGCAATCACTTCCAGAATCTGCCCCACGAAGTCTACTTTCATGATAAAGCACGAGGGACCTGCCAAAGTTAAACCATTTGGCCAGGAGAGCCCTTTTATGAAGGCATGTGCTCGATTTCGTCGCGAAATTTTTTTGGCGAATTTTACGCCCTCTCATTTTTAAAAGTCGATTCCACAGCAACTAATAGAGCTTTGCGATCGCAATCACTTCCAGAATGTGCAAAAGATATTCTAGTTTCATAACAGACCAGCAGGGACCTGCCAAAGTTAAACCATTTGGCCAGGAGAGCCCTTTTATGCAGACTTTTGCCAGATTTCGATACCCAAAATTTTTGCGATTTTCACAGAATTTTTTTCAAAAGCCGATTCCAAAGCAACTAATAGAGCTTTGCGATCGCAATCACTTCCAGAATCTGCCCCACGAAGTCTACTTTCATGATAAAGCACGAGGGACCTGCCAAAGTTAAACCATTTGGCCAGGAGAGCCCTTTTATGAAGGCATGTGCTCGATTTCGTCACGAAATTTTTTTGGCGAATTTTACGCCCTCTCATTTTTAAAAGTCGATTCCACAGCAACTAATAGAGCTTTGCGATCGCAATCACTTCCAGAATGTGCAAAAGATATTCTAGTTTCATAACAGACCAGCAGGGACCTGCCAAAGTTAAACCATTTGGCCAGGAGAGCCCTTTTATGCAGACTTTTGCCAGATTTCGATACCCAAAATTTTTGCGATTTTCACAGAATTTTTTTCAAAAGCCGATTCCAAAGCAACTAATAGAGCTTTGCGATCGCAATCACTTCCAGAATCTGCCCCACGAAGTCTACTTTCATGATAAAGCACGAGGGACCTGCCAAAGTTAAACCATTTGGCCAGGAGAGCCCTTTTATGAAGGCATGTGCTCGATTTCGTCGCGAAATTTTTTTGGCGAATTTTACGCCCTCTCATTTTTAAAAGTCGATTCCACAGCAACTAATAGAGCTTTGCGATCGCAATCACTTCCAGAATGTGCAAAAGATATTCTAGTTTCATAACAGACCAGCAGGGACCTGCCAAAGTTAAACCATTTGGCCAGGAGAGCCCGTTTATGCAGACTTTTGCCAGATTTCGATACCCAAAATTTTTGCGATTTTCACAGAATTTTTTTCAAAAGCCGATTCCAAAGCAACTAATAGAGCTTTGCGATCGCAATCACTTCCAGAATCTGCCCCACGAAGTCTACTTTCATGATAAAGCACGAGGGACCTGCCAAAGTTAAACCATTTGGCCAGGAGAGCCCTTTTATGAAGGCATGTGCTCGATTTCGTCGCGAAATTTTTTTGGCGAATTTTACGCCCTCTCATTTTTAAAAGTCGATTCCACAGCAACTAATAGAGCTTTGCGATCGCAATCACTTCCAGAATGTGCAAAAGATATTCTAGTTTCATAACAGACCAGCAGGGACCTGCCAAAGTTAAACCATTTGGCCAGGAGAGCCCTTTTATGCAGACTTTTGCCAGATTTCGATACCCAAAATTTTTGCGATTTTCACAGAATTTTTTTCAAAAGCCGATTCCAAAGCAACTAATAGAGCTTTGCGATCGCAATCACTTCCAGAATCTGCCCCACGAAGTCTACTTTCATGATAAAGCACGAGGGACCTGCCAAAGTTAAACCATTTGGCCAGGAGAGCCCTTTTATGATGGCATGTGCTCGATTTCGTCGCGAAATTTTTTTGGCGAATTTTACGCCCTCTCATTTTTAAAAGTCGATTCCACAGCAACTAATAGAGCTTTGCGATCGCAATCACTTCCAGAATGTGCAAAAGATATTCTAGTTTCATAACAGACCAGCAGGGACCTGCCAAAGTTAAACCATTTGGCCAGGAGAGCCCTTTTATACAGACTTTTGCCAGATTTCGATACCCAAAATTTTTGCGATTTTCACAGAATTTTTTTCAAAAGCCGATTCCAAAGCAACTAATAGAGCTTTGCGATCGCAATCACTTCCAGAATCTGCCCCACAAAGTCTACTTTCATGATAAAGCACGAGGGACCTGCCAAAGTTAAACCATTTGGCCAGGAGAGCCCTTTTATGATGGCATGTGCTCGATTTCGTCGCGAAATTTTTTTGGCGAATTTTACGCCCTCTCATTTTTAAAAGTCGATTCCACAGCAACTAATAGAGCTTTGCGATCGCAATCACTTCCAGAATGTGCAAAAGATATTCTAGTTTCATAACAGACCAGCAGGGACCTGCCAAAGTTAAACCATTTGGCCAGGAGAGCCCGTTTATGCAGACTTTTGCCAGATTTCGATACCCAAAATTTTTGCGATTTTCACAGAATTTTTTTCAAAAGCCGATTCCAAAGCAACTAATAGAGCTTTGCGATCGCAATCACTTCCAGAATCTGCCCCACGAAGTCTACTTTCATGATAAAGCACGAGGGACCTGCCAAAGTTAAACCATTTGGCCAGGAGAGCCCTTTTATGAAGGCATGTGCTCGATTTCGTCGCGAAATTTTTTTGGCGAATTTTACGCCCTCTCATTTTTAAAAGTCGATTCCACAGCAACTAATAGAGCTTTGCGATCGCAATCACTTCCAGAATGTGCAAAAGATATTCTAGTTTCATAACAGACCAGCAGGGACCTGCCAAAGTTAAACCATTTGGCCAGGAGAGCCCTTTTATGCAGACTTTTGCCAGATTTCGATACCCAAAATTTTTGCGATTTTCACAGAATTTTTTTCAAAAGCCGATTCCAAAGCAACTAATAGAGCTTTGCGATCGCAATCACTTCCAGAATCTGCCCCACGAAGTCTACTTTCATGATAAAGCACGAGGGACCTGCCAAAGTTAAACCATTTGGCCAGGAGAGCCCTTTTATGAAGGCATGTGCTCGATTTCGTCGCGAAATTTTTTTGGCGAATTTTACGCCCTCTCATTTTTAAAAGTCGATTCCACAGCAACTAATAGAGCTTTGCGATCGCAATCACTTCCAGAAGGTGCAAAAGATATTCTAGTTTCATAACAGACCAGCAGGGACCTGCCAAAGTTAAACCATTTGGCCAGGAGAGCCCTTTTATGCAGACTTTTGCCAGATTTCGATACCCAAAATTTTTGCGATTTTCACAGAATTTTTTTCAAAAGCCGATTCCAAAGCAACTAATAGAGCTTTGCGATCGCAATCACTTCCAGAATCTGCCCCACGAAGTCTACTTTCATGATAAAGCACGAGGGACCTGCCAAAGTTAAACCATTTGGCCAGGAGAGCCCTTTTATGAAGGCATGTGCTCGATTTCGTCGCGAAATTATTTTGGCGAATTTTACGCCCTCTCATTTTTAAAAGTCGATTCCACAGCAACTAATAGAGTTTTGCGATCGCAATCACTTCCAGAATGTGCAAAAGATATTCTAGTTTCATAACAGACCAGCAGGGACCTGCCAAAGTTAAACCATTTGGCCAGGAGAGCCCTTTTATGCAGACTTTTGCCAGATTTCGATACCCAAAATTTTTGCGATTTTCACAGAATTTTTTTCAAAAGCCGATTCCAAAGCAACTAATAGAGCTTTGCGATCGCAATCACTTCCAGAATCTGCCCCACGAAGTCTACTTTCATGATAAAGCACGAGGGACCTGCCAAAGTTAAACTATTTGGCCAGGAGAGCCCTTTTATGAAGGCATGTGCTCGATTTCGTCGCGAAATTTTTTTGGCGAATTTTACGCCCTCTCATTTTTAAAAGTCGATTCCACAGCAACTAATAGAGCTTTGCGATCGCAATCACTTCCAGAATGTGCAAAAGATATTCTAGTTTCATAACAGACCAGCAGGGACCTGCCAAAGTTAAACCATTTGGCCAGGAGAGCCCTTTTATGCAGACTTTTGCCAGATTTCGATACCCAAAATTTTTGCGATTTTCACAGAATTTTTTTCAAAAGCCGATTCCAAAGCAACTAATAGAGCTTTGCGATCGCAATCACTTCCAGAATCTGCCCCACGAAGTCTACTTTCATGATAAAGCACGAGGGACCTGCCAAAGTTAAACCATTTGGCCAGGAGAGCCCTTTTATGAAGGCATGTGCTCGATTTCGTCACGAAATTTTTTTGGCGAATTTTACGCCCTCTCATTTTTAAAAGTCGATTCCACAGCAACTAATAGAGCTTTGCGATCGCAATCACTTCCAGAATGTGCAAAAGATATTCTAGTTTCATAACAGACCAGCAGGGACCTGCCAAAGTTAAACCATTTGGCCAGGAGAGCCCTTTTATGCAGACTTTTGCCAGATTTCGATACCCAAAATTTTTGCGATTTTCACAGAATTTTTTTCAAAAGCCGATTCCAAAGCAACTAATAGAGCTTTGCGATCGCAATCACTTCCAGAATCTGCCCCACGAAGTCTACTTTCATGATAAAGCACGAGGGACCTGCCAAAGTTAAACCATTTGGCCAGGAGAGCCCTTTTATGAAGGCATGTGCTCGATTTCGTCGCGAAATTTTTTTGGCGAATTTTACGCCCTCTCATTTTTAAAAGTCGATTCCACAGCAACTAATAGAGCTTTGCGATCGCAATCACTTCCAGAATGTGCAAAAGATATTCTAGTTTCATAACAGACCAGCAGGGACCTGCCAAAGTTAAACCATTTGGCCAGGAGAGCCCGTTTATGCAGACTTTTGCCAGATTTCGATACCCAAAATTTTTGCGATTTTCACAGAATTTTTTTCAAAAGCCGATTCCAAAGCAACTAATAGAGCTTTGCGATCGCAATCACTTCCAGAATCTGCCCCACGAAGTCTACTTTCATGATAAAGCACGAGGGACCTGCCAAAGTTAAACCATTTGGCCAGGAGAGCCCTTTTATGAAGGCATGTGCTCGATTTCGTCGCGAAATTTTTTTGGCGAATTTTACGCCCTCTCATTTTTAAAAGTCGATTCCACAGCAACTAATAGAGCTTTGCGATCGCAATCACTTCCAGAATGTGCAAAAGATATTCTAGTTTCATAACAGACCAGCAGGGACCTGCCAAAGTTAAACCATTTGGCCAGGAGAGCCCTTTTATGCAGACTTTTGCCAGATTTCGATACCCAAAATTTTTGCGATTTTCACAGAATTTTTTTCAAAAGCCGATTCCAAAGCAACTAATAGAGCTTTGCGATCGCAATCACTTCCAGAATCTGCCCCACGAAGTCTACTTTCATGATAAAGCACGAGGGACCTGCCAAAGTTAAACCATTTGGCCAGGAGAGCCCTTTTATGATGGCATGTGCTCGATTTCGTCGCGAAATTTTTTTGGCGAATTTTACGCCCTCTCATTTTTAAAAGTCGATTCCACAGCAACTAATAGAGCTTTGCGATCGCAATCACTTCCAGAATGTGCAAAAGATATTCTAGTTTCATAACAGACCAGCAGGGACCTGCCAAAGTTAAACCATTTGGCCAGGAGAGCCCTTTTATACAGACTTTTGCCAGATTTCGATACCCAAAATTTTTGCGATTTTCACAGAATTTTTTTCAAAAGCCGATTCCAAAGCAACTAATAGAGCTTTGCGATCGCAATCACTTCCAGAATCTGCCCCACAAAGTCTACTTTCATGATAAAGCACGAGGGACCTGCCAAAGTTAAACCATTTGGCCAGGAGAGCCCTTTTATGATGGCATGTGCTCGATTTCGTCGCGAAATTTTTTTGGCGAATTTTACGCCCTCTCATTTTTAAAAGTCGATTCCACAGCAACTAATAGAGCTTTGCGATCGCAATCACTTCCAGAATGTGCAAAAGATATTCTAGTTTCATAACAGACCAGCGGGGACCTGCCAAAGTTAAACCATTTGGCCAGGAGAGCCCGTTTATGCAGACTTTTGCTAGATTTCGATACCCAAAATTTTTGCGATTTTCACAGAATTTTTTTCAAAAGCCGATTCCAAAGCAACTAATAGAGCTTTGCGATCGCAATCACTTCCAGAATCTGCCCCACGAAGTCTACTTTCATGATAAAGCACGAGGGACCTGCCAAAGTTAAACCATTTGGCCAGGAGAGCCCTTTTATGATGGCATGTGCTCGATTTCGTCGCGAAATTTTTTTGGCGAATTTTACGCCCTCTCATTTTTAAAAGTCGATTCCACAGCAACTAATAGAGCTTTGCGATCGCAATCACTTCCAGAATGTGCAAAAGATATTCTAGTTTCATAACAGACCAGCAGGGACCTGCCAAAGTTAAACCATTTGGCCAGGAGAGCCCTTTTATACAGACTTTTGCCAGATTTCGATACCCAAAATTTTTGCGATTTTCACAGAATTTTTTTCAAAAGCCGATTCCAAAGCAACTAATAGAGCTTTGCGATCGCAATCACTTCCAGAATCTGCCCCACAAAGTCTACTTTCATGATAAAGCACGAGGGACCTGCCAAAGTTAAACCATTTGGCCAGGAGAGCCCTTTTATGATGGCATGTGCTCGATTTCGTCGCGAAATTTTTTTGGCGAATTTTACGCCCTCTCATTTTTAAAAGTCGATTCCACAGCAACTAATAGAGCTTTGCGATCGCAATCACTTCCAGAATGTGCAAAAGATATTCTAGTTTCATAACAGACCAGCAGGGACCTGCCAAAGTTAAACCATTTGGCCAGGAGAGCCCGTTTATGCAGACTTTTGCCAGATTTCGATACCCAAAATTTTTGCGATTTTCACAGAATTTTTTTCAAAAGCCGATTCCAAAGCAACTAATAGAGCTTTGCGATCGCAATCACTTCCAGAATCTGCCCCACGAAGTCTACTTTCATGATAAAGCACGAGGGACCTGCCAAAGTTAAACCATTTGGCCAGGAGAGCCCTTTTATGAAGGCATGTGCTCGATTTCGTCGCGAAATTTTTTTGGCGAATTTTACGCCCTCTCATTTTTAAAAGTCGATTCCACAGCAACTAATAGAGCTTTGCGATCGCAATCACTTCCAGAATGTGCAAAAGATATTCTAGTTTCATAACAGACCAGCAGGGACCTGCCAAAGTTAAACCATTTGGCCAGGAGAGCCCTTTTATGCAGACTTTTGCCAGATTTCGATACCCAAAATTTTTGCGATTTTCACAGAATTTTTTTCAAAAGCCGATTCCAAAGCAACTAATAGAGCTTTGCGATCGCAATCACTTCCAGAATCTGCCCCACGAAGTCTACTTTCATGATAAAGCACGAGGGACCTCCAAAGTTAAACCATTTGGCCAGGAGAGCCCTTTTATGATGGCATGTGCTCGATTTCGTCGCGAAATTTTTTTGGCGAATTTTACGCCCTCTCATTTTTAAAAGTCGATTCCACAGCAACTAATAGAGCTTTGCGATCGCAATCACTTCCAGAATGTGCAAAAGATATTCTAGTTTCATAACAGACCAGCAGGGACCTGCCAAAGTTAAACCATTTGGCCAGGAGAGCCCTTTTATACAGACTTTTGCCAGATTTCGATACCCAAAATTTTTGCGATTTTCACAGAATTTTTTTCAAAAGCCGATTCCAAAGCAACTAATAGAGCTTTGCGATCGCAATCACTTCCAGAATCTGCCCCACAAAGTCTACTTTCATGATAAAGCACGAGGGACCTGCCAAAGTTAAACCATTTGGCCAGGAGAGCCCTTTTATGAAGGCATGTGCTCGATTTCGTCGCGAAATTTTTTTGGCGAATTTTACGCCCTCTCATTTTTAAAAGTCGATTCCACAGCAACTAATAGAGCTTTGCGATCGCTATCACTTCCAGAATGTGCAAAAGATATTCTAGTTTCATAACAGACCAGCAGGGACCTGCCAAAGTTAAACCATTTGGCCAGGAGAGCCCTGTTATGCAGACTTTTGCCAGATTTCGATACCCAAAATTTTTGCGATTTTCACAGAATTTTTTTCAAAAGCCGATTCCAAAGCAACTAATAGAGCTTTGCGATCGCAATCACTTCCAGAATCTGCCCCACGAAGTCTACTTTCATGATAAAGCACGAGGGACCTGCCAAAGTTAAACCATTTGGCCAGGAGAGCCCTTTTATGAAGGCATGTGCTCGATTTCGTCGCGAAATTTTTTTGGCGAATTTTACGCCCTCTCATTTTTAAAAGTCGATTCCACAGCAACTAATAGAGCTTTGCGATCGCAATCACTTCCAGAATGTGCAAAAGATATTCTAGTTTCATAACAGACCAGCAGGGACCTGCCAAAGTTAAACCATTTGGCCAGGAGAGCCCTTTTATGCAGACTTTTGCCAGATTTCGATACCCAAAATTTTTGCGATTTTCACAGAATTTTTTTCAAAAGCCGATTCCAAAGCAACTAATAGAGCTTTGCGATCGCAATCACTTCCAGAATCTGCCCCACGAATTCTACTTTCATGATAAAGCACGAGGGACCTGCCAAAGTTAAACCATTTGGCCAGGAGAGCCCTTTTATGAAGGCATGTGCTCGATTTCGTCGCGAAATTTTTTTGGCGAATTTTACGCCCTCTCATTTTTAAAAGTCGATTCCACAGCAACTAATAGAGCTTTGCGATCGCAATCACTTCCAGAATGTGCAAAAGATATTCTAGTTTCATAACAGACCAGCAGGGACCTGCCAAAGTTAAACCATTTGGCCAGGAGATCCCTTTTATGCAGACTTTTGCCAGATTTCGATACCCAAAATTTTTGCGATTTTCACAGAATTTTTTTCAAAAGCCGATTCCAAAGCAACTAATAGAGCTTTGCGATCGCAATCACTTCCAGAATCTGCCCCACGAAGTCTACTTTCATGATAAAGCACGAGGGACATGCCAAAGTTAAACCATTTGGCCAGGAGAGCCCTTTTATGAAGGCATGTGCTCGATTTCGTCGCGAAATTTTTTTGGCGAATTTTACGCCCTCTCATTTTTAAAAGTCGATTCCACAGCAACTAATAGAGCTTTGCGATCGCAATCACTTCCAGAATGTGCAAAAGATATTCTAGTTTCATAACAGACCAGCAGGGACCTGCCAAAGTTAAACCATTTGGCCAGGAGAGCCCTTTTATGCAGACTTTTGCCAGATTTCGATACCCAAAATTTTTGCGATTTTCACAGAATTTTTTTCAAAAGCCGATTCCAAAGCAACTAATAGAGCTTTGCGATCGCAATCACTTCCAGAATCTGCCCCACGAAGTCTACTTTCATGATAAAGCACGAGGGACCTGCCAAAGTTAAACCATTTGGCCAGGAGAGCCCTTTTATGAAGGCATGTGCTCGATTTCGTCGCGAAATTTTTTTGGCGAATTTTACGCCCTCTCATTTTTAAAAGTCGATTCCACAGCAACTAATAGAGCTTTGCGATCGCAATCACTTCCAGAATGTGCAAAAGATATTCTAGTTTCATAACAGACCAGCAGGGACCTGCCAAAGTTAAACCATTTGGCCAGGAGAGCCCTTTTATGCAGACTTTTGCCAGATTTCGATACCCAAAATTTTTGCGATTTTCACAGAATTTTTTTCAAAAGCCGATTCCAAAGCAACTAATAGAGCTTTGCGATCGCAATCACTTCCAGAATCTGCCCCACGAAGTCTACTTTCATGATAAAGCACGAGGGACCTGCCAAAGTTAAACCATTTGGCCAGGAGAGCCCTTTTATGAAGGCATGTGCTCGATTTCGTCGCGAAATTTTTTTGGCGAATTTTACGCCCTCTCATTTTTAAAAGTCGATTCCACAGCAACTAATAGAGCTTTGCGATCGCAATCACTTCCAGAATGTGCAAAAGATATTCTAGTTTCATAACAGACCAGCAGGGACCTGCCAAAGTTAAACCATTTGGCCAGGAGAGCCCTTTTATGCAGACATTTGCCAGATTTCGATACCCAAAATTTTTGCGATTTTCACAGAATTTTTTTCAAAAGCCGATTCCAAAGCAACTAATAGAGCTTTGCGATCGCAATCACTTCCAGAATCTGCCCCACGTAGTCTACTTTCATGATAAAGCACGAGGGACCTGCCAAAGTTAAACCATTTGGCCAGGAGAGCCCTTTTATGAAGGCATGTGCTCGATTTCGTCGCGAAATTTTTTTGGCGAATTTTACGCCCTCTCATTTTTAAAAGTCGATTCCACAGCAACTAATAGAGCTTTGCGATCGCAATCACTTCCAGAATGTGCAAAAGATATTCTAGTTTCATAACAGACCAGCAGGGACCTGCCAAAGTTAAACCATTTGGCCAGGAGAGCCCTTTTATGCAGACTTTTGCCAGATTTCGATACCCAAAATTTTTGCGATTTTCACAGAATTTTTTTCAAAAGCCGATTCCAAAGCAACTAATAGAGCTTTGCGATCGCAATCACTTCCAGAATCTGCCCCACGAAGTCTACTTTCATGATAAAGCACGAGGGACCTGCCAAAGTTAAACCATTTGGCCAGGAGAGCCCTTTTATGAAGGCATGTGCTCGATTTCGTCGCGAAATTTTTTTGGCGAATTTTACGCCCTCTCATTTTTAAAAGTCGATTCCACAGCAACTAATAGAGCTTTGCGATCGCAATCACTTCCAGAATGTGCAAAAGATATTCTAGTTTCATAACAGACCAGCAGGGACCTGCCAAAGTTAAACCATTTGGCCAGGAGAGCCCGTTTATGCAGACTTTTGCCAGATTTCGATACCCAAAATTTTTGCGATTTTCACAGAATTTTTTTCAAAAGCCGATTCCAAAGCAACTAATAGAGCTTTGCGATCGCAATCACTTCCAGAATCTGCCCCACGAAGTCTACTTTCATGATAAAGCACGAGGGACCTGCCAAAGTTAAACCATTTGGCCAGGAGAGCCCTTTTATGAAGGCATGTGCTCGATTTCGTCGCGAAATTTTTTTGGCGAATTTTACGCCCTCTCATTTTTAAAAGTCGATTCCACAGCAACTAATAGAGCTTTGCGATCGCAATCACTTCCAGAATGTGCAAAAGATATTCTAGTTTCATAACAGACCAGCAGGGACCTGCCAAAGTTAAACCATTTGGCCAGGAGAGCCCTTTTATGAAGGCATGTGCTCGATTTCGTCGCGAAATTTTTTTGGCGAATTTTACGCCCTCTCATTTTTAAAAGTCGATTCCACAGCAACTAATAGAGCTTTGCGATCGCAATCACTTCCAGAATGTGCAAAAGATATTCTAGTTTCATAACAGACCAGCAGGGACCTGCCAAAGTTAAACCATTTGGCCAGGAGAGCCCTTTTATGCAGACTTTTGCCAGATTTCGATACCCAAAATTTTTGCGATTTTCACAGAATTTTTTTCAAAAGCCGATTCCAAAGCAACTAATAGAGCTTTGCGATCGCAATCACTTCCAGAATCTGCCCCACGAAGTCTACTTTCATGATAAAGCACGAGGGACCTGCCAAAGTTAAACCATTTGGCCAGGAGAGCCCTTTTATGAAGGCATGTGCTCGATTTCGTCGCGAAATTTTTTTGGCGAATTTTACGCCCTCTCATTTTTAAAAGTCGATTCCACAGCAACTAATAGAGCTTTGCGATCGCAATCACTTCCAGAATGTGCAAAAGATATTCTAGTTTCATAACAGACCAGCAGGGACCTGCCAAAGTTAAACCATTTGGCCAGGAGAGCCCTTTTATGCAGACTTTTGCCAGATTTCGATACCCAAAATTTTTGCGATTTTCACAGAATTTTTTTCAAAAGCCGATTCCAAAGCAACTAATAGAGCTTTGCGATCGCAATCACTTCCAGAATCTGCCCCACGAAGTCTACTTTCATGATAAAGCACGAGGGACCTGCCAAAGTTAAACCATTTGGCCAGGAGAGCCCTTTTATGAAGGCATGTGCTCGATTTCGTCGCGAAATTTTTTTGGCGAATTTTACGCCCTCTCATTTTTAAAAGTCGATTCCACAGCAACTAATAGAGCTTTGCGATCGCAATCACTTCCAGAATGTGCAAAAGATATTCTAGTTTCATAACAGACCAGCAGGGACCTGCCAAAGTTAAACCATTTGGCCAGGAGAGCCCTTTTATGCAGACTTTTGCCAGATTTCGATACCCAAAATTTTTGCGATTTTCACAGAATTTTTTTCAAAAGCCGATTCCAAAGCAACTAATAGAGCTTTGCGATCGCAATCACTTCCAGAATCTGCCCCACGAAGTCTACTTTCATGGTAAAGCACGAGGGACCTGCCAAAGTTAAACCATTTGGCCAGGAGAGCCCTTTTATGAAGGCATGTGCTCGATTTCGTCGCGAAATTTTTTTGGCGAATTTTACGCCCTCTCATTTTTAAAAGTCGATTCCACAGCAACTAATAGAGCTTTGCGATCGCAATCACTTCCAGAATGTGCAAAAGATATTCTAGTTTCATAACAGACCAGCAGGGACCTGCCAAAGTTAAACCATTTGGCCAGGAGAGCCCTTTTATGCAGACTTTTGCCAGATTTCGATACCCAAAATTTTTGCGATTTTCACAGAATTTTTTTCAAAAGCCGATTCCAAAGCAACTAATAGAGCTTTGCGATCGCAATCACTTCCAGAATCTGCCCCACGAAGTCTACTTTCATGATAAAGCACGAGGGACCTGCCAAAGTTAAACCATTTGGCCAGGAGAGCCCTTTTATGAAGGCATGTGCTCGATTTCGTCGCGAAATTTTTTTGGCGAATTTTACGCCCTCTCATTTTTAAAAGTCGATTCCACAGCAACTAATAGAGCTTTGCGATCGCAATCACTTCCAGAATGTGCAAAAGATATTCTAGTTTCATAACAGACCAGCAGGGACCTGCCAAAGTTAAACCATTTGGCCAGGAGAGCCCGTTTATGCAGACTTTTGCCAGATTTCGATACCCAAAATTTTTGCGATTTTCACAGAATTTTTTTCAAAAGCCGATTCCAAAGCAACTAATAGAGCTTTGCGATCGCAATCACTTCCAGAATCTGCCCCACGAAGTCTACTTTCATGATAAAGCACGAGGGACCTGCCAAAGTTAAACCATTTGGCCAGGAGAGCCCTTTTATGAAGGCATGTGCTCGATTTCGTCGCGAAATTTTTTTGGCGAATTTTACGCCCTCTCATTTTTAAAAGTCGATTCCACAGCAACTAATAGAGCTTTGCGATCGCAATCACTTCCAGAATGTGCAAAAGATATTCTAGTATCATAACAGACCAGCAGGGACCTGCCAAAGTTAAACCATTTGGCCAGGAGAGCCCTTTTATGCAGACTTTTGCCAGATTTCGATACCCAAAATTTTTGCGATTTTCACAGAATTTTTTTCAAAAGCCGATTCCAAAGCAACTAATAGAGCTTTGCGATCGCAATCACTTCCAGAATCTGCCCCACGAAGTCTACTTTCATGATAAAGCACGAGGGACCTGCCAAAGTTAAACCATTTGGCCAGGAGAGCCCTTTTATGAAGGCATGTGCTCGATTTCGTCGCGAAATTTTTTTGGCGAATTTTACGCCCTCTCATTTTTAAAAGTCGATTCCACAGCAACTAATAGAGCTTTGCGATCGCAATCACTTCCAGAATGTGCAAAAGATATTCTAGTTTCATAACAGACCAGCAGGGACCTGCCAAAGTTAAACCATTTGGCCAGGAGAGCCCTTTTATGCAGACTTTTGCCAGATTTCGATACCCAAAATTTTTGCGATTTTCACAGAATTTTTTTCAAAAGCCGATTCCAAAGCAACTAATAGAGCTTTGCGATCGCAATCACTTCCAGAATCTGCCCCACGAAGTCTACTTTCATGATAAAGCACGAGGGACCTGCCAAAGTTAAACCATTTGGCCAGGAGAGCCCTTTTATGAAGGCATGTGCTCGATTTCGTCGCGAAATTTTTTTGGCGAATTTTACGCCCTCTCATTTTTAAAAGTCGATTCCACAGCAACTAATAGAGCTTTGCGATCGCAATCACTTCCAGAATGTGCAAAAGATATTCTAGTTTCATAACAGACCAGCAGGGACCTGCCAAAGTTAAACCATTTGGCCAGGAGAGCCCTTTTATGCAGACTTTTGCCAGATTTCGATACCCAAAATTTTTGCGATTTTCACAGAATTTTTTTCAAAAGCCGATTCCAAAGCAACTAATAGAGCTTTGCGATCGCAATCACTTCCAGAATCTGCCCCACGAAGTCTACTTTCATGATAAAGCACGAGGGACCTGCCAAAGTTAAACCATTTGGCCAGGAGAGCCCTTTTATGAAGGCATGTGCTCGATTTCGTCGCGAAATTTTTTTGGCGAATTTTACGCCCTCTCATTTTTAAAAGTCGATTCCACAGCAACTAATAGAGCTTTGCGATCGCAATCACTTCCAGAATGTGCAAAAGATATTCTAGTTTCATAACAGACCAGCAGGGACCTGCCAAAGTTAAACCATTTGGCCAGGAGAGCCCTTTTATGCAGACTTTTGCCAGATTTCGATACCCAAAATTTTTGCGATTTTCACAGAATTTTTTTCAAAAGCCGATTCCAAAGCAACTAATAGAGCTTTGCGATCGCAATCACTTCCAGAATCTGCCCCACGAAGTCTACTTTCATGATAAAGCACGAGGGACCTGCCAAAGTTAAACCATTTGGCCAGGAGAGCCCTTTTATGAAGGCATGTGCTCGATTTCGTCGCGAAATTTTTTTGGCGAATTTTACGCCCTCTCATTTTTAAAAGTCGATTCCACAGCAACTAATAGAGCTTTGCGATCGCAATCACTTCCAGAATGTGCAAAAGATATTCTAGTTTCATAACAGACCAGCAGGGACCTGCCAAAGTTAAACCATTTGGCCAGGAGAGCCCTTTTATGCAGACTTTTGCCAGATTTCGATACCCAAAATTTTTGCGATTTTCACAGAATTTTTTTCAAAAGCCGATTCCAAAGCAACTAATAGAGCTTTGCGATCGCAATCACTTCCAGAATCTGCCCCACGAAGTCTACTTTCATGATAAAGCACGAGGGACCTGCCAAAGTTAAACCATTTGGCCAGGAGAGCCCTTTTATGAAGGCATGTGCTCGATTTCGTCGCGAAATTTTTTTGGCGAATTTTACGCCCTCTCATTTTTAAAAGTCGATTCCACAGCAACTAATAGAGCTTTGCGATCGCAATCACTTCCAGAATGTGCAAAAGATATTCTAGTTTCATAACAGACCAGCAGGGACCTGCCAAAGTTAAACCATTTGGCCAGGAGAGCCCTTTTATGCAGACTTTTGCCAGATTTCGATACCCAAAATTTTTGCGATTTTCACAGAATTTTTTTCAAAAGCCGATTCCAAAGCAACTAATAGAGCTTTGCGATCGCAATCACTTCCAGAATCTGCCCCACGAAGTCTACTTTCATGATAAAGCACGAGGGACCTGCCAAAGTTAAACCATTTGGCCAGGAGAGCCCTTTTATGAAGGCATGTGCTCGATTTCGTCGCGAAATTTTTTTGGCGAATTTTACGCCCTCTCATTTTTAAAAGTCGATTCCACAGCAACTAATAGAGCTTTGCGATCGCAATCACTTCCAGAATGTGCAAAAGATATTCTAGTTTCATAACAGATCAGCAGGGACCTGCCAAAGTTAAACCATTTGGCCAGGAGAGCCCTTTTATGCAGACTTTTGCCAGATTTCGATACCCAAAATTTTTACGATTTTCACAGAATTTTTTTCAAAAGCCGATTCCAAAGCAACTAATAGAGCTTTGCGATCGCAATCACTTCCAGAATCTGTACTTTCATGATAAAGCACGAGGGACCTGCCAAAGTTAAACCATTTGGCCAGGAGAGCCCTTTTATGAAGGCATGTGCTCGATTTCGTCGCGAAATTTTTTTGGCGAATTTTACGCCCTCTCATTTTTAAAAGTCGATTCCACAGCAACTAATAGAGCTTTGCGATCGCAATCACTTCCAGAATGTGCAAAAGATATTCTAGTTTCATAACAGACCAGCAGGGACCTGCCAAAGTTAAACCATTTGGCCAGGAGAGCCCTTTTATGCAGACTTTTGCCAGATTTCGATACCCAAAATTTTTGCGATTTTCACAGAATTTTTTTCAAAAGCCGATTCCAAAGCAACTAATAGAGCTTTGCGATCGCAATCACTTCCAGAATCTGCCCCACGAAGTCTACTTTCATGATAAAGCACGAGGGACCTGCCAAAGTTAAACCATTTGGCCAGGAGAGCCCTTTTATGAAGGCATGTGCTCGATTTCGTCGCGAAATTTTTTTGGCGAATTTTACGCCCTCTCATTTTTAAAAGTCGATTCCACAGCAACTAATAGAGCTTTGCGATCGCAATCACTTCCAGAATGTGCAAAAGATATTCTAGTTTCATAACAGACCAGCAGGGACCTGCCAAAGTTAAACCATTTGGCCAGGAGAGCCCTTTTATGCAGACTTTTGCCAGATTTCGATACCCAAAATTTTTGCGATTTTCACAGAATTTTTTTCAAAAGCCGATTCCAAAGCAACTAATAGAGCTTTGCGATCGCAATCACTTCCAGAATCTGCCCCACGAAGTCTACTTTCATGATAAAGCACGAGGGACCTGCCAAAGTTAAACCATTTGGCCAGGAGAGCCCTTTTATGAAGGCATGTGCTCGATTTCGTCGCGAAATTTTTTTGGCGAATTTTACGCCCTCTCATTTTTAAAAGTCGATTCCACAGCAACTAATAGAGCTTTGCGATCGCAATCACTTCCAGAATGTGCAAAAGATATTCTAGTTTCATAACAGACCAGCAGGGACCTGCCAAAGTTAAACCATTTGGCCAGGAGAGCCCTTTTATGCAGACTTTTGCCAGATTTCGATACCCAAAATTTTTGCGATTTTCACAGAATTTTTTTCAAAAGCCGATTCCAAAGCAACTAATAGAGCTTTGCGATCGCAATCACTTCCAGAATCTGCCCCACGAAGTCTACTTTCATGATAAAGCACGAGGGACCTGCCAAAGTTAAACCATTTGGCCAGGAGAGCCCTTTTATGAAGGCATGTGCTCGATTTCGTCGCGAAATTTTTTTGGCGAATTTTACGCCCTCTCATTTTTAAAAGTCGATTCCACAGCAACTAATAGAGCTTTGCGATCGCAATCACTTCCAGAATGTGCAAAAGATATTCTAGTTTCATAACAGACCAGCAGGGACCTGCCAAAGTTAAACCATTTGGCCAGGAGAGCCCTTTTATGCAGACTTTTGCCAGATTTCGATACCCAAAATTTTTGCGATTTTCACAGAATTTTTTTCAAAAGCCGATTCCAAAGCAACTAATAGAGCTTTGCGATCGCAATCACTTCCAGAATCTGCCCCACGAAGTCTACTTTCATGATAAAGCACGAGGGACCTGCCAAAGTTAAACCATTTGGCCAGGAGAGCCCTTTTATGAAGGCATGTGCTCGATTTCGTCGCGAAATTTTTTTGGCGAATTTTACGCCCTCTCATTTTTAAAAGTCGATTCCACAGCAACTAATAGAGCTTTGCGATCGCAATCACTTCCAGAATGTGCAAAAGATATTCTAGTTTCATAACAGACCAGCAGGGACCTGCCAAAGTTAAACCATTTGGCCAGGAGAGCCCTTTTATGCAGACTTTTGCCAGATTTCGATACCCAAAATTTTTGCGATTTTCACAGAATTTTTTTCAAAAGCCGATTCCAAAGCAACTAATAGAGCTTTGCGATCGCAATCACTTCCAGAATCTGCCCCACGAAGTCTACTTTCATGATAAAGCACGAGGGACCTGCCAAAGTTAAACCATTTGGCCAGGAGAGCCCTTTTATGAAGGCATGTGCTCGATTTCGTCGCGAAATTTTTTTGGCGAATTTTACGCCCTCTCATTTTTAAAAGTCGATTCCACAGCAACTAATAGAGCTTTGCGATCGCAATCACTTCCAGAATGTGCAAAAGATATTCTAGTTTCATAACAGATCAGCAGGGACCTGCCAAAGTTAAACCATTTGGCCAGGAGAGCCCTTTTATGCAGACTTTTGCCAGATTTCGATACCCAAAATTTTTGCGATTTTCACAGAATTTTTTTCAAAAGCCGATTCCAAAGCAACTAATAGAGCTTTGCGATCGCAATCACTTCCAGAATCTGTACTTTCATGATAAAGCACGAGGGACCTGCCAAAGTTAAACCATTTGGCCAGGAGAGCCCTTTTATGAAGGCATGTGCTCGATTTCGTCGCGAAATTTTTTTGGCGAATTTTACGCCCTCTCATTTTTAAAAGTCGATTCCACAGCAACTAATAGAGCTTTGCGATCGCAATCACTTCCAGAATGTGCAAAAGATATTCTAGTTTCATAACAGACCAGCAGGGACCTGCCAAAGTTAAACCATTTGGCCAGGAGAGCCCTTTTATGCAGACTTTTGCCAGATTTCGATACCCAAAATTTTTGCGATTTTCACAGAATTTTTTTCAAAAGCCGATTCCAAAGCAACTAATAGAGCTTTGCGATCGCAATCACTTCCAGAATCTGCCCCGCGAAGTCTACTTTCATGATAAAGCACGAGGGACCTGCCAAAGTTAAACCATTTGGCCAGGAGAGCCCTTTTATGAAGGCATGTGCTCGATTTCGTCGCGAAATTTTTTTGGCGAATTTTACGCCCTCTCATTTTTAAAAGTCGATTCCACAGCAACTAATAGAGCTTTGCGATCGCAATCACTTCCAGAATGTGCAAAAGATATTCTAGTTTCATAACAGACCAGCAGGGACCTGCCAAAGTTAAACCATTTGGCCAGGAGAGCCCTTTTATGCAGACTTTTGCCAGATTTCGATACCCAAAATTTTGGCGATTTTCACAGAATTTTTTTCAAAAGCCGATTCCAAAGCAACTAATAGAGCTTTGCGATCGCAATCACTTCCAGAATCTGCCCCACGAAGTCTACTTTCATGATAAAGCACGAGGGACCTGCCAAAGTTAAACCATTTGGCCAGGAGAGCCCTTTTATGAAGGCATGTGCTCGATTTCGTCGCGAAATTTTTTTGGCGAATTTTACGCCCTCTCATTTTTAAAAGTCGATTCCACAGCAACTAATAGAGCTTTGCGATCGCAATCACTTCCAGAATGTGCAAAAGATATTCTAGTTTCATAACAGACCAGCAGGGACCTGCCAAAGTTAAACCATTTGGCCAGGAGAGCCCTTTTATGCAGACTTTTGCCAGATTTCGATACCCAAAATTTTTGCGATTTTCACAGAATTTTTTTCAAAAGCCGATTCCAAAGCAACTAATAGAGCTTTGCGATCGCAATCACTTCCAGAATCTGCCCCACGAAGTCTACTTTCATGATAAAGCACGAGGGACCTGCCAAAGTTAAACCATTTCGCCAGGAGAGCCCTTTTATGAAGGCATGTGCTCGATTTCGTCGCGAAATTGTTTTGGCGAATTTTACGCCCTCTCATTTTTAAAAGTCGATTCCACAGCAACTAATAGAGCTTTGCGATCGCAATCACTTCCAGAATGTGCAAAAGATATTCTAGTTTCATAACAGACCAGCAGGGACCTGCCAAAGTTAAACCATTTGGCCAGGAGAGCCCTTTTATGCAGACTTTTGCCAGATTTCGATACCCAAAATTTTTGCGATTTTCACAGAATTTTTTTCAAAAGCCGATTCCAAAGCAACTAATAGAGCTTTGCGATCGCAATCACTTCCAGAATCTGCCCCACGAAGTCTACTTTCATGATAAAGCACGAGGGACCTGCCAAAGTTAAACCATTTGGCCAGGAGAGCCCTTTTATGAAGGCATGTGCTCGATTTCGTCGCGAAATTTTTTTGGCGAATTTTACGCCCTCTCATTTTTAAAAGTCGATTCCACAGCAACTAATAGAGCTTTGCGATCGCAATCACTTCCAGAATGTGCAAAAGATATTCTAGTTTCATAACAGACCAGCAGGGACCTGCCAAAGTTAAACCATTTGGCCAGGAGAGCCCTTTTATGCAGACTTTTGCCAGATTTCGATACCCAAAATTTTTGCGATTTTCACAGAATTTTTTTCAAAAGCCGATTCCAAAGCAACTAATAGAGCTTTGCGATCGCAATCACTTCCAGAATCTGCCCCACGAAGTCTACTTTCATGATAAAGCACGAGGGACCTGCCAAAGTTAAACCATTTGGCCAGGAGAGCCCTTTTATGAAGGCATGTGCTCGATTTCGTCGCGAAATTTTTTTGGCGAATTTTACGCCCTCTCATTTTTAAAAGTCGATTCCACAGCAACTAATAGAGCTTTACGATCGCAATCACTTCCAGAATGTGCAAAAGATATTCTAGTTTCATAACAGACCAGCAGGGACCTGCCAAAGTTAAACCATTTGGCCAGGAGAGCCCTTTTATGCAGACTTTTGCCAGATTTCGATACCCAAAATTTTTGCGATTTTCACAGAATTTTTTTCAAAAGCCGATTCCAAAGCAACTAATAGAGCTTTGCGATCGCAATCACTTCCAGAATCTGCCCCACGAAGTCTACTTTCATGATAAAGCACGAGGGACCTGCCAAAGTTAAACCATTTGGCCAGGAGAGCCCTTTTATGAAGGCATGTGCTCGATTTCGTCGCGAAATTTTTTTGGCGAATTTTACGCCCTCTCATTTTTAAAAGTCGATTCCACAGCAACTAATATAGCTTTGCGATCGCAATCACTTCCAGAATGTGCAAAAGATATTCTAGTTTCATAACAGACCAGCAGGGACCTGCCAAAGTTAAACCATTTGGCCAGGAGAGCCCTTTTATGCAGACTTTTGCCAGATTTCGATACCCAAAATTTTTGCGATTTTCACAGAATTTTTTTCAAAAGCCGATTCCAAAGCAACTAATAGAGCTTTGCGATCGCAATCACTTCCAGAATCTGCCCCACGAAGTCTACTTTCATGATAAAGCACGAGGGACCTGCCAAAGTTAAACCATTTGGCCAGGAGAGCCCTTTTATGAAGGCATGTGCTCGATTTCGTCGCGAAATTTTTTTGGCGAATTTTACGCCCTCTCATTTTTAAAAGTCGATTCCACAGCAACTAATAGAGCTTTGCGATCGCAATCACTTCCAGAATGTGCAAAAGATATTCTAGTTTCATAACAGACCAGCAGGGACCTGCCAAAGTTAAACCATTTGGCCAGGAGAGCCCTTTTATGCAGACTTTTGCCAGATTTCGATACCCAAAATTTTTGCGATTTTCACAGAATTTTTTTCAAAAGCCGATTCCAAAGCAACTAATAGAGCTTTGCGATCGCAATCACTTCCAGAATCTGCCCCACGAAGTCTACTTTCATGATAAAGCACGAGGGACCTGCCAAAGTTAAACCATTTGGCCAGGAGAGCCCTTTTATGAAGGCATGTGCTCGATTTCGTCGCGAAATTTTTTTGGCGAATTTTACGCCCTCTCATTTTTAAAAGTCGATTCCACAGCAACTAATAGAGCTTTGCGATCGCAATCACTTCCAGAATGTGCAAAAGATATTCTAGTTTCATAACAGACCAGCAGGGACCTGCCAAAGTTAAACCATTTGGCCAGGAGAGCCCTTTTATGCAGACTTTTGCCAGATTTCGATACCCAAAATTTTTGCGATTTTCACAGAATTTTTTTCAAAAGCCGATTCCAAAGCAACTAATAGAGCTTTGCGATCGCAATCACTTCCAGAATCTGCCCCACGAAGTCTACTTTCATGATAAAGCACGAGGGACCTGCCAAAGTTAAACCATTTGGCCAGGTGAGCCCTTTTATGAAGGCATGTGCTCGATTTCGTCGCGAAATTTTTTTGGCGAATTTTACGCCCTCTCATTTTTAAAAGTCGATTCCACAGCAACTAATAGAGCTTTGCGATCGCAATCACTTCCAGAATGTGCAAAAGATATTCTAGTTTCATAACAGACCAGCAGGGACCAGCCAAAGTTAAACCATTTGGCCAGGAGAGCCCTTTTATGCAGACTTTTGCCAGATTTCGATACCCAAAATTTTTGCGATTTTCACAGAATTTTTTTCAAAAGCCGATTCCAAAGCAACTAATAGAGCTTTGCGATCGCAATCACTTCCAGAATCTGCCCCACGAAGTCTACTTTCATGATAAAGCACGAGGGACCTGCCAAAGTTAAACCATTTGGCCAGGAGAGCCCTTTTATGAAGGCATGTGCTCGATTTCGTCGCGAAATTTTTTTGGCGAATTTTACGCCCTCTCATTTTTAAAAGTCGATTCCACAGCAACTAATAGAGCTTTGCGATCGCAATCACTTCCAGAATGTGCAAAAGATATTCTAGTTTCATAACAGATCAGCAGGGACCTGCCAAAGTTAAACCATTTGGCCAGGAGAGCCCTTTTATGCAGACTTTTGCTAGATTTCGATACCCAAAATTTTTGCGATTTTCACAGAATTTTTTTCAAAAGCCGATTCCAAAGCAACTAATAGAGCTTTGCGATCGCAATCACTTCCAGAATCTGTACTTTCATGATAAAGCACGAGGGACCTGCCAAAGTTAAACCATTTGGCCAGGAGAGCCCTTTTATGAAGGCATGTGCTCGATTTCGTCGCGAAATTTTTTTGGCGAATTTTACGCCCTCTCATTTTTAAAAGTCGATTCCACAGCAACTAATAGAGCTTTGCGATCGCAATCACTTCCAGAATGTGCAAAAGATATTCTAGTTTCATAACAGACCAGCAGGGACCTGCCAAAGTTAAACCATTTGGCCAGGAGAGCCCTTTTATGCAGACTTTTGCCAGATTTCGATACCCAAAATTTTTGCGATTTTCACAGAATTTTTTTCAAAAGCCGATTCCAAAGCAACTAATAGAGCTTTGCGATCGCAATCACTTCCAGAATCTGCCCCGCGAAGTCTACTTTCATGATAAAGCACGAGGGACCTGCCAAAGTTAAACCATTTGGCCAGGAGAGCCCTTTTATGAAGGCATGTGCTCGATTTCGTCGCGAAATTTTTTTGGCGAATTTTACGCCCTCTCATTTTTAAAAGTCGATTCCACAGCAACTAATAGAGCTTTGCGATCGCAATCACTTCCAGAATGTGCAAAAGATATTCTAGTTTCATAACAGACCAGCAGGGACCTGCCAAAGTTAAACCATTTGGCCAGGAGAGCCCTTTTATGCAGACTTTTGCCAGATTTCGATACCCAAAATTTTTGCGATTTTCACAGAATTTTTTTCAAAAGCCGATTCCAAAGCAACTAATAGAGCTTTGCGATCGCAATAACTTCCAGAATCTGCCCCACGAAGTCTACTTTCATGATAAAGCACGAGGGACCTGCCAAAGTTAAACCATTTGGCCAGGAGAGCCCTTTTATGAAGGCATGTGCTCGATTTCGTCGCGAAATTTTTTTGGCGAATTTTACGCCCTCTCATTTTTAAAAGTCGATTCCACAGCAACTAATAGAGCTTTGCGATCGCAATCACTTCCAGAATGTGCAAAAGATATTCTAGTTTCATAACAGACCAGCAGGGACCTGCCAAAGTTAAACCATTTGGCCAGGAGAGCCCTTTTATGCAGACTTTTGCCAGATTTCGATACCCAAAATTTTTGCGATTTTCACAGAATTTTTTTCAAAAGCCGATTCCAAAGCAACTAATAGAGCTTTGCGATCGCAATCACTTCCAGAATGTGCAAAAGATATTCTAGTTTCATAACAGACCAGCAGGGACCTGCCAAAGTTAAACCATTTGGCCAGGAGAGCCCTTTTATGCAGACTTTTGCCAGATTTCGATACCCAAAATTTTTGCGATTTTCACAGAATTTTTTTCAAAAGCCGATTCCAAAGCAACTAATAGAGCTTTGCGATCGCAATCACTTCCAGAATCTGCCCCACGAAGTCTACTTTCATGATAAAGCACGAGGGACCTGCCAAAGTTAAACCATTTGGCCAGGAGAGCCCTTTTATGAAGGCATGTGCTCGATTTCGTCGCGAAATTTTTTTGGCGAATTTTACGCCCTCTCATTTTTAAAAGTCGATTCCACAGCAACTAATAGAGCTTTGCGATCGCAATCACTTCCAGAATGTGCAAAAGATATTCTAGTTTCATAACAGACCAGCAGGGACCTGCCAAAGTTAAACCATTTGGCCAGGAGAGCCCTTTTATGCAGACTTTTGCCAGATTTCGATACCCAAAATTTTTGCGATTTTCACAGAATTTTTTTCAAAAGCCGATTTCAAAGCAACTAATAGAGCTTTGCGATCGCAATCACTTCCAGAATCTGCCCCACGAAGTCTACTTTCATGATAAAGCACGAGGGACCTGCCAAAGTTAAACCATTTGGCCAGGAGAGCCCTTTTATGAAGGCATGTGCTCGATTTCGTCGCGAAATTTTTTTGGCGAATTTTACGCCCTCTCATTTTTAAAAGTCGATTCCACAGCAACTAATAGAGCTTTGCGATCGCAATCACTTCCAGAATGTGCAAAAGATATTCTAGTTTCATAACAGACCAGCAGGGACCTGCCAAAGTTAAACCATTTGGCCAGGAGAGACTTTTATGCAGACTTTTGCCAGATTTCGATACCCAAAATTTTTGCGATTTTCACAGAATTTTTTTCAAAAGCCGATTCCAAAGCAACTAATAGAGCTTTGCGATCGCAATCACTTCCAGAATCTGCCCCACGAAGTCTACTTTCATGATAAAGCACGAGGGACCTGCCAAAGTTAAACCATTTGGCCAGGAGAGCCCTTTTATGAAGGCATGTGCTCGATTTCGTCGCGAAATTTTTTTGGCGAATTTTACGCCCTCTCATTTTTAAAAGTCGATTCCACAGCAACTAATAGAGCTTTGCGATCGCAATCACTTCCAGAATGTGCAAAAGATATTCTAGTTTCATAACAGACCAGCAGGGACCTGCCAAAGTTAAACCATTTGGCCAGGAGAGCCCTTTTATGCAGACTTTTGCCAGATTTCGATACCCAAAATTTTTGCGATTTTCACAGAATTTTTTTCAAAAGCCGATTCCAAAGCAACTAATAGAGCTTTGCGATCGCAATCACTTCCAGAATCTGCCCCACGAAGTCTACTTTCATGATAAAGCACGAGGGACCTGCCAAAGTTAAAGCATTTGGCCAGGAGAGCCCTTTTACGAAGGCATGTGCTCGATTTCGTCGCGAAATTTTTTTGGCGAATTTTACGCCCTCTCATTTTTAAAAGTCGATTCCACAGCAACTAATAGAGCTTTGCGATCGCAATCACTTCCAGAATGTGCAAAAGATATTCTAGTTTCATAACAGACCAGCAGGGACCTGCCAAAGTTAAACCATTTGGCCAGGAGAGCCCTTTTATGCAGACTTTTGCCAGATTTCGATACCCAAAATTTTTGCGATTTTCACAGAATTTTTTTCAAAAGCCGATTCCAAAGCAACTAATAGAGCTTTGCGATCGCAATCACTTCCAGAATCTGCCCCACGAAGTCTACTTTCATGATAAAGCACGAGGGACCTGCCAAAGTTAAACCATTTGGCCAGGAGAGCCCTTTTATGAAGGCATGTGCTCGATTTCGTCGCGAAATTTTTTTGGCGAATTTTACGCCCTCTCATTTTTAAAAGTCGATTCCACAGCAACTAATAGAGCTTTGCGATCGCAATCACTTCCAGAATGTGCAAAAGATATTCTAGTTTCATAACAGACCAGCAGGGACCTGCCAAAGTTAAACCATTTGGCCAGGAGAGCCCTTTTATGCAGACTTTTGCCAGATTTCGATACCCAAAATTTTTGCGATTTTCACAGAATTTTTTTCAAAAGCCGATTCCAAAGCAACTAATAGAGCTTTGCGATCGCAATCACTTCCAGAATCTGCCCCACGAAGTCTACTTTCATGATAAAGCACGAGGGACCTGCCAAAGTTAAACCATTTGGCCAGGAGAGCCCTTTTATGAAGGCATGTGCTCGATTTCGTCGCGAAATTTTTTTGGCGAATTTTACGCCCTCTCATTTTTAAAAGTCGATTCCACAGCAACTAATAGAGCTTTGCGATCGCAATCACTTCCAGAATGTGCAAAAGATATTCTAGTTTCATAACAGACCAGCAGGGACCTGCCAAAGTTAAACCATTTGGCCAGGAGAGCCCTTTTATGCAGACTTTTGCCAGATTTCGATACCCAAAATTTTTGCGATTTTCACAGAATTTTTTTCAAAAGCCGATTCCAAAGCAACTAATAGAGCTTTGCGATCGCAATCACTTCCAGAATCTGCCCCACGAAGTCTACTTTCATGATAAAGCACGAGGGACCTGCCAAAGTTAAACCATTTGGCCAGGAGAGCCCTTTTATGAAGGCATGTGCTCGATTTCGTCGCGAAATTTTTTTGGCGAATTTTACGCCCTCTCATTTTTAAAAGTCGATTCCACAGCAACTAATAGAGCTTTGCGATCGCAATCACTTCCAGAATGTGCAAAAGATATTCTAGTTTCATAACAGACCAGCAGGGACCTGCCAAAGTTAAACCATTTGGCCAGGAGAGCCCTTTTATGCAGACTTTTGCCAGATTTCGATACCCAAAATTTTTGCGATTTTCACAGAATTTTTTCAAAAGCCGATTCCAAAGCAACTAATAGAGCTTTGCGATCGCAATCACTTCCAGAATCTGCCCCACGAAGTCTACTTTCATGATAAAGCACGAGGGACCTGCCAAAGTTAAACCATTTGGCCAGGAGAGCCCTTTTATGAAGGCATGTGCTCGATTTCGTCGCGAAATTTTTTTGGCGAATTTTACGCCCTCTCATTTTTAAAAGTCGATTCCACAGCAACTAATAGAGCTTTGCGATCGCAATCACTTCCAGAATGTGCAAAAGATATTCTAGTTTCATAACAGACCAGCAGGGACCTGCCAAAGTTAAACCATTTGGCCAGGAGAGCCCTTTTATGCAGACTTGTGCCAGATTTCGATACCCAAAATTTTTGCGATTTTCACAGAATTTTTTTCAAAAGCCGATTCCAAAGCAACTAATAGAGCTTTGCGATCGCAATCACTTCCAGAATCTGCCCCACGAAGTCTACTTTCATGATAAAGCACGAGGGACCTGCCAAAGTTAAACCATTTAGCCAGGAGAGCCCTTTTATGAAGGCATGTACTCGATTTCGTCGCGAAATTTTTTTGGCGAATTTTACGCCCTCTCATTTTTAAAAGTCGATTCCACAGCAACTAATAGAGCTTTGCGATCGCAATCACTTCCAGAATGTGCAAAAGATATTCTAGTTTCATAACAGACCAGCAGGGACCTGCCAAAGTTAAACCATTTGGCCAGGAGAGCCCTTTTATGCAGACTTTTGCCAGATTTCGATACCCAAAATTTTTGCGATTTTCACAGAATTTTTATCAAAAGCCGATTCTAAAGCAACTAATAGAGCTTTGCGATCGCAATCACTTCCAGAATCTGCCCCACGAAGTCTACTTTCATGATAAAGCACGAGGGACCTGCCAAAGTTAAACCATTTGGCCAGGAGAGCCCTTTTATGAAGGCATGTGCTCGATTTCGTCGCGAAATTTTTTTGGCGAATTTTACGCCCTCTCATTTTTAAAAGTCGATTCCACAGCAACTAATAGAGCTTTGCGATCGCAATCACTTCCAGAATGTGCAAAAGATATTCTAGTTTCATAACAGACCAGCAGGGACCTGCCAAAGTTAAACCATTTGGCCAGGAGAGCCCTTTTATGCAGACTTTTGCCAGATTTCGATACCCAAAATTTTTGCGATTTTCACAGAATTTTTTTCAAAAGCCGATTCCAAAGCAACTAATAGAGCTTTGCGATCGCAATCACTTCCAGAATCTGCCCCACGAAGTCTACTTTCATGATAAAGCACGAGGGACCTGCCAAAGTTAAACCATTTGGCCAGGAGAGCCCTTTTATGAAGGCATGTGCTCGATTTCGTCGCGAAATTTTTTTGGCGAATTTTACGCCCTCTCATTTTTAAAAGTCGATTCCACAGCAACTAATAGAGCTTTGCGATCGCAATCACTTCCAGAATGTGCAAAAGATATTCTAGTTTCATAACAGACCAGCAGGGACCTGCCAAAGTTAAACCATTTGGCCAGGAGAGCCCTTTTATGCAGACTTTTGCCAGATTTCGATACCCAAAATTTTTGCGATTTTCACAGAATTTTTTTCAAAAGCCGATTCCAAAGCAACTAATAGAGCTTTGCGATCGCAATCACTTCCAGAATCTGCCCCACGAAGTCTACTTTCATGATAAAGCACGAGGGACCTGCCAAAGTTAAACCATTTGGCCAGGAGAGCCCTTTTATGAAGGCATGTGCTCGATTTCGTCGCGAAATTTTTTTGGCGAATTTTACGCCCTCTCATTTTTAAAAGTCGATTCCACAGCAACTAATAGAGCTTTGCGATCGCAATCACTTCCAGAATGTGCAAAAGATATTCTAGTTTCATAACAGACCAGCAGGGACCTGCCAAAGTTAAACCATTTGGCCAGGAGAGCCCTTTTATGCAGACTTTTGCCATTTTTCGATACCTAAAATTTTTGCGATTTTCACAGAATTTTTTTCAAAAGCCGATTCCAAAGCAACTAATAGAGCTTTGCGATCGCAATCACTTCCAGAATCTGCCCCACGAAGTCTACTTTCATGATAAAGCACGAGGGACCTGCCAAAGTTAAACCATTTGGCCAGGAGAGCCCTTTTATGAAGGCATGTGCTCGATTTCGTCGCGAAATTTTTTTGGCGAATTTTACGCCCTCTCATTTTTAAAAGTCGATTCCACAGCAACTAATAGAGCTTTGCGATCGCAATCACTTCCAGAATGTGCAAAAGATATTCTAGTTTCATAACAGACCAGCAGGGACCTGCCAAAGTTAAACCATTTGGCCAGGAGAGCCCTTTTATGCAGACTTTTGCCAGATTTCGATACCCAAAATTTTTGCGATTTTCACAGAATTTTTTTCAAAAGCCGATTCCAAAGCAACTAATAGAGCTTTGCGATCGCAATCACTTCCAGAATCTGCCCCACGAAGTCTACTTTCATGATAAAGCACGAGGGACCTGCCAAAGTTAAACCATTTGGCCAGGAGAGCCCTTTTATGAAGGCATGTGCTCGATTTCGTCGCGAAATTTTTTTGGCGAATTTTACGCCCTCTCATTTTTAAAAGTCGATTCCACAGCAACTAATAGAGCTTTGCGATCGCAATCACTTCCAGAATGTGCAAAAGATATTCTAGTTTCATAACAGACCAGCAGGGACCTGCCAAAGTTAAACCATTTGGCCAGGAGAGCCCTTTTATGCAGACTTTTGCCAGATTTCGATACCCAAAATTTTTGCGATTTTCACAGAATTTTTTTCAAAAGCCGATTCCAAAGCAACTAATAGAGCTTTGCGATCGCAATCACTTCCAGAATCTGCCCCACGAAGTCTACTTTCATGATAAAGCACGAGGGACCTGCCAAAGTTAAACCATTTGGCCAGGAGAGCCCTTTTATGAAGGCATGTGCTCGATTTCGTCGCGAAATTTTTTTGGCGAATTTTACGCCCTCTCATTTTTAAAAGTCGATTCCACAGCAACTAATAGAGCTTTGCGATCGCAATCACTTCCAGAATGTGCAAAAGATATTCTAGTTTCATAACAGACCAGCAGGGACCTGCCAAAGTTAAACCATTTGGCCAGTAGAGCCCTTTTATGCAGACTTTTGCCAGATTTCGATACCCAAAATTTTTGCGATTTTCACAGAATTTTTTTCAAAAGCCGATTCCAAAGCAACTAATAGAGCTTTGCGATCGCAATCACTTCCAGAATCTGCCCCACGAAGTCTACTTTCATGATAAAGCACGAGGGACCTGCCAAAGTTAAACAATTTGGCCAGGAGAGCCCTTTTATGAAGGCATGTGCTCGATTTCGTCGCGAAATTTTTTTGGCGAATTTTACGCCCTCTCATTTTTAAAAGTTGATTCCACAGCAACTAATAGAGCTTTGCGATCGCAATCACTTCCAGAATGTGCAAAAGATATTCTAGTTTCATAACAGACCAGCAGGGACCTGCCAAAGTTAAACCATTTGGCCAGGAGAGCCCTTTTATGCAGACTTTTGCCAGATTTCGATACCCAAAATTTTTGCGATTTTCACAGAATTTTTTTCAAAAGCCGATTCCAAAGCAACTAATAGAGCTTTGCGATCGCAATCACTTCCAGAATCTGCCCCACGAAGTCTACTTTCATGATAAAGCACGAGGGACCTGCCAAAGTTAAACCATTTGGCCAGGAGAGCCCTTTTATGAAGGCATGTGCTCGATTTCGTCGCGAAATTTTTTTGGCGAATTTTACGCCCTCTCATTTTTAAAAGTCGATTCCACAGCAACTAATAGAGCTTTGCGATCGCAATCACTTCCAGAATGAGCAAAAGATATTCTAGTTTCATAACAGACCAGCAGGGACCTGCCAAAGTTAAACCATTTGGCCAGGAGAGCCCTTTTATGCAGACTTTTGCCAGATTTCGATACCCAAAATTTTTGCGATTTTCACAGAATTTTTTTCAAAAGCCGATTCCAAAGCAACTAATAGAGCTTTGCGATCGCAATCACTTCCAGAATCTGCCCCACGAAGTCTACTTTCATGATAAAGCACGAGGGACCTGCCAAAGTTAAACCATTTGGCCAGGAGAGCCCTTTTATGAAGGCATGTGCTCGATTTCGTCGCGAAATTTTTTTGGCGAATTTTACGCCCTCTCATTTTTAAAAGTCGATTCCACAGCAACTAATAGAGCTTTGCGATCGCAATCACTTCCAGAATGTGCAAAAGATATTCTAGTTTCATAACAGACCAGCAGGGACCTGCCAAAGTTAAACCATTTGGCCAGGAGAGCCCTTTTATGCAGACTTTTGCCAGATTTCGATACCCAAAATTTTTGCGATTTTCACAGAATTTTTATCAAAAGCCGATTCCAAAGCAACTAATAGAGCTTTGCGATCGCAATCACTTCCAGAATCTGCCCCACGAAGTCTACTTTCATGATAAAGCACGAGGGACCTGCCAAAGTTAAACCATTTGGCCAGGAGAGCCCTTTTATGAAGGCATGTGCTCGATTTCGTCGCGAAATTTTTTTGGCGAATTTTACGCCCTCTCATTTTTAAAAGTCGATTCCACAGCAACTAATAGAGCTTTGCGATCGCAATCACTTCCAGAATGTGCAAAAGATATTCTAGTTTCATAACAGACCAGCAGGGACCTGCCAAAGTTAAACCATTTGGCCAGGAGAGCCCTTTTATGCAGACTTTTGCCAGATTTCGATACCCAAAATTTTTGCGATTTTCACAGAATTTTTTTCAAAAGCCGATTCCAAAGCAACTAATAGAGCTTTGCGATCGCAATCACTTCCAGAATCTGCCCCACGAAGTCTACTTTCATGATAAAGCACGAGGGACCTGCCAAAGTTAAACCATTTGGCCAGGAGAGCCCTTTTATGAAGGCATGTGCTCGATTTCGTCGCGAAATTTTTTTGGCGAATTTTACGCCCTCTCATTTTTAAAAGTCGATTCCACAGCAACTAATAGAGCTTTGCGATCGCAATCACTTCCAGAATGTGCAAAAGATATTCTAGTTTCATAACAGACCAGCAGGGACCTGCCAAAGTTAAACCATTTGGCCAGGAGAGCCCTTTTATGCAGACTTTTGCCAGATTTCGATACCCAAAATTTTTGCGATTTTCACAGAATTTTTTTCAAAAGCCGATTCCAAAGCAACTAATAGAGCTTTGCGATCGCAATCACTTCCAGAATCTGCCCCACGAAGTCTACTTTCATGATAAAGCACGAGGGACCTGCCAAAGTTAAACCATTTGGCCAGGAGAGCCCTTTTATGAAGGCATGTGCTCGATTTCGTCGCGAAATTTTTTTGGCGAATTTTACGCCCTCTCATTTTTAAAAGTCGATTCCACAGCAACTAATAGAGCTTTGCGATCGCAATCACTTCCAGAATGTGCAAAAGATATTCTAGTTTCATAACAGACCAGCAGGGATCTGCCAAAGTTAAACCATTTGGCCAGGAGAGCCCTTTTATGCAGACTTTTGCCAGATTTCGATACCCAAAATTTTTGCGATTTTCACAGAATTTTTATCAAAAGCCGATTCCAAAGCAACTAATAGAGCTTTGCGATCGCAATCACTTCCAGAATCTGCCCCACGAAGTCTACTTTCATGATAAAGCACGAGGGACCTGCCAAAGTTAAACCATTTGGCCAGGAGAGCCCTTTTATGAAGGCATGTGCTCGATTTCGTCGCGAAATTTTTTTGGCGAATTTTACGCCCTCTCATTTTTAAAAGTCGATTCCACAGCAACTAATAGAGCTTTGCGATCGCAATCACTTCCAGAATGTGCAAAAGATATTCTAGTTTCATAACAGACCAG
The DNA here is from genome assembly GCA_963930645.1 of Salticus scenicus. Lineage (NCBI taxonomy): Eukaryota > Metazoa > Arthropoda > Arachnida > Araneae > Salticidae > Salticus > Salticus scenicus. The sequence goes on along the minus strand of CAWVNO010001644.1, from coordinate 189,787 downwards.
CAGGGACCTGCCAAAGTTAAACCATTTGGCCAGGAGAGCCCTTTTATGCAGACTTTTGCCAGATTTCGATACCCGAAATTTTTGCGATTTTCACAGAATTTTTTTCAAAAGCCGATTCCAAAGCAACTAATAGAGCTTTGCGATCGCAATCACTTCCAGAATCTGCCCCACGAAGTCTACTTTCATGATTAAGCACGAGGGACCTGCCAAAGTTAAACCATTTGGCCAGGAGAGCCCTTTTATGAAGGCATGTGCTCGATTTCGTCGCGAAATTTTTTTGGCGAATTTTACGCCCTCTCATTTTTAAAAGTCGATTCCACAGCAACTAATAGAGCTTTGCGATCGCAATCACTTCCAGAATGTGCAAAAGATATTCTAGTTTCATAACAGACCAGCAGGGACCTGCCAAAGTTAAACCATTTGGCCAGGAGAGCCCTTTTATGCAGACTTTTGCCAGATTTCGATACCCAAAATTTTTGCGATTTTCACAGAATTTTTTTCAAAAGCCGATTCCAAAGCAACTAATAGAGCTTTGCGATCGCAATCACTTCCAGAATCTGCCCCACGAAGTCTACTTTCATGATAAAGCACGAGGGACCTGCCAAAGTTAAACCATTTGGCCAGGAGAGCCCTTTTATGAAGGCATGTGCTCGATTTCGTCGCGAAATTTTTTTGGCGAATTTTACGCCCTCTCATTTTTAAAAGTCGATTCCACAGCAACTAATAGAGCTTTGCGATCGCAATCACTTCCAGAATGTGCAAAAGATATTCTAGTTTCATAACAGACCAGCAGGGACCTGCCAAAGTTAAACCATTTGGTCAGGAGAGCCCTTTTATGCAGACTTTTGCCAGATTTCGATACCCAAAATTTTTGCGATTTTCACAGAATTTTTTTCAAAAGCCGATTCCAAAGCAACTAATAGAGCTTTGCGATCGCAATCACTTCCAGAATCTGCCCCACGAAGTCTACTTTCATGATAAAGCACGAGGGACCTGCCAAAGTTAAACCATTTGGCCAGGAGAGCCCTTTTATGAAGGCATGTGCTCGATTTCGTCGCGAAATTTTTTTGGCGAATTTTACGCCCTCTCATTTTTAAAAGTCGATTCCACAGCAACTAATAGAGCTTTGCGATCGCAATCACTTCCAGAATGTGCAAAAGATATTCTAGTTTCATAACAGACCAGCAGGGACCTGCCAAAGTTAAACCATTTGGCCAGGAGAGCCCTTTTATGCAGACTTTTGCCAGATTTCGATACCCAAAATTTTTGCGATTTTCACAGAATTTTTTTCAAAAGCCGATTCCAAAGCAACTAATAGAGCTTTGCGATCGCAATCACTTCCAGAATCTGCCCCACGAAGTCTACTTTCATGATAAAGCACGAGGGACCTGCCAAAGTTAAACCATTTGGCCAGGAGAGCCCTTTTATGAAGGCATGTGCTCGATTTCGTCGCGAAATTTTTTTGGCGAATTTTACGCCCTCTCATTTTTAAAAGTCGATTCCACAGCAACTAATAGAGCTTTGCGATCGCAATCACTTCCAGAATGTGCAAAAGATATTCTAGTTTCATAACAGACCAGCAGGGACCTGCCAAAGTTAAACCATTTGGCCAGGAGAGACTTTTATGCAGACTTTTGCCAGATTTCGATACCCAAAATTTTTGCGATTTTCACAGAATTTTTTTCAAAAGCCGATTCCAAAGCAACTAATAGAGCTTTGCGATCGCAATCACTTCCAGAATCTGCCCCACGAAGTCTACTTTCATGATAAAGCACGAGGGACCTGCCAAAGTTAAACCATTTGGCCAGGAGAGCCCTTTTATGAAGGCATGTGCTCGATTTCGTCGCGAAATTTTTTTGGCGAATTTTACGCCCTCTCATTTTTAAAAGTCGATTCCACAGCAACTAATAGAGCTTTGCGATCGCAATCACTTCCAGAATGTGCAAAAGATATTCTAGTTTCATAACAGACCAGCAGGGACCTGCCAAAGTTAAACCATTTGGCCAGGAGAGCCCTTTTATGCAGACTTTTGCCAGATTTCGATACCCAAAATTTTTGCGATTTTCACAGAATTTTTTTCAAAAGCCGATTCCAAAGCAACTAATAGAGCTTTGCGATCGCAATCACTTCCAGAATCTGCCCCACGAAGTCTACTTTCATGATAAAGCACGAGGGACCTGCCAAAGTTAAAGCATTTGGCCAGGAGAGCCCTTTTACGAAGGCATGTGCTCGATTTCGTCGCGAAATTTTTTTGGCGAATTTTACGCCCTCTCATTTTTAAAAGTCGATTCCACAGCAACTAATAGAGCTTTGCGATCGCAATCACTTCCAGAATGTGCAAAAGATATTCTAGTTTCATAACAGACCAGCAGGGACCTGCCAAAGTTAAACCATTTGGCCAGGAGAGCCCTTTTATGCAGACTTTTGCCAGATTTCGATACCCAAAATTTTTGCGATTTTCACAGAATTTTTTTCAAAAGCCGATTCCAAAGCAACTAATAGAGCTTTGCGATCGCAATCACTTCCAGAATCTGCCCCACGAAGTCTACTTTCATGATAAAGCACGAGGGACCTGCCAAAGTTAAACCATTTGGCCAGGAGAGCCCTTTTATGAAGGCATGTGCTCGATTTCGTCGCGAAATTTTTTTGGCGAATTTTACGCCCTCTCATTTTTAAAAGTCGATTCCACAGCAACTAATAGAGCTTTGCGATCGCAATCACTTCCAGAATGTGCAAAAGATATTCTAGTTTCATAACAGACCAGCAGGGACCTGCCAAAGTTAAACCATTTGGCCAGGAGAGCCCTTTTATGCAGACTTTTGCCAGATTTCGATACCCAAAATTTTTGCGATTTTCACAGAATTTTTTTCAAAAGCCGATTCCAAAGCAACTAATAGAGCTTTGCGATCGCAATCACTTCCAGAATCTGCCCCACGAAGTCTACTTTCATGATAAAGCACGAGGGACCTGCCAAAGTTAAACCATTTGGCCAGGAGAGCCCTTTTATGAAGGCATGTGCTCGATTTCGTCGCGAAATTTTTTTGGCGAATTTTACGCCCTCTCATTTTTAAAAGTCGATTCCACAGCAACTAATAGAGCTTTGCGATCGCAATCACTTCCAGAATGTGCAAAAGATATTCTAGTTTCATAACAGACCAGCAGGGACCTGCCAAAGTTAAACCATTTGGCCAGGAGAGCCCTTTTATGCAGACTTTTGCCAGATTTCGATACCCAAAATTTTTGCGATTTTCACAGAATTTTTTTCAAAAGCCGATTCCAAAGCAACTAATAGAGCTTTGCGATCGCAATCACTTCCAGAATCTGCCCCACGAAGTCTACTTTCATGATAAAGCACGAGGGACCTGCCAAAGTTAAACCATTTGGCCAGGAGAGCCCTTTTATGAAGGCATGTGCTCGATTTCGTCGCGAAATTTTTTTGGCGAATTTTACGCCCTCTCATTTTTAAAAGTCGATTCCACAGCAACTAATAGAGCTTTGCGATCGCAATCACTTCCAGAATGTGCAAAAGATATTCTAGTTTCATAACAGACCAGCAGGGACCTGCCAAAGTTAAACCATTTGGCCAGGAGAGCCCTTTTATGCAGACTTTTGCCAGATTTCGATACCCAAAATTTTTGCGATTTTCACAGAATTTTTTCAAAAGCCGATTCCAAAGCAACTAATAGAGCTTTGCGATCGCAATCACTTCCAGAATCTGCCCCACGAAGTCTACTTTCATGATAAAGCACGAGGGACCTGCCAAAGTTAAACCATTTGGCCAGGAGAGCCCTTTTATGAAGGCATGTGCTCGATTTCGTCGCGAAATTTTTTTGGCGAATTTTACGCCCTCTCATTTTTAAAAGTCGATTCCACAGCAACTAATAGAGCTTTGCGATCGCAATCACTTCCAGAATGTGCAAAAGATATTCTAGTTTCATAACAGACCAGCAGGGACCTGCCAAAGTTAAACCATTTGGCCAGGAGAGCCCTTTTATGCAGACTTGTGCCAGATTTCGATACCCAAAATTTTTGCGATTTTCACAGAATTTTTTTCAAAAGCCGATTCCAAAGCAACTAATAGAGCTTTGCGATCGCAATCACTTCCAGAATCTGCCCCACGAAGTCTACTTTCATGATAAAGCACGAGGGACCTGCCAAAGTTAAACCATTTAGCCAGGAGAGCCCTTTTATGAAGGCATGTACTCGATTTCGTCGCGAAATTTTTTTGGCGAATTTTACGCCCTCTCATTTTTAAAAGTCGATTCCACAGCAACTAATAGAGCTTTGCGATCGCAATCACTTCCAGAATGTGCAAAAGATATTCTAGTTTCATAACAGACCAGCAGGGACCTGCCAAAGTTAAACCATTTGGCCAGGAGAGCCCTTTTATGCAGACTTTTGCCAGATTTCGATACCCAAAATTTTTGCGATTTTCACAGAATTTTTATCAAAAGCCGATTCCAAAGCAACTAATAGAGCTTTGCGATCGCAATCACTTCCAGAATCTGCCCCACGAAGTCTACTTTCATGATAAAGCACGAGGGACCTGCCAAAGTTAAACCATTTGGCCAGGAGAGCCCTTTTATGAAGGCATGTGCTCGATTTCGTCGCGAAATTTTTTTGGCGAATTTTACGCCCTCTCATTTTTAAAAGTCGATTCCACAGCAACTAATAGAGCTTTGCGATCGCAATCACTTCCAGAATGTGCAAAAGATATTCTAGTTTCATAACAGACCAGCAGGGACCTGCCAAAGTTAAACCATTTGGCCAGGAGAGCCCTTTTATGCAGACTTTTGCCAGATTTCGATACCCAAAATTTTTGCGATTTTCACAGAATTTTTTTCAAAAGCCGATTCCAAAGCAACTAATAGAGCTTTGCGATCGCAATCACTTCCAGAATCTGCCCCACGAAGTCTACTTTCATGATAAAGCACGAGGGACCTGCCAAAGTTAAACCATTTGGCCAGGAGAGCCCTTTTATGAAGGCATGTGCTCGATTTCGTCGCGAAATTTTTTTGGCGAATTTTACGCCCTCTCATTTTTAAAAGTCGATTCCACAGCAACTAATAGAGCTTTGCGATCGCAATCACTTCCAGAATGTGCAAAAGATATTCTAGTTTCATAACAGACCAGCAGGGACCTGCCAAAGTTAAACCATTTGGCCAGGAGAGCCCTTTTATGCAGACTTTTGCCAGATTTCGATACCCAAAATTTTTGCGATTTTCACAGAATTTTTTTCAAAAGCCGATTCCAAAGCAACTAATAGAGCTTTGCGATCGCAATCACTTCCAGAATCTGCCCCACGAAGTCTACTTTCATGATAAAGCACGAGGGACCTGCCAAAGTTAAACCATTTGGCCAGGAGAGCCCTTTTATGAAGGCATGTGCTCGATTTCGTCGCGAAATTTTTTTGGCGAATTTTACGCCCTCTCATTTTTAAAAGTCGATTCCACAGCAACTAATAGAGCTTTGCGATCGCAATCACTTCCAGAATGTGCAAAAGATATTCTAGTTTCATAACAGACCAGCAGGGACCTGCCAAAGTTAAACCATTTGGCCAGGAGAGCCCTTTTATGCAGACTTTTGCCAGATTTCGATACCTAAAATTTTTGCGATTTTCACAGAATTTTTTTCAAAAGCCGATTCCAAAGCAACTAATAGAGCTTTGCGATCGCAATCACTTCCAGAATCTGCCCCACGAAGTCTACTTTCATGATAAAGCACGAGGGACCTGCCAAAGTTAAACCATTTGGCCAGGAGAGCCCTTTTATGAAGGCATGTGCTCGATTTCGTCGCGAAATTTTTTTGGCGAATTTTACGCCCTCTCATTTTTAAAAGTCGATTCCACAGCAACTAATAGAGCTTTGCGATCGCAATCACTTCCAGAATGTGCAAAAGATATTCTAGTTTCATAACAGACCAGCAGGGACCTGCCAAAGTTAAACCATTTGGCCAGGAGAGCCCTTTTATGCAGACTTTTGCCAGATTTCGATACCCAAAATTTTTGCGATTTTCACAGAATTTTTTTCAAAAGCCGATTCCAAAGCAACTAATAGAGCTTTGCGATCGCAATCACTTCCAGAATCTGCCCCACGAAGTCTACTTTCATGATAAAGCACGAGGGACCTGCCAAAGTTAAACCATTTGGCCAGGAGAGCCCTTTTATGAAGGCATGTGCTCGATTTCGTCGCGAAATTTTTTTGGCGAATTTTACGCCCTCTCATTTTTAAAAGTCGATTCCACAGCAACTAATAGAGCTTTGCGATCGCAATCACTTCCAGAATGTGCAAAAGATATTCTAGTTTCATAACAGACCAGCAGGGACCTGCCAAAGTTAAACCATTTGGCCAGGAGAGCCCTTTTATGCAGACTTTTGCCAGATTTCGATACCCAAAATTTTTGCGATTTTCACAGATTTTTTTTCAAAAGCCGATTCCAAAGCAACTAATAGAGCTTTGCGATCGCAATCACTTCCAGAATCTGCCCCACGAAGTCTACTTTCATGATAAAGCACGAGGGACCTGCCAAAGTTAAACCATTTGGCCAGGAGAGCCCTTTTATGAAGGCATGTGCTCGATTTCGTCGCGAAATTTTTTTGGCGAATTTTACGCCCTCTCATTTTTAAAAGTCGATTCCACAGCAACTAATAGAGCTTTGCGATCGCAATCACTTCCAGAATGTGCAAAAGATATTCTAGTTTCATAACAGACCAGCAGGGACCTGCCAAAGTTAAACCATTTGGCCAGGAGAGCCCTTTTATGCAGACTTTTGCCAGATTTCGATACCCAAAATTTTTGCGATTTTCACAGAATTTTTTTCAAAAGCCGATTCCAAAGCAACTAATAGAGCTTTGCGATCGCAATCACTTCCAGAATCTGCCCCACGAAGTCTACTTTCATGATAAAGCACGAGGGACCTGCCAAAGTTAAACAATTTGGCCAGGAGAGCCCTTTTATGAAGGCATGTGCTCGATTTCGTCGCGAAATTTTTTTGGCGAATTTTACGCCCTCTCATTTTTAAAAGTTGATTCCACAGCAACTAATAGAGCTTTGCGATCGCAATCACTTCCAGAATGTGCAAAAGATATTCTAGTTTCATAACAGACCAGCAGGGACCTGCCAAAGTTAAACCATTTGGCCAGGAGAGCCCTTTTATGCAGACTTTTGCCAGATTTCGATACCCAAAATTTTTGCGATTTTCACAGAATTTTTTTCAAAAGCCGATTCCAAAGCAACTAATAGAGCTTTGCGATCGCAATCACTTCCAGAATCTGCCCCACGAAGTCTACTTTCATGATAAAGCACGAGGGACCTGCCAAAGTTAAACAATATGGCCAGGAGAGCCCTTTTATGAAGGCATGTGCTCGATTTCGTCGCGAAATTTTTTTGGCGAATTTTACGCCCTCTCATTTTTAAAAGTTGATTCCACAGCAACTAATAGAGCTTTGCGATCGCAATCACTTCCAGAATGTGCAAAAGATATTCTAGTTTCATAACAACCCAGCAGGGACCTGCCAAAGTTAAACCATTTGGCCAGGAGAGCCCTTTTATGCAGACTTTTGCCAGATTTCGATACCCAAAATTTTTGCGATTTTCACAGAATTTTTTTCAAAAGCCGATTCCAAAGCAACTAATAGAGCTTTGCGATCGCAATCACTTCCAGAATCTGCCCCACGAAGTCTACTTTCATGATAAAGCACGAGGGACCTGCCAAAGTTAAACCATTTGGCCAGGAGAGCCCTTTTATGAAGGCATGTGCTCGATTTCGTCGCGAAATTTTTTTGGCGAATTTTACGCCCTCTCATTTTTAAAAGTCGATTCCACAGCAACTAATAGAGCTTTGCGATCGCAATCACTTCCAGAATGAGCAAAAGATATTCTAGTTTCATAACAGACCAGCAGGGACCTGCCAAAGTTAAACCATTTGGCCAGGAGAGCCCTTTTATGCAGACTTTTGCCAGATTTCGATACCCAAAATTTTTGCGATTTTCACAGAATTTTTTTCAAAAGCCGATTCCAAAGCAACTAATAGAGCTTTGCGATCGCAATCACTTCCAGAATCTGCCCCACGAAGTCTACTTTCATGATAAAGCACGAGGGACCTGCCAAAGTTAAACCATTTGGCCAGGAGAGCCCTTTTATGAAGGCATGTGCTCGATTTCGTCGCGAAATTTTTTTGGCGAATTTTACGCCCTCTCATTTTTAAAAGTCGATTCCACAGCAACTAATAGAGCTTTGCGATCGCAATCACTTCCAGAATGTGCAAAAGATATTCTAGTTTCATAACAGACCAGCAGGGACCTGCCAAAGTTAAACCATTTGGCCAGGAGAGCCCTTTTATGCAGACTTTTGCCAGATTTCGATACCCAAAATTTTTGCGATTTTCACAGAATTTTTATCAAAAGCCGATTCCAAAGCAACTAATAGAGCTTTGCGATCGCAATCACTTCCAGAATCTGCCCCACGAAGTCTACTTTCATGATAAAGCACGAGGGACCTGCCAAAGTTAAACCATTTGGCCAGGAGAGCCCTTTTATGAAGGCATGTGCTCGATTTCGTCGCGAAATTTTTTTGGCGAATTTTACGCCCTCTCATTTTTAAAAGTCGATTCCACAGCAACTAATAGAGCTTTGCGATCGCAATCACTTCCAGAATGTGCAAAAGATATTCTAGTTTCATAACAGACCAGCAGGGACCTGCCAAAGTTAAACCATTTGGCCAGGAGAGCCCTTTTATGCAGACTTTTGCCAGATTTCGATACCCAAAATTTTTGCGATTTTCACAGAATTTTTTTCAAAAGCCGATTCCAAAGCAACTAATAGAGCTTTGCGATCGCAATCACTTCCAGAATCTGCCCCACGAAGTCTACTTTCATGATAAAGCACGAGGGACCTGCCAAAGTTAAACCATTTGGCCAGGAGAGCCCTTTTATGAAGGCATGTGCTCGATTTCGTCGCGAAATTTTTTTGGCGAATTTTACGCCCTCTCATTTTTAAAAGTCGATTCCACAGCAACTAATAGAGCTTTGCGATCGCAATCACTTCCAGAATGTGCAAAAGATATTCTAGTTTCATAACAGACCAGCAGGGACCTGCCAAAGTTAAACCATTTGGCCAGGAGAGCCCTTTTATGCAGACTTTTGCCAGATTTCGATACCCAAAATTTTTGCGATTTTCACAGAATTTTTTTCAAAAGCCGATTCCAAAGCAACTAATAGAGCTTTGCGATCGCAATCACTTCCAGAATCTGCCCCACGAAGTCTACTTTCATGATAAAGCACGAGGGACCTGCCAAAGTTAAACCATTTGGCCAGGAGAGCCCTTTTATGAAGGCATGTGCTCGATTTCGTCGCGAAATTTTTTTGGCGAATTTTACGCCCTCTCATTTTTAAAAGTCGATTCCACAGCAACTAATAGAGCTTTGCGATCGCAATCACTTCCAGAATGTGCAAAAGATATTCTAGTTTCATAACAGACCAGCAGGGACCTGCCAAAGTTAAACCATTTGGCCAGGAGAGCCCTTTTATGCAGACTTTTGCCAGATTTCGATACCCAAAATTTTTGCGATTTTCACAGAATTTTTTTCAAAAGCCGATTCCAAAGCAACTAATAGAGCTTTGCGATCGCAATCACTTCCAGAATCTGCCCCACGAAGTCTACTTTCATGATAAAGCACGAGGGACCTGCCAAAGTTAAACAATTTGGCCAGGAGAGCCCTTTTATGAAGGCATGTGCTCGATTTCGTCGCGAAATTTTTTTGGCGAATTTTACGCCCTCTCATTTTTAAAAGTCGATTCCACAGCAACTAATAGAGCTTTGCGATCGCAATCACTTCCAGAATGTGCAAAAGATATTCTAGTTTCATAACAGACCAGCAGGGACCTGCCAAAGTTAAACCATTTGGCCAGGAGAGCCCTTTTATGCAGACTTTTGCCAGATTTCGATACCCAAAATTTTTGCGATTTTCACAGAATTTTTTTCAAAAGCCGATTCCAAAGCAACTAATAGAGCTTTGCGATCGCAATCACTTCCAGAATCTGCCACACGAAGTCTACTTTCATGATAAAGCACGAGGGACCTGCCAAAGTTAAACAATATGGCCAGGAGAGCCCTTTTATGAAGGCATGTGCTCGATTTCGTCGCGAAATTTTTTTGGCGAATTTTACGCCCTCTCATTTTTAAAAGTCGATTCCACAGCAACTAATAGAGCTTTGCGATCGCAATCACTTCCAGAATGTGCAAAAGATATTCTAGTTTCATAACAACCCAGCAGGGACCTGCCAAAGTTAAACCATTTGGCCAGGAGAGCCCTTTTATGCAGACTTTTGCCAGATTTCGATACCCAAAATTTTTGCGATTTTCACAGAATTTTTTTCAAAAGCCGATTCCAAAGCAACTAATAGAGCTTTGCGATCGCAATCACTTCCAGAATCTGCCCCACGAAGTCTACTTTCCTGATAAAGCACGAGGGACCTGCCAAAGTTAAACCATTTGGCCAGGAGAGCCCTTTTATGAAGGCATGTGCTCGATTTCGTCGCGAAATTTTTTTGGCGAATTTTACGCCCTCTCATTTTTAAAAGTCGATTCCACAGCAACTAATAGAGCTTTGCGATCGCAATCACTTCCAGAATGAGCAAAAGATATTCTAGTTTCATAACAGACCAGCAGGGACCTGCCAAAGTTAAACCATTTGGCCAGGAGAGCCCTTTTATGCAGACTTTTGCCAGATTTCGATACCCAAAATTTTTGCGATTTTCACAGAATTTTTTTCAAAAGCCGATTCCAAAGCAACTAATAGAGCTTTGCGATCGCAATCACTTCCAGAATCTGCCCCACGAAGTCTACTTTCATGATAAAGCACGAGGGACCTGCCAAAGTTAAACCATTTGGCCAGGAGAGCCCTTTTATGAAGGCATGTGCTCGATTTCGTCGCGAAATTTTTTTGGCGAATTTTACGCCCTCTCATTTTTAAAAGTCGATTCCACAGCAACTAATAGAGCTTTGCGATCGCAATCACTTCCAGAATGTGCAAAAGATATTCTAGTTTCATAACAGACCAGCAGGGACCTGCCAAAGTTAAACCATTTGGCCAGGAGAGCCCTTTTATGCAGACTTTTGCCAGATTTCGATACCCAAAATTTTTGCGATTTTCACAGAATTTTTTTCAAAAGCCGATTCCAAAGCAACTAATAGAGCTTTGCGATCGCAATCACTTCCAGAATCTGCCCCACGAAGTCTACTTTCATGATAAAGCACGAGGGACCTGCCAAAGTTAAACCATTTGGCCAGGAGAGCCCTTTTATGAAGGCATGTGCTCGATTTCGTCGCGAAATTTTTTTGGCGAATTTTACGCCCTCTCATTTTTAAAAGTCGATTCCACAGCAACTAATAGAGCTTTGCGATCGCAATCACTTCCAGAATGTGCAAAAGATATTCTAGTTTCATAACAGACCAGCAGGGATCTGCCAAAGTTAAACCATTTGGCCAGGAGAGCCCTTTTATGCAGACTTTTGCCAGATTTCTATACCCAAAATTTTTGCGATTTTCACAGAATTTTTATCAAAAGCCGATTCCAAAGCAACTAATAGAGCTTTGCGATCGCAATCACTTCCAGAATCTGCCCCACGAAGTCTACTTTCATGATAAAGCACGAGGGACCTGCCAAAGTTAAACCATTTGGCCAGGAGAGCCCTTTTATGAAGGCATGTGCTCGATTTCGTCGCGAAATTTTTTTGGCGAATTTTACGCCCTCTCATTTTTAAAAGTCGATTCCACAGCAACTAATAGAGCTTTGCGATCGCAATCACTTCCAGAATGTGCAAAAGATATTCTAGTTTCATAACAGACCAGCAGGGACCTGCCAAAGTTAAACCATTTGGCCAGGAGAGCCCTTTTATGCAGACTTTTGCCAGATTTCGATACCCGAAATTTTTGCGATTTTCACAGAATTTTTTTCAAAAGCCGATTCCAAAGCAACTAATAGAGCTTTGCGATCGCAATCACTTCCAGAATCTGCCCCACGAAGTCTACTTTCATGATAAAGCACGAGGGACCTGCCAAAGTTAAACCATTTGGCCAGGAGAGCCCTTTTATGAAGGCATGTGCTCGATTTCGTCGCGAAATTTTTTTGGCGAATTTTACGCCCTCTCATTTTTAAAAGTCGATTCCACAGCAACTAATAGAGCTTTGCGATCGCAATCACTTCCAGAATGTGCAAAAGATATTCTAGTTTCATAACAGACCAGCAGGGACCTGCCAAAGTTAAACCATTTGGCCAGGAGAGCCCTTTTATGCAGACTTTTGCCAGATTTCGATACCCAAAATTTTTGCGATTTTCACAGAATTTTTTTCAAAAGCCGATTCCAAAGCAACTAATAGAGCTTTGCGATCGCAATCACTTCCAGAATCTGCCCCACGAAGTCTACTTTCATGATAAAGCACGAGGGACCTGCCAAAGTTAAACAATTTGGCCAGGAGAGCCCTTTTATGAAGGCATGTGCTCGATTTCGTCGCGAAATTTTTTTGGCGAATTTTACGCCCTCTCATTTTTAAAAGTCGATTCTACAGCAACTAATAGAGCTTTGCGATCGCAATCACTTCCAGAATGTGCAAAAGATATTCTAGTTTCATAACAGACCAGCAGGGACCTGCCAAAGTTAAACCATTTGGCCAGGAGAGCCCTTTTATGCAGACTTTTGCCAGATTTCGATACCCAAAATTTTTGCGATTTTCACAGAATTTTTTTCAAAAGCCGATTCCAAAGCAACTAATAGAGCTTTGCGATCGCAATCACTTCCAGAATCTGCCCCACGAAGTCTACTTTCATGATAAAGCACGAGGGACCTGCCAAAGTTAAACCATTTGGCCAGGAGAGCCCTTTTATGAAGGCATGTGCTCGATTTCATCGCGAAATTTTTTTGGCGAATTTTACGCCCTCTCATTTTTAAAAGTCGATTCCACAGCAACTAATAGAGCTTTGCGATCGCAATCACTTCCAGAATGTGCAAAAGATATTCTAGTTTCATAACAGACCAGCAGGGACCTGCCAAAGTTAAACCATTTGGCCAGGAGAGCCCTTTTATGCAGACTTTTGCCAGATTTCGATACCCAAAATTTTTGCGATTTTCACAGAATTTTTTTCAAAAGCCGATTCCAAAGCAACTAATAGAGCTTTGCGATCGCAATCACTTCCAGAATCTGCCCCACGAAGTCTACTTTCATGATAAAGCACGAGGGACCTGCCAAAGTTAAACCATTTGGCCAGGAGAGCCCTTTTATGAAGGCATGTGCTCGATTTCGTCGCGAAATTTTTTTGGCGAATTTTACGCCCTCTCATTTTTAAAAGTCGATTCCACAGCAACTAATAGAGCTTTGCGATCGCAATCACTTCCAGAATGTGCAAAAGATATTCTAGTTTCATAACAGACCAGCAGGGACCTGCCAAAGTTAAACCATTTGGTCAGGAGAGCCCTTTTATGCAGACTTTTGCCAGATTTCGATACCCAAAATTTTTGCGATTTTCACAGAATTTTTTTCAAAAGCCGATTCCAAAGCAACTAATAGAGCTTTGCGATCGCAATCACTTCCAGAATCTGCCCCACGAAGTCTACTTTCATGATAAAGCACGAGGGACCTGCCAAAGTTAAACCATTTGGCCAGGAGAGCCCTTTTATGAAGGCATGTGCTCGATTTCGTCGCGAAATTTTTTTGGCGAATTTTACGCCCTCTCATTTTTAAAAGTCGATTCCACAGCAACTAATAGAGCTTTGCGATCGCAATCACTTCCAGAATGTGCAAAAGATATTCTAGTTTCATAACAGACCAGCAGGGACCTGCCAAAGTTAAACCATTTGGCCAGGAGAGCCCTTTTATGCAGACTTTTGCCAGATTTCGATACCCAAAATTTTTTCGATTTTCACAGAATTTTTTTCAAAAGCCGATTCCAAAGCAACTAATAGAGCTTTGCGATCGCAATCACTTCCAGAATCTGCCCCACGAAGTCTACTTTCATGATAAAGCACGAGGGACCTGCCAAAGTTAAACCATTTGGCCAGGAGAGCCCTTTTATGAAGGCATGTGCTCGATTTCGTCGCGAAATTTTTTTGGCGAATTTTACGCCCTCTCATTTTTAAAAGTCGATTCCACAGCAACTAATAGAGCTTTGCGATCGCAATCACTTCCAGAATGTGCAAAAGATATTCTAGTTTCATAACAGACCAGCAGGGACCTGCCAAAGTTAAACCATTTGGCCAGGAGAGCCCTTTTATGCAGACTTTTGCCAGATTTCGATACCCAAAATTTTTGCGATTTTCACAGAATTTTTTTCAAAAGCCGATTCCAAAGCAACTAACAGAGCTTTGCGATCGCAATCACTTCCAGAATCTGCCCCACGAAGTCTACTTTCATGATAAAGCACGAGGGACCTGCCAAAGTTAAACCATTTGGCCAGGAGAGCCCTTTTATGAAGGCATGTGCTCGATTTCGTCGCGAAATTTTTTTGGCGAATTTTACGCCCTCTCATTTTTAAAAGTCGATTCCACAGCAACTAATAGAGCTTTGCGATCGCAATCACTTCCAGAATGTGCAAAAGATATTCTAGTTTCATAACAGACCAGCAGGGACCTGCCAAAGTTAAACCATTTGGCCAGGAGAGCCCTTTTATGCAGACTTTTGCCAGATTTCGATACCCAAAATTTTTGCGATTTTCACAGAATTTTTTTCAAAAGCCGATTCCAAAGCAACTAATAGAGCTTTGCGATCGCAATCACTTCCAGAATCTGCCCCACGAAGTCTACTTTCATGATAAAGCACGAGGGACCTGCCAAAGTTAAACCATTTGGCCAGGAGAGCCCTTTTATGAAGGCATGTGCTCGATTTCGTCGCGAAATTTTTTTGGCGAATTTTACGCCCTCTCATTTTTAAAAGTCGATTCCACAGCAACTAATAGAGCTTTGCGATCGCAATCACTTCCAGAATGTGCAAAAGATATTCTAGTTTCATAACAGACCAGCAGGGACCTGCCAAAGTTAAACCATTTGGCCAGGAGAGCCCTTTTATGCAGACTTTTGCCAGATTTCGATACCCAAAATTTTTGCGATTTTCACAGAATTTTTTTCAAAAGCCGATTCCAAAGCAACTAATAGAGCTTTGCGATCGCAATCACTTCCAGAATCTGCCCCACGAAGTCTACTTTCATGATAAAGCACGAGGGACCTGCCAAAGTTAAACCATTTGGCCAGGAGAGCCCTTTTATGAAGGCATGTGCTCGATTTCATCGCGAAATTTTTTTGGCGAATTTTACGCCCTCTCATTTTTAAAAGTCGATTCCACAGCAACTAATAGAGCTTTGCGATCGCAATCACTTCCAGAATGTGCAAAAGATATTCTAGTTTCATAACAGACCAGCAGGGACCTGCCAAAGTTAAACCATTTGGCCAGGAGAGCCCTTTTATGCAGACTTTTGCCAGATTTCGATACCCAAAATTTTTGCGATTTTCACAGAATTTTTTTCAAAAGCCGATTCCAAAGCAACTAATAGAGCTTTGCGATCGCAATCACTTCCAGAATCTGCCCCACGAAGTCTACTTTCATGATAAAGCACGAGGGACCTGCCAAAGTTAAACCATTTGGCAAGGAGAGCCCTTTTATGAAGGCATGTGCTCGATTTCGTCGCGAAATTTTTTTGGCGAATTTTACGCCCTCTCATTTTTAAAAGTCGATTCCACAGCAACTAATAGAGCTTTGCGATCGCAATCACTTCCAGAATGTGCAAAAGATATTCTAGTTTCATAACAGACCAGCAGGGACCTGCCAAAGTTAAACCATTTGGCCAGGAGAGCCCTTTTATGCAGACTTTTGCCAGATTTCGATACCCAAAATTTTTGCGATTTTCACAGAATTTTTATCAAAAGCCGATTCCAAAGCAACTAATAGAGCTTTGCGATCGCAATCACTTCCAGAATCTGCCCCACGAAGTCTACTTTCATGATAAAGCACGAGGGACCTGCCAAAGTTAAACCATTTGGCCAGGAGAGCCCTTTTATGAAGGCATGTGCTCGATTTCGTCGCGAAATTTTTTTGGCGAATTTTACGCCCTCTCATTTTTAAAAGTCGATTCCACAGCAACTAATAGAGCTTTGCGATCGCAATCACTTCCAGAATGTGCAAAAGATATTCTAGTTTCATAACAGACCAGCAGGGACCTGCCAAAGTTAAACCATTTGGCCAGGAGAGCCCTTTTATGCAGACTTTTGCCAGATTTCGATACCCAAAATTTTTGCGATTTTCACAGAATTTTTTTCAAAAGCCGATTCCAAAGCAACTAATAGAGCTTTGCGATCGCAATCACTTCCAGAATCTGCCCCACGAAGTCTACTTTCATGATAAAGCACGAGGGACCTGCCAAAGTTAAACCATTTGGCCAGGAGAGCCCTTTTATGAAGGCATGTGCTCGATTTCGTCGCGAAATTTTTTTGGCGAATTTTACGCCCTCTCATTTTTAAAAGTCGATTCCACAGCAACTAATAGAGCTTTGCGATCGCAATCACTTCCAGAATGCGCAAAAGATATTCTAGTTTCATAACAGACCAGCAGGGACCTGCCAAAGTTAAACCATTTGGCCAGGAGAGCCCTTTTATGCAGACTTTTGCCAGATTTCGATACCCAAAATTTTTGCGATTTTCACAGAATTTTTTTCAAAAGCCGATTCCAAAGCAACTAATAGAGCTTTGCGATCGCAATCACTTCCAGAATCTGCCCCACGAAGTCTACTTTCATGATAAAGCACGAGGGACCTGCCAAAGTTAAACCATTTGGCCAGGAGAGCCCTTTTATGAAGGCATGTGCTCGATTTCGTCGCGAAATTTTTTTGGCGAATTTTACGCCCTCTCATTTTTAAAAGTCGATTCCACAGCAACTAATAGAGCTTTGCGATCGCAATCACTTCCAGAATGTGCAAAAGATATTCTAGTTTCATAACAGACCAGCAGGGACCTGCCAAAGTTAAACCATTTGGCCAGGAGAGCCCTTTTATGCAGACTTTTGCCAGATTTCGATACCCAAAATTTTTGCGATTTTCACAGAATTTTTATCAAAAGCCGATTCCAAAGCAACTAATAAAGCTTTGCGATCGCAATCACTTCCAGAATCTGCCCCACGAAGTCTACTTTCATGATAAAGCACGAGGGACCTGCCAAAGTTAAACCATTTGGCCAGGAGAGCCCTTTTATGAAGGCATGTGCTCGATTTCGTCGCGAAATTTTTTTGGCGAATTTTACGCCCTCTCATTTTTAAAAGTCGATTCCACAGCAACTAATAGAGCTTTGCGATCGCAATCACTTCCAGAATGTGCAAAAGATATTCTAGTTTCATAACAGACCAGCAGGGACCTGCCAAAGTTAAACCATTTGGCCAGGAGAGCCCTTTTATGCAGACTTTTGCCAGATTTCGATACCCAAAATTTTTGCGATTTTCACAGAATTTTTTTCAAAAGCCGATTCCAAAGCAACTAATAGAGCTTTGCGATCGCAATCACTTCCAGAATCTGCCCCACGAAGTCTACTTTCATGATAAAGCACGAGGGACCTGCCAAAGTTAAACCATTTGGCCAGGAGAGCCCTTTTATGAAGGCATGTGCTCGATTTCGTCGCGAAATTTTTTTGGCGAATTTTACGCCCTCTCATTTTTAAAAGTCGATTCCACAGCAACTAATAGAGCTTTGCGATCGCAATCACTTCCAGAATGTGCAAAAGATATTCTAGTTTCATAACAGACCAGCAGGGACCTGCCAAAGTTAAACCATTTGGCCAGGAGAGCCCTTTTATGCAGACTTTTGCCAGATTTCGATACCCAAAATTTTTGCGATTTTCACAGAATTTTTATCAAAAGCCGATTCCAAAGCAACTAATAGAGCTTTGCGATCGCAATCACTTCCAGAATCTGCCCCACGAAGTCTACTTTCATGATAAAGCACGAGGGACCTGCCAAAGTTAAACCATTTGGCCAGGAGAGCCCTTTTATGAAGGCATGTGCTCGATTTCGTCGCGAAATTTTTTTGGCGAATTTTACGCCCTCTCATTTTTAAAAGTCGATTCCACAGCAACTAATAGAGCTTTGCGATCGCAATCACTTCCAGAATGTGCAAAAGATATTCTAGTTTCATAACAGACCAGCAGGGACCTGCCAAAGTTAAACCATTTGGCCAGGAGAGCCCTTTTATGCAGACTTTTGCCAGATTTCGATACCCAAAATTTTTGCGATTTTCACAGAATTTTTTTCAAAAGCCGATTCCAAAGCAACTAATAGAGCTTTGCGATCGCAATCACTTCCAGAATCTGCCCCACGAAGTCTACTTTCATGATAAAGCACGAGGGACCTGCCAAAGTTAAACCATTTGGCCAGGAGAGCCCTTTTATGAAGGCATGTGCTCGATTTCGTCGCGAAATTTTTTTGGCGAATTTTACGCCCTCTCATTTTTAAAAGTCGATTCCACAGCAACTAATAGAGCTTTGCGATCGCAATCACTTCCAGAATGTGCAAAAGATATTCTAGTTTCATAACAGACCAGCAGGGACCTGCCAAAGTTAAACCATTTGGCCAGGAGAGCCCTTTTATGCAGACTTTTGCCAGATTTCGATACCCAAAATTTTTGCGATTTTCACAGAATTTTTTTCAAAAGCCGATTCCAAAGCAACTAATAGAGCTTTGCGATCGCAATCACTTCCAGAATCTGCCCCACGAAGTCTACTTTCATGATAAAGCACGAGGGACCTGCCAAAGTTAAACCATTTGGCCAGGAGAGCCCTTTTATGAAGGCATGTGCTCGATTTCGTCGCGAAATTTTTTTGGCGAATTTTACACCCTCTCATTTTTAAAAGTCGATTCCACAGCAACTAATAGAGCTTTGCGATCGCAATCACTTCCAGAATGTGCAAAAGATATTCTAGTTTCATAACAGACCAGCAGGGACCTGCCAAAGTTAAACCATTTGGCCAGGAGAGCCCTTTTATGCAGACTTTTGCCAGATTTCGATACCCAAAATTTTTGCGATTTTCACAGAATTTTTTTCAAAAGCCGATTCCAAAGCAACTAATAGAGCTTTGCGATCGCAATCACTTCCAGAATCTGCCTCACGAAGTCTACTTTCATGATAAAGCACGAGGGACCTGCCAAAGTTAAACCATTTGGCCAGGAGAGCCCTTTTATGAAGGCATGTGCTCGATTTCGTCGCGAAATTTTTTTGGCGAATTTTACGCCCTCTCATTTTTAAAAGTCGATTCCACAGCAACTAATAGAGCTTTGCGATCGCAATCACTTCCAGAATGTGCAAAAGATATTCTAGTTTCATAACAGACCAGCAGGGACCTGCCAAAGTTAAACCATTTGGCCAGGAGAGCCCTTTTATGCAGACTTTTGCCAGATTTCGATACCCAAAATTTTTGCGATTTTCACAGAATTTTTTTCAAAAGCCGATTCCAAAGCAACTAATAGAGCTTTGCGATCGCAATCACTTCCAGAATCTGCCCCACGAAGTCTACTTTCATGATAAAGCACGAGGGACCTGCCAAAGTTAAACCATTTGGCCAGGAGAGCCCTTTTATGAAGGCATGTGCTCGATTTCGTCGCGAAATTTTTTTGGCGAATTTTACGCCCTCTCATTTTTAAAAGTCGATTCCACAGCAACTAATAGAGCTTTGCGATCGCAATCACTTCCAGAATGTGCAAAAGATATTCTAGTTTCATAACAGACCAGCAGGGACCTGCCAAAGTTAAACCATTTGGCCAGGAGAGCCCTTTTATGCAGACTTTTGCCAGATTTCGATACCCAAAATTTTTGCGATTTTCACAGAATTTTTTTCAAAAGCCGATTCCAAAGCAACTAATAGAGCTTTGCGATCGCAATCACTTCCAGAATCTGCCCCACGAAGTCTACTTTCATGATAAAGCACGAGGGACCTGCCAAAGTTAAACCATTTGGCCAGGAGAGCCCTTTTATGAAGGCATGTGCTCGATTTCGTCGCGAAATTTTTTTGGCGAATTTTACGCCCTCTCATTTTTAAAAGTCGATTCCACAGCAACTAATAGAACTTTGCGATCGCAATCACTTCCAGAATGTGCAAAAGATATTCTAGTTTCATAACAGACCAGCAGGGACCTGCCAAAGTTAAACCATTTGGCCAGGAGAGCCCTTTTATGCAGACTTTTGCCAGATTTCGATACCCAAAATTTTTGCGATTTTCACAGAATTTTTTTCAAAAGCCGATTCCAAAGCAACTAATAGAGCTTTGCGATCGCAATCACTTCCAGAATCTGCCCCACGAAGTCTACTTTCATGATAAAGCACGAGGGACCTGCCAAAGTTAAACCATTTGGCCAGGAGAGCCCTTTTATGAAGGCATGTGCTCGATTTCGTCGCGAAATTTTTTTGGCGAATTTTAGGCCCTCTCATTTTTAAAAGTCGATTCCACAGCAACTAATAGAGCTTTGCGATCGCAATCACTTCCAGAATGTGCAAAAGATATTCTAGTTTCATAACAGACCAGCAGGGACCTGCCAAAGTTAAACCATTTGGCCAGGAGAGCCCTTTTATGCAGACTTTTGCCAGATTTCGATACCCAAAATTTTTGCGATTTTAACAGAATTTTTTTCAAAAGCCGATTCCAAAGCAACTAATAGAGCTTTGCGATCGCAATCACTTCCAGAATCTGCCCCACGAAGTCTACTTTCATGATAAAGCACGAGGGACCTGCCAAAGTTAAACCATTTGGCCAGGAGAGCCCTTTTATGAAGGCATGTGCTCGATTTCTTCGCGAAATTTTTTTGGCGAATTTTACGCCCTCTCATTTTTAAAAGTCGATTCCACAGCAACTAATAGAGCTTTGCGATCGCAATCACTTCCAGAATGTGCAAAAGATATTCTAGTTTCATAACAGACCAGCAGGGACCTGCCAAAGTTAAACCATTTGGCCAGGAGAGCCCTTTTATGCAGACTTTTGCCAGATTTCGATACCCAAAATTTTTGCGATTTTCACAGAATTTTTTTCAAAAGCCGATTCCAAAGCAACTAATAGAGCTTTGCGATCGCAATCACTTCCAGAATCTGCCCCACGAAGTCTACTTTCATGATAAAGCACGAGGGACCTGCCAAAGTTAAACCATTTGGCCAGGAGAGCCCTTTTATGAAGGCATGTGCTCGATTTCGTCGCGAAATTTTTTTGGCGAATTTTACGCCCTCTCATTTTTAAAAGTCGATTCCACAGCAACTAATAGAGCTTTGCGATCGCAATCACTTCCAGAATGTGCAAAAGATATTCTAGTTTCATAACAGACCAGCAGGGACCTGCCAAAGTTAAACCATTTGGCCAGGAGAGCCCTTTTATGCAGACTTTTGCCAGATTTCGATACCCAAAATTTTTGCGATTTTCACAGAATTTTTTTCAAAAGCCGATTCCAAAGCAACTAATAGAGCTTTGCGATCGCAATCACTTCCAGAATCTGCCCCACGAAGTCTACTTTCATGATAAAGCACGAGGGACCTGCCAAAGTTAAACCATTTGGCCAGGAGAGCCCTTTTATGAAGGCATGTGCTCGATTTCGTCGCGAAATTTTTTTGGCGAATTTTACGCCCTCTCATTTTTAAAAGTCGATTCCACAGCAACTAATAGAGCTTTGCGATCGCAATCACTTCCAGAATGTGCAAAAGATATTCTAGTTTCATAACAGACCAGCAGGGACCTGCCAAAGTTAAACCATTTGGCCAGGAGAGCCCTTTCATGCAGACTTTTGCCAGATTTCGATACCCAAAATTTTTGCGATTTTCACAGAATTTTTTTCAAAAGCCGATTCCAAAGCAACTAATAGAGCTTTGCGATCGCAATCACTTCCAGAATCTGCCCCACGAAGTCTACTTTCATGATAAAGCACGAGGGACCTGCCAAAGTTAAACCATTTGGCCAGGAGAGCCCTTTTATGAAGGCATGTGCTCGATTTCGTCGCGAAATTTTTTTGGCGAATTTTACGCCCTCTCATTTTTAAAAGTCGATTCCACAGCAACTAATAGAGCTTTGCGATCGCAATCACTTCCAGAATGTGCAAAAGATATTCTAGTTTCATAACAGACCAGCAGGGACCTGCCAAAGTTAAACCATTTGGCCAGGAGAGCCCTTTTATGCAGACTTTTGCCAGATTTCGATACCCAAAATTTTTGCGATTTTCACAGAATTTTTTTCAAAAGCCGATTCCAAAGCAACTAATAGAGCTTTGCGATCGCAATCACTTCCAGAATCTGCCCCACGAAGTCTACTTTCATGATAAAGCACGAGGGACCTGCCAAAGTTAAACCATTTGGCCAGGAGAGCCCTTTTATGAAGGCATGTGCTCGATTTCGTCGCGAAATTTTTTTGGCGAATTTTACGCCCTCTCATTTTTAAAAGTCGATTCCACAGCAACTAATAGAGCTTTGCGATCGCAATCACTTCCAGAATGTGCAAAAGATATTCTAGTTTCATAACAGACCAGCAGGGACCTGCCAAAGTTAAACCATTTGGCCAGGAGAGCCCTTTTATGCAGACTTTTGCCAGATTTCGATACCCAAAATTTTTGCGATTTTCACAGAATTTTTTTCAAAAGCCGATTCCAAAGCAACTAATAGAGCTTTGCGATCGCAATCACTTCCAGAATCTGCCCCACGAAGTCTACTTTCATGATAAAGCACGAGGGACCTGCCAAAGTTAAACCATTTGGCCAGGAGAGCCCTTTTATGAAGGCATGTGCTCGATTTCGTCGCGAAATTTTTTTGGCGAATTTTACGCCCTCTCATTTTTAAAAGTCGATTCCACAGCAACTAATAGAGCTTTGCGATCGCAATCACTTCCAGAATGTGCAAAAGATATTCTAGTTTCATAACAGACCAGCAGGGACCTGCCAAAGTTAAACCATTTGGCCAGGAGAGCCCTTTTATGCAGACTTTTGCCAGATTTCGATACCCAAAATTTTTGCGATTTTCACAGAATTTTTTTCAAAAGCCGATTCCAAAGCAACTAATAGAGCTTTGCGATCGCAATCACTTCCAGAATCTGCCCCACGAAGTCTACTTTCATGATAAAGCACGAGGGACCTGCCAAAGTTAAACCATTTGGCCAGGAGAGCCCTTTTATGAAGGCATGTGCTCGATTTCGTCGCGAAATTTTTTTGGCGAATTTTACGCCCTCTCATTTTTAAAAGTCGATTCCACAGCAACTAATAGAGCTTTGCGATCGCAATCACTTCCAGAATGTGCAAAAGATATTCTAGTTTCATAACAGACCAGCAGGGACCTGCCAAAGTTAAACCATTTGGCCAGGAGAGCCCTTTTATGCAGACTTTTGCCAGATTTCGATACCCAAAATTTTTGCGATTTTCACAGAATTTTTTTCAAAAGCCGATTCCAAAGCAACTAATAGAGCTTTGCGATCGCAATCACTTCCAGAATCTGCCCCACGAAGTCTACTTTCATGATAAAGCACGAGGGACCTGCCAAAGTTAAACCATTTGGCCAGGAGAGCCCTTTTATGAAGGCATGTGCTCGATTTCGTCGCGAAATTTTTTTGGCGAATTTTACGCCCTCTCATTTTTAAAAGTCGATTCCACAGCAACTAATAGAGCTTTGCGATCGCAATCACTTCCAGAATGTGCAAAAGATATTCTAGTTTCATAACAGACCAGCAGGGACCTGCCAAAGTTAAACCATTTGGCCAGGAGAGCCCTTTTATGCAGACTTTTGCCAGATTTCGATACCCAAAATTTTTGCGATTTTCACAGAATTTTTATCAAAAGCCGATTCCAAAGCAACTAATAGAGCTTTGCGATCGCAATCACTTCCAGAATCTGCCCCACGAAGTCTACTTTCATGATAAAGCACGAGGGACCTGCCAAAGTTAAACCATTTGGCCAGGAGAGCCCTTTTATGAAGGCATGTGCTCGATTTCGTCGCGAAATTTTTTTGGCGAATTTTACGCCCTCTCATTTTTAAAAGTCGATTCCACAGCAACTAATAGAGCTTTGCGATCGCAATCACTTCCAGAATGTGCAAAAGATATTCTAGTTTCATAACAGACCAGCAGGGACCTGCCAAAGTTAAACCATTTGGCCAGGAGAGCCCTTTTATGCAGACTTTTGCCAGATTTCGATACCCAAAATTTTTGCGATTTTCACAGAATTTTTTTCCAAAGCCGATTCCAAAGCAACTAATAGAGCTTTGCGATCGCAATCACTTCCAGAATCTGCCCCACGAAGTCTACTTTCATGATAAAGCACGAGGGACCTGCCAAAGTTAAACCATTTGGCCAGGAGAGCCCTTTTATGAAGGCATGTGCTCGATTTCGTCGCGAAATTTTTTTGGCGAATTTTACGCCCTCTCATTTTTAAAAGTCGATTCCACAGCAACTAATAGAACTTTGCGATCGCAATCACTTCCAGAATGTGCAAAAGATATTCTAGTTTCATAACAGACCAGCAGGGACCTGCCAAAGTTAAACCATTTGGCCAGGAGAGCCCTTTTATGCAGACTTTTGCCAGATTTCGATACCCAAAATTTTTGCGATTTTCACAGAATTTTTTTCAAAAGCCGATTCCAAAGCAACTAATAGAGCTTTGCGATCGCAATCACTTCCAGAATCTGCCCCACGAAGTCTACTTTCATGATAAAGCACGAGGGACCTGCCAAAGTTAAACCATTTGGCCAGGAGAGCCCTTTTATGAAGGCATGTGCTCGATTTCGTCGCGAAATTTTTTTGGCGAATTTTAGGCCCTCTCATTTTTAAAAGTCGATTCCACAGCAACTAATAGAGCTTTGCGATCGCAATCACTTCCAGAATGTGCAAAAGATATTCTAGTTTCATAACAGACCAGCAGGGACCTGCCAAAGTTAAACCATTTGGCCAGGAGAGCCCTTTTATGCAGACTTTTGCCAGATTTCGATACCCAAAATTTTTGCGATTTTCACAGAATTTTTTTCAAAAGCCGATTCCAAAGCAACTATAAGAGCTTTGCGATCGCAATCACTTCCAGAATCTGCCCCACGAAGTCTACTTTCATGATAAAGCACGAGGGACCTGCCAAAGTTAAACCATTTGGCCAGGAGAGCCCTTTTATGAAGGCATGTGCTCGATTTCTTCGCGAAATTTTTTTGGCGAATTTTACGCCCTCTCATTTTTAAAAGTCGATTCCACAGCAACTAATAGAGCTTTGCGATCGCAATCACTTCCAGAATGTGCAAAAGATATTCTAGTTTCATAACAGACCAGCAGGGACCTGCCAAAGTTAAACCATTTGGCCAGGAGAGCCCTTTTATGCAGACTTTTGCCAGATTTCGATACCCAAAATTTTTGCGATTTTCACAGAATTTTTTTCAAAAGCCGATTCCAAAGCAACTAATAGAGCTTTGCGATCGCAATCACTTCCAGAATCTGCCCCACGAAGTCTACTTTCATGATAAAGCACGAGGGACCTGCCAAAGTTAAACCATTTGGCCAGGAGAGCCCTTTTATGAAGGCATGTGCTCGATTTCGTCGCGAAATTTTTTTGGCGAATTTTACGCCCTCTCATTTTTAAAAGTCGATTCCACAGCAACTAATAGAGCTTTGCGATCGCAATCACTTCCAGAATGTGCAAAAGATATTCTAGTTTCATAACAGACCAGCAGGGACCTGCCAAAGTTAAACCATTTGGCCAGGAGAGCCCTTTTATGCAGACTTTTGCCAGATTTCGATACCCAAAATTTTTGCGATTTTCACAGAATTTTTTTCAAAAGCCGATTCCAAAGCAACTAATAGAGCTTTGCGATCGCAATCACTTCCAGAATCTGCCCCACGAAGTCTACTTTCATGATAAAGCACGAGGGACCTGCCAAAGTTAAACCATTTGGCCAGGAGAGCCCTTTTATGAAGGCATGTGCTCGATTTCGTCGCGAAATTTTTTTGGCGAATTGTACGCCCTCTCATTTTTAAAAGTCGATTCCACAGCAACTAATAGAGCTTTGCGATCGCAATCACTTCCAGAATGTGCAAAAGATATTCTAGTTTCATAACAGACCAGCAGGGACCTGCCAAAGTTAAACCATTTGGCCAGGAGAGCCCTTTTATGCAGACTTTTGCCAGATTTCGATACCCAAAATTTTTGCGATTTTCACAGAATTTTTTTCAAAAGCCGATTCCAAAGCAACTAATAGAGCTTTGCGATCGCAATCACTTCCAGAATCTGCCCCACGAAGTCTACTTTCATGATAAAGCACGAGGGACCTGCCAAAGTTAAACCATTTGGCCAGGAGAGCCCTTTTATGAAGGCATGTGCTCGATTTCGTCGCGAAATTTTTTTGGCGAATTTTACGCCCTCTCATTTTTAAAAGTCGATTCCACAGCAACTAATAGAGCTTTGCGATCGCAATCACTTCCAGAATGTGCAAAAGATATTCTAGTTTCATAACAGACCAGCAGGGACCTGCCAAAGTTAAACCATTTGGCCAGGAGAGCCCTTTTATGCAGACTTTTGCCAGATTTCGATACCCAAAATTTTTGCGATTTTCACAGAATTTTTTTCAAAAGCCGATTCCAAAGCAACTAATAGAGCTTTGCGATCGCAATCACTTCCAGAATCTGCCCCACGAAGTCTACTTTCATGATAAAGCACGAGGGACCTGCCAAAGTTAAACCATTTGGCCAGGAGAGCCCTTTTATGAAGGCATGTGCTCGATTTCGTCGCGAAATTTTTTTGGCGAATTTTACGCCCTCTCATTTTTAAAAGTCGATTCCACAGCAACTAATAGAGCTTTGCGATCGCAATCACTTCCAGAATGTGCAAAAGATATTCTAGTTTCATAACAGACCAGCAGGGACCTGCCAAAGTTAAACCATTTGGCCAGGAGAGCCCTTTTATGCAGACTTTTGCCAGATTTCGATAACCAAAATTTTTGCGATTTTCACAGAATTTTTATCAAAAGCCGATTCCAAAGCAACTAATAGAGCTTTGCGATCGCAATCACTTCCAGAATCTGCCCCACGAAGTCTACTTTCATGATAAAGCACGAGGGACCTGCCAAAGTTAAACCATTTGGCCAGGAGAGCCCTTTTATGAAGGCATGTGCTCGATTTCGTCGCGAAATTTTTTTGTCGAATTTTACGCCCTCTCATTTTTAAAAGTCGATTCCACAGCAACTAATAGAGCTTTGCGATCGCAATCACTTCCAGAATGTGCAAAAGATATTCTAGTTTCATAACAGACCAGCAGGGACCTGCCAAAGTTAAACCATTTGGCCAGGAGAGCCCTTTTATGCAGACTTTTGCCAGATTTCGATACCCAAAATTTTTGCGATTTTCACAGAATTTTTTTCAAAAGCCGATTCCAAAGCAACTAATAGAGCTTTGCGATCGCAATCACTTCCAGAATCTGCCCCACGAAGTCTACTTTCATGATAAAGCACGAGGGACCTGCCAAAGTTAAACCATTTGGCCAGGAGAGCCCTTTTATGAAGGCATGTGCTCGATTTCGTCGCGAAATTTTTTTGGCGAATTTTACACCCTCTCATTTTTAAAAGTCGATTCCACACCAACTAATAGAGCTTTGCGATCGCAATCACTTCCAGAATGTGCAAAAGATATTCTAGTTTCATAACAGACCAGCAGGGACCTGCCAAAGTTAAACCATTTGGCCAGGAGAGCCCTTTTATGCAGACTTTTGCCAGATTTCGATACCCAAAATTTTTGCGATTTTCACAGAATTTTTTTCAAAAGCCGATTCCAAAGCAACTAATAGAGCTTTGCGATCGCAATCACTTCCAGAATCTGCCCCACGAAGTCTACTTTCATGATAAAGCACGAGGGACCTGCCAAAGTTAAACCATTTGGCCAGGAGAGCCCTTTTATGAAGACATGTGCTCGATTTCGTCGCGAAATTTTTTTGGCGAATTTTACGCCCTCTCATTTTTAAAAGTCGATTCCACAGCAACTAATAGAGCTTTGCGATCGCAATCACTTCCAGAATGTGCAAAAGATATTCTAGTTTCATAACAGACCAGCAGGGACCTGCCAAAGTTAAACCATTTGGCCAGGAGAGCCCTTTTATGCAGACTTTTGCCAGATTTCGATACCCAAAATTTTTGCGATTTTCACAGAATTTTTTTCAAAAGCCGATTCCAAAGCAACTAATAGAGCTTTGCGATCGCAATCACTTCCAGAATCTGCCCCACGAAGTCTACTTTTATGATAAAGCACGAGGGACCTGCCAAAGTTAAACCATTTGGCCAGGAGAGCCCTTTTATGAAGGCATGTGCTCGATTTCGTCGCGAAATTTTTTTGGCGAATTTTACGCCCTCTCATTTTTAAAAGTCGATTCCACAGCAACTAATAGAGCTTTGCGATCGCAATCACTTCCAGAATGTGCAAAAGATATTCTAGTTTCATAACAGACCAGCAGGGACCTGCCAAAGTTAAACCATTTGGCCAGGAGAGCCCTTTTATGCAGACTTTTGCCAGATTTCGATACCCAAAATTTTTGCGATTTTCACAGAATTTTTTTCCAAAGCCGATTCCAAAGCAACTAATAGAGCTTTGCGATCGCAATCACTTCCAGAATCTGCCCCACGAAGTCTACTTTCATGATAAAGCACGAGGGACCTGCCAAAGTTAAACCATTTGGCCAGGAGAGCCCTTTTATGAAGGCATGTGCTCGATTTCGTCGCGAAATTTTTTTGGCGAATTTTACGCCCTCTCATTTTTAAAAGTCGATTCCACAGCAACTAATAGAACTTTGCGATCGCAATCACTTCCAGAATGTGCAAAAGATATTCTAGTTTCATAACAGACCAGCAGGGACCTGCCAAAGTTAAACCATTTGGCCAGGAGAGCCCTTTTATGCAGACTTTTGCCAGATTTCGATACCCAAAATTTTTGCGATTTTCACAGAATTTTTTTCAAAAGCCGATTCCAAAGCAACTAATAGAGCTTTGCGATCGCAATCACTTCCAGAATCTGCCCCACGAAGTCTACTTTCATGATAAAGCACGAGGGACCTGCCAAAGTTAAACCATTTGGCCAGGAGAGCCCTTTTATGAAGGCATGTGCTCGATTTCGTCGCGAAATTTTTTTGGCGAATTTTAGGCCCTCTCATTTTTAAAAGTCGATTCCACAGCAACTAATAGAGCTTTGCGATCGCAATCACTTCCAGAATGTGCAAAAGATATTCTAGTTTCATAACAGACCAGCAGGGACCTGCCAAAGTTAAACCATTTGGCCAGGAGAGCCCTTTTATGCAGACTTTTGCCAGATTTCGATACCCAAAATTTTTGCGATTTTCACAGAATTTTTTTCAAAAGCCGATTCCAAAGCAACTATAAGAGCTTTGCGATCGCAATCACTTCCAGAATCTGCCCCACGAAGTCTACTTTCATGATAAAGCACGAGGGACCTGCCAAAGTTAAACCATTTGGCCAGGAGAGCCCTTTTATGAAGGCATGTGCTCGATTTCTTCGCGAAATTTTTTTGGCGAATTTTACGCCCTCTCATTTTTAAAAGTCGATTCCACAGCAACTAATAGAGCTTTGCGATCGCAATCACTTCCAGAATGTGCAAAAGATATTCTAGTTTCATAACAGACCAGCAGGGACCTGCCAAAGTTAAACCATTTGGCCAGGAGAGCCCTTTTATGCAGACTTTTGCCAGATTTCGATACCCAAAATTTTTGCGATTTTCACAGAATTTTTTTCAAAAGCCGATTCCAAAGCAACTAATAGAGCTTTGCGATCGCAATCACTTCCAGAATCTGCCCCACGAAGTCTACTTTCATGATAAAGCACGAGGGACCTGCCAAAGTTAAACCATTTGGCCAGGAGAGCCCTTTTATGAAGGCATGTGCTCGATTTCTTCGCGAAATTTTTTTGGCGAATTTTACGCCCTCTCATATTTAAAAGTCGATTCCACAGCAACTAATAGAGCTTTGCGATCGCAATCACTTCCAGAATGTGCAAAAGATATTCTAGTTTCATAACAGACCAGCAGGGACCTGCCAAAGTTAAACCATTTGGCCAGGAGAGCCCTTTTATGCAGACTTTTGCCAGATTTCGATACCCAAAATTTTTGCGATTTTCACAGAATTTTTTTCAAAAGCCGATTCCAAAGCAACTAATAGAGCTTTGCGATCGCAATCACTTCCAGAATCTGCCCCACGAAGTCTACTTTCATGATAAAGCACGAGGGACCTGCCAAAGTTAAACCATTTGGCCAGGAGAGCCCTTTTATGAAGGCATGTGCTCGATTTCGTCGCGAAATTTTTTTGGCGAATTTTACGACCTCTCATTTTTAAAAGTCGATTCCACAGCAACTAATAGAGCTTTGCGATCGCAATCACTTCCAGAATGTGCAAAAGATATTCTAGTTTCATAACAGACCAGCAGGGACCTGCCAAAGTTAAACCATATGGCCAGGAGAGCCCTTTTATGCAGACTTTTGCCAGATTTCGATACCCAAAATTTTTGCGATTTTCACAGAATTTTTTTCAAAAGCCGATTCCAAAGCAACTAATAGAGCTTTGCGATCGCAATCACTTCCAGAATCTGCCCCACGAAGTCTACTTTCATGATAAAGCACGAGGGACCTGCCAAAGTTAAACCATTTGGCCAGGAGAGCCCTTTTATGAAGGCATGTGGTCGATTTCGTCGCGAAATTTTTTTGGCGAATTTTACGCCCTCTCATTTTTAAAAGTCGATTCCACAGCAACTAATAGAGCTTTGCGATCGCAATCACTTCCAGAATGTGCAAAAGATATTCTAGTTTCATAACAGACCAGCAGGGACCTGCCAAAGTTAAACCATTTGGCCAGGAGAGCCCTTTTATGCAGACTTTTGCCAGATTTCGATACCCAAAATTTTTGCGATTTTCACAGAATTTTTTTCAAAAGCCGATTCCAAAGCAACTAATAGAGCTTTGCGATCGCAATCACTTCCAGAATCTGCCCCACGAAGTCTACTTTCATGATAAAGCACGAGGGACCTGCCAAAGTTAAACCATTTGGCCAGGAGAGCCCTTTTATGAAGGCATGTGCTCGATTTCGTCGCGAAATTTTTTTGGCGAATTTTACGCCCTCTCATTTTTAAAAGTCGATTCCACAGCAACTAATAGAGCTTTGCGATCGCAATCACTTCCAGAATGTGCAAAAGATATTCTAGTTTCATAACAGACCAGCAGGGACCTGCCAAAGTTAAACCATTTGGCCAGGAGAGCCCTTTTATGCAGACTTTTGCCAGATTTCGATACCCAAAATTTTTGCGATTTTCACAGAATTTTTTTCAAAAGCCGATTCCAAAGCAACTAATAGAGCTTTGCGATCGCAATCACTTCCAGAATCTGCCCCACGAAGTCTACTTTCATGATAAAGCACGAGGAATCTGCCAAAGTTAAACCATTTGGCCAGGAGAGCCCTTTTATGAAGGCATGTGCTCGATTTCGTCGCGAAATTTTTTTGGCGAATTTTACGCCCTCTCATTTTTAAAAGTCGATTCCACAGCAACTAATAGAGCTTTGCGATCGCAATCACTTCCAGAATGTGCAAAAGATATTCTAGTTTCATAACAGACCAGCAGGGACCTGCCAAAGTTAAACCATTTGGCCAGGAGAGCCCTTTTATGCAGACTTTTGCCAGATTTCGATACCCAAAATTTTTGCGATTTTCACAGAATTTTTTTCAAAAGCCGATTCCAAAGCAACTAATAGAGCTTTGCGATCGCAATCACTTCCAGAATCTGCCCCACGAAGTCTACTTTCATGATAAAGCACGAGGGACCTGCCAAAGTTAAACCATTTGGCCAGGAGAGCCCTTTTATGAAGGCATGTGCTCGATTTCGTCGCGAAATTTTTTTGGCAAATTTTACGCCCTCTCATTTTTAAAAGTCGATTCCACAGCAACTAATAGAGCTTTGCGATCGCAATCACTTCCAGAATGTGCAAAAGATATTCTAGTTTCATAACAGACCAGCAGGGACCTGCCAAAGTTAAACCATTTGGCCAGGAGAGCCCTTTTATGCAGACTTTTGCCAGATTTCGATACCCAAAATTTTTGCGATTTTCACAGAATTTTTTTCAAAAGCCGATTCCAAAGCAACTAATAGAGCTTTGCGATCGCAATCACTTCCAGAATCTGCCCCACGAAGTCTACTTTCATGATAAAGCACGAGGGACCTGCCAAAGTTAAACCATTTGGCCAGGAGAGCCCTTTTATGAAGGCATGTGCTCGATTTCGTCGCGAAATTTTTTTGGCGAATTTTACGCCCTCTCATTTTTAAAAGTCGATTCCACAGCAACTAATAGAGCTTTGCGATCGCAATCACTTCCAGAATGTGCAAAAGATATTCTAGTTTCATAACAGACCAGCAGGGACCTGCCAAAGTTAAACCATTTGGCCAGGAGAGCCCTTTTATGCAGACTTTTGCCAGATTTCGATACCCAAAATTTTTGCGATTTTCACAGAATTTTTTTCAAAAGCCGATTCCAAAGCAACTAATAGAGCTTTGCGATCGCAATCACTTCCAGAATCTGCCCCACGAAGTCTACTTTCATGATAAAGCACGAGGGACCTGCCAAAGTTAAACCATTTGGCCAGGAGAGCCCTTTTATGAAGGCATGTGCTCGATTTCGTCGCGAAATTTTTTTGGCGAATTTTAGGCCCTCTCATTTTTAAAAGTCGATTCCACAGCAACTAATAGAGCTTTGCGATCGCAATCACTTCCAGAATGTGCAAAAGATATTCTAGTTTCATAACAGACCAGCAGGGACCTGCCAAAGTTAAACCATTTGGCCAGGAGAGCCCTTTTATGCAGACTTTTGCCAGATTTCGATACCCAAAATTTTTGCGATTTTCACAGAATTTTTTTCAAAAGCCGATTCCAAAGCAACTAATAGAGCTTTGCGATCGCAATCACTTCCAGAATCTGCCCCACGAAGTCTACTTTCATGATAAAGCACGAGGGACCTGCCAAAGTTAAACCATTTGGCCAGGAGAGCCCTTTTATGAAGGCATGTGCTCGATTTCGTCGCGAAATTTTTTTGGCGAATTTTACGCCCTCTCATTTTTAAAAGTCGATTCCACAGCAACTAATAGAGCTTTGCGATCGCAATCACTTCCAGAATGTGCAAAAGATATTCTAGTTTCATAACAGACCAGCAGGGACCTGCCAAAGTTAAACCATTTGGCCAGGAGAGCCCTTTTATGCAGACTTTTGGCAGATTTCGATACCCAAAATTTTTGCGATTTTCACAGAATTTTTTTCAAAAGCCGATTCCAAAGCAACTAATAGAGCTTTGCGATCGCAATCACTTCCAGAATCTGCCCCACGAAGTCTACTTTCATGATAAAGCACGAGGGACCTGCCAAAGTTAAACCATTTGGCCAGGAGAGCCCTTTTATGAAGGCATGTGCTCGATTTCGTCGCGAAATTTTTTTGGCGAATTTTACGCCCTCTCATTTTTAAAAGTCGATTCCACAGCAACTAATAGAGCTTTGCGATCGCAATCACTTCCAGAATGTGCAAAAGATATTCTAGTTTCATAACAGACCAGCAGGGACCTGCCAAAGTTAAACCATTTGGCCAGGAGAGCCCTTTTATGCAGACTTTTGCCAGATTTCGATACCCAAAATTTTTGCGATTTTCACAGAATTTTTTTCAAAAGCCGATTCCAAAGCAACTAATAGAGCTTTGCGATCGCAATCACTTCCAGAATCTGCCCCACGAAGTCTACTTTCATGATAAAGCACGAGGGACCTGCCAAAGTTAAACCATTTGGCCAGGAGAGCCCTTTTATGAAGGCATGTGCTCGATTTCGTCGCGAAATTTTTTTGGCAAATTTTACGCCCTCTCATTTTTAAAAGTCGATTCCACAGCAACTAATAGAGCTTTGCGATCGCAATCACTTCCAGAATGTGCAAAAGATATTCTAGTTTCATAACAGACCAGCAGGGACCTGCCAAAGTTAAACCATTTGGCCAGGAGAGCCCTTTTATGCAGACTTTTGCCAGATTTCGATACCCAAAATTTTTGCGATTTTCACAGAATTTTTTTCAAAAGCCGATTCCAAAGCAACTAATAGAGCTTTGCGATCGCAATCACTTCCAGAATCTGCCCCACGAAGTCTACTTTCATGATAAAGCACGAGGGACCTGCCAAAGTTAAACCATTTGGCCAGGAGAGCCCTTTTATGAAGGCATGTGCTCGATTTCGTCGCGAAATTTTTTTGGCGAATTTTACGCCCTCTCATTTTTAAAAGTCGATTCCACAGCAACTAATAGAGCTTTGCGATCGCAATCACTTCCAGAATGTGCAAAAGATATTCTAGTTTCATAACAGACCAGCAGGGACCTGCCAAAGTTAAACCATTTGGCCAGGAGAGCCCTTTTATGCAGACTTTTGCCAGATTTCGATACCCAAAATTTTTGCGATTTTCACAGAATTTTTTTCAAAAGCCGATTCCAAAGCAACTAATAGAGCTTTGCGATCGCAATCACTTCCAGAATCTGCCCCACGAAGTCTACTTTCATG
Organism: Salticus scenicus; assembly: GCA_963930645.1. NCBI lineage: Eukaryota > Metazoa > Arthropoda > Arachnida > Araneae > Salticidae > Salticus > Salticus scenicus. The sequence continues at coordinate 155,237 of CAWVNO010001644.1, read as the reverse complement.
ATAAAGCACGAGGGACCTGCCAAAGTTAAACCATTTGGCCAGGAGAGCCCTTTTATGAAGGCATGTGCTCGATTTCGTCGCGAAATTTTTTTGGCGAATTTTAGGCCCTCTCATTTTTAAAAGTCGATTCCACAGCAACTAATAGAGCTTTGCGATCGCAATCACTTCCAGAATGTGCAAAAGATATTCTAGTTTCATAACAGACCAGCAGGGACCTGCCAAAGTTAAACCATTTGGCCAGGAGAGCCCTTTTATGCAGACTTTTGCCAGATTTCGATACCCAAAATTTTTGCGATTTTCACAGAATTTTTTTCAAAAGCCGATTCCAAAGCAACTAATAGAGCTTTGCGATCGCAATCACTTCCAGAATCTGCCCCACGAAGTCTACTTTCATGATAAAGCACGAGGGACCTGCCAAAGTTAAACCATTTGGCCAGGAGAGCCCTTTTATGAAGGCATGTGCTCGATTTCGTCGCGAAATTTTTTTGGCGAATTTTACGCCCTCTCATTTTTAAAAGTCGATTCCACAGCAACTAATAGAGCTTTGCGATCGCAATCACTTCCAGAATGTGCAAAAGATATTCTAGTTTCATAACAGACCAGCAGGGACCTGCCAAAGTTAAACCATTTGGCCAGGAGAGCCCTTTTATGCAGACTTTTGCCAGATTTCGATACCCAAAATTTTTGCGATTTTCACAGAATTTTTTTCAAAAGCCGATTCCAAAGCAACTAATAGAGCTTTGCGATCGCAATCACTTCCAGAATCTGCCCCACGAAGTATACTTTCATGATAAAGCACGAGGGACCTGCCAAAGTTAAACCATTTGGCCAGGAGAGACCTTTTATGAAGGCATGTGCTCGATTTCGTCGCGAAATTTTTTTGGCGAATTTTACGCCCTCTCATTTTTAAAAGTCGATTCCACAGCAACTAATAGAGCTTTGCGATCGCAATCACTTCCAGAATGTGCAAAAGATATTCTAGTTTCATAACAGACCAGCAGGGACCTGCCAAAGTTAAACCATTTGGCCAGGAGAGCCCTTTTATGCAGACTTTTGCCAGATTTCGATACCCAAAATTTTTGCGATTTTCACAGAATTTTTTTCAAAAGCCGATTCCAAAGCAACTAATAGAGCTTTGCGATCGCAATCACTTCCAGAATCTGCCCCACGAAGTCTACTTTCATGATAAAGCACGAGGGACCTGCCAAAGTTAAACCATTTGGCCAGGAGAGCCCTTTTATGAAGGCATGTGCTCGATTTCGTCGCGAAATTTTTTTGGCGAATTTTACGCCCTCTCATTTTTAAAAGTCGATTCCACAGCAACTAATAGAGCTTTGCGATCGCAATCACTTCCAGAATGTGCAAAAGATATTCTAGTTTCATAACAGACCAGCAGGGACCTGCCAAAGTTAAACCATTTGGCCAGGAGAGCCCTTTTATGCAGACTTTTGCCAGATTTCGATACCCAAAATTTTTGCGATTTTCACAGAATTTTTTTCAAAAGCCGATTCCAAAGCAATTAATAGAGCTTTGCGATCGCAATCACTTCCAGAATCTGTCCCACGAAGTCTACTTTCATGATAAAGCACGAGGGACCTGCCAAAGTTAAACCATTTGGCCAGGAGAGCCCTTTTATGAAGGCATGTGCTCGATTTCGTCGCGAAATATTTTTTTGGCGAATTTTACGCCCTCTCATTTTTAAAAGTCGATTCCACAGCAACTAATAGAGCTTTGCGATCGCAATCACTTCCAGAATGTGCAAAAGATATTCTAGTTTCATAACAGACCAGCAGGGACCTGCCAAAGTTAAACCATTTGGCCAGGAGAGCCCTTTTATGCAGACTTTTGCCAGATTTCGATACCCAAAATTTTTGCGATTTTCACAGAATTTTTTTCAAAAGCCGATTCCAAAGCAACTAATAGAGCTTTGCGATCGCAATCACTTCCAGAATCTGCCCCACGAAGTCTACTTTCATGATAAAGCACGAGGGACCTGCCAAAGTTAAACCATTTGGCCAGGAGAGCCCTTTTATGAAGGCATGTGCTCGATTTCGTCGCGAAATTTTTTTGGCGAATTTTACGCCCTCTCATTTTTAAAAGTCGATTCCACAGCAACTAATAGAGCTTTGCGATCGCAATCACTTCCAGAATGTGCAAAAGATATTCTAGTTTCATAACAGACCAGCAGGGACCTGCCAAAGTTAAACCATTTGGCCAGGAGAGCCCTTTTATGCAGACTTTTGCCAGATTTCGATACCCAAAATTTTTGCGATTTTCACAGAATTTTTTTCAAAAGCCGATTCCAAAGCAACTAATAGAGCTTTGCGATCGCAATCACTTCCAGAATCTGTCCCACGAAGTCTACTTTCATGATAAAGCACGAGGGACCTGCCAAAGTTAAACCATTTGGCCAGGAGAGCCCTTTTATGAAGGCATGTGCTCGATTTCGTCGCGAAATTTTTTTGGCGAATTTTACGCCCTCTCATTTTTAAAAGTCGATTCCACAGCAACTAATAAAGCTTTGCGATCGCAATCACTTCCAGAATGTGCAAAAGATATTCTAGTTTCATAACAGACCAGCAGGGACCTGCCAAAGTTAAACCATTTGGCCAGGAGAGCCCTTTTATGCAGACTTTTGCCAGATTTCGATACCCAAAATTTTTGCGATTTTCACAGAATTTTTTTCAAAAGCCGATTCCAAAGCAACTAATAGAGCTTTGCGATCGCAATCACTTCCAGAATCTGCCCCACGAAGTCTACTTTCATGATAAAGCACGAGGGACCTGCCAAAGTTAAACCATTTGGCCAGGAGAGCCCTTTTATGAAGGCATGTGCTCGATTTCGTCGCGAAATTTTTTTGGCGAATTTTACGCCCTCTCATTTTTAAAAGTCGATTCCACAGCAACTAATAGAGCTTTGCGATCGCAATCACTTCCAGAATGTGCAAAAGATATTCTAGTTTCATAACAGACCAGCAGGGACCTGCCAAAGTTAAACCATTTGGCCAGGAGAGCCCTTTTATGCAGACTTTTGCCAGATTTCGATACCCAAAATTTTTGCGATTTTCACAGAATTTTTTTCAAAAGCCGATTCCAAAGCAACTAATAGAGCTTTGCGATCGCAATCACTTCCAGAATCTGCCCCACGAAGTCTACTTTCATGATAAAGCACGAGGGACCTGCCAAAGTTAAACCATTTGGCCAGGAGAGCCCTTTTATGAAGGCATGTGCTCGATTTCGTCGCGAAATTTTTTTGGCGAATTTTACGCCCTCTCATTTTTAAAAGTCGATTCCACAGCAACTAATAGAGCTTTGCGATCGCAATCACTTCCAGAATGTGCAAAAGATATTCTAGTTTCATAACAGACCAGCAGGGACCTGCCAAAGTTAAACCATTTGGCCAGGAGAGCCCTTTTATGCAGACTTTTGCCAGATTTCGATACCCAAAATTTTTGCGATTTTCACAGAATTTTTTTCAAAAGCCGATTCCAAAGCAACTAATAGAGCTTTGCGATCGCAATCACTTCCAGAATCTGCCCCACGAAGTCTACTTTCATGATAAAGCACGAGGGACCTGCCAAAGTTAAACCATTTGGCCAGGAGAGCCCTTTTATGAAGGCATGTGCTCGATTTCGTCGCGAAATTTTTTTGGCGAATTTTACGCCCTCTCATTTTTAAAAGTCGATTCCACAGCAACTAATAGAGCTTTGCGATCGCAATCACTTCCAGAATGTGCAAAAGATATTCTAGTTTCATAACAGACCAGCAGGGACCTGCCAAAGTTAAACCATTTGGCCAGGAGAGCCCTTTTATGCAGACTTTTGCCAGATTTCGATACCCAAAATTTTTGCGATTTTCACAGAATTTTTTTCAAAAGCCGATTCCAAAGCAACTAATAGAGCTTTGCGATCGCAATCACTTCCAGAATCTGCCCCACGAAGTCTACTTTCATGATAAAGCACGAGGGACCTGCCAAAGTTAAACCATTTGGCCAGGAGAGCCCTTTTATGAAGGCATGTGCTCGATTTCGTCGCGAAATTTTTTTGGCGAATTTTACGCCCTCTCATTTTTAAAAGTCGATTCCACAGCAACTAATAGAGCTTTGCGATCGCAATCACTTCCAGAATGTGCAAAAGATATTCTAGTTTCATAACAGACCAGCAGGGACCTGCCAAAGTTAAACCATTTGGCCAGGAGAGCCCTTTTATGCAGACTTTTGCCAGATTTCGATACCCAAAATTTTTGCGATTTTCACAGAATTTTTTTCAAAAGCCGATTCCAAAGCAACTAATAGAGCTTTGCGATCGCAATCACTTCCAGAATCTGCCCCACGAAGTCTACTTTCATGATAAAGCACGAGGGACCTGCCAAAGTTAAACCATTTGGCCAGGAGAGCCCTTTTATGAAGGCATGTGCTCGATTTCGTCGCGAAATTTTTTTGGCGAATTTTACGCCCTCTCATTTTTAAAAGTCGATTCCACAGCAACTAATAGAGCTTTGCGATCGCAATCACTTCCAGAATGTGCAAAAGATATTCTAGTTTCATAACAGACCAGCAGGGACCTGCCAAAGTTAAACCATTTGGCCAGGAGAGCCCTTTTATGCAGACTTTTGCCAGATTTCGATACCCAAAATTTTTGCGATTTTCACAGAATTTTTTTCAAAAGCCGATTCCAAAGCAACTAATAGAGCTTTGCGATCGCAATCACTTCCAGAATCTGCCCCACGAAGTCTACTTTCATGATAAAGCACGAGGGACCTGCCAAAGTTAAACCATTTGGCTAGGAGAGCCCTTTTATGAAGGCATGTGCTCGATTTCGTCGTGAAATTTTTTTGGCGAATTTTACGCCCTCTCATTTTTAAAAGTCGATTCCACAGCAACTAATAGAGCTTTGCGATCGCAATCACTTCCAGAATGTGCAAAAGATATTCTAGTTTCATAACAGACCAGCAGGGACCTGCCAAAGTTAAACCATTTGGCCAGGAGAGCCCTTTTATGCAGACTTTTGCCAGATTTCGATACCCAAAATTTTTGCGATTTTCACAGAATTTTTTTCAAAAGCCTATTCCAAAGCAACTAATAGAGCTTTGCGATCGCAATCACTTCCAGAATCTGCCCCACGAAGTCTACTTTCATGATAAAGCACGAGGGACCTGCCAAAGTTAAACCATTTGGCCAGGAGAGCCCTTTTATGAAGGCATGTGCTCGATTTCGTCGCGAAATTTTTTTGGCGAATTTTACGCCCTCTCATTTTTAAAAGTCGATTCCACAGCAACTAATAGAGCTTTGCGATCGCAATCACTTCCAGAATGTGCAAAAGATATTCTAGTTTCATAACAGACCAGCAGGGACCTGCCAAAGTTAAACCATTTGGCCAGGAGAGCCCTTTTATGCAGACTTTTGCCAGATTTCGATACCCAAAATTTTTGCGATTTTCACAGAATTTTTTTCAAAAGCCGATTCCAAAGCAACTAATAGAGCTTTGCGATCGCAATCACTTCCAGAATCTGCCCCACGAAGTCTACTTTCATGATAAAGCACGAGGGACCTGCCAAAGTTAAACCATTTGGCCAGGAGAGCCCTTTTATGAAGGCATGTGCTCGATTTCGTCGCGAAATTTTTTTGGCGAATTTTACGCCCTCTCATTTTTAAAAGTCGATTCCACAGCAACTAATAGAGCTTTGCGATCGCAATCACTTCCAGAAGGTGCAAAAGATATTCTAGTTTCATAACAGACCAGCAGGGACCTGCCAAAGTTAAACCATTTGGCCAGGAGAGCCCTTTTATGCAGACTTTTGCCAGATTTCGATACCCAAAATTTTTGCGATTTTCACAGAATTTTTTTCAAAAGCCGATTCCAAAGCAACTAATAGAGCTTTGCGATCGCAATCACTTCCAGAATCTGCCCCACGAAGTCTACTTTCATGATAAAGCACGAGGGACCTGCCAAAGTTAAACCATTTGGCCAGGAGAGCCCTTTTATGAAGGCATGTGCTCGATTTCGTCGCGAAATTTTTTTGGCGAATTTTACGCCCTCTCATTTTTAAAAGTCGATTCCACAGCAACTAATAGAGCTTTGCGATCGCAATCACTTCCAGAATGTGCAAAAGATATTCTAGTTTCATAACAGACCAGCAGGGACCTGCCAAAGTTAAACCATTTGGCCAGGAGAGCCCTTTTATGCAGACTTTTGCCAGATTTCGATACCCAAAATTTTTGCGATTTTCACAGAATTTTTTTCAAAAGCCGATTCCAAAGCAACTAATAGAGCTTTGCGATCGCAATCACTTCCAGAATCTGCCCCACGAAGTCTACTTTCATGATAAAGCACGAGGGACCTGCCAAAGTTAAACCATTTGGCCAGGAGAGCCCTTTTATGAAGGCATGTGCTCGATTTCGTCGCGAAATTTTTTTGGCGAATTTTACGCCCTCTCATTTTTAAAAGTCGATTCCACAGCAACTAATAGAGCTTTGCGATCGCAATCACTTCCAGAATGTGCAAAAGATATTCTAGTTTCATAACAGACCAGCAGGGACCTGCCAAAGTTAAACCATTTGGCCAGGAGAGCCCTTTTATGCAGACTTTTGCCAGATTTCGATACCCAAAATTTTTGCGATTTTCACAGAATTTTTTTCAAAAGCCGATTCCAAAGCAACTAATAGAGCTTTGCGATCGCAATCACTTCCAGAATCTGCCCCACGAAGTCTACTTTCATGATAAAGCACGAGGGACCTGCCAAAGTTAAACCATTTGGCCAGGAGAGCCCTTTTATGAAGGCATGTGCTCGATTTCGTCGCGAAATTTTTTTGGCGAATTTTACGCCCTCTCATTTTTAAAAGTCGATTCCACAGCAACTAATAGAGCTTTGCGATCGCAATCACTTCCAGAATGTGCAAAAGATATTCTAGTTTCATAACAGACCAGCAGGGACCTGCCAAAGTTAAACCATTTGGCCAGGAGAGCCCTTTTATGCAGACTTTTGCCAGATTTCGATACCCAAAATTTTTGCGATTTTCACAGAATTTTTTTCCAAAGCCGATTCCAAAGCAACTAATAGAGCTTTGCGATCGCAATCACTTCCAGAATCTGCCCCACGAAGTCTACTTTCATGATAAAGCACGAGGGACCTGCCAAAGTTAAACCATTTGGCCAGGAGAGCCCTTTTATGAAGGCATGTGCTCGATTTCGTCGCGAAATTTTTTTGGCGAATTTTACGCCCTCTCATTTTTAAAAGTCGATTCCACAGCAACTAATAGAACTTTGCGATCGCAATCACTTCCAGAATGTGCAAAAGATATTCTAGTTTCATAACAGACCAGCAGGGACCTGCCAAAGTTAAACCATTTGGCCAGGAGAGCCCTTTTATGCAGACTTTTGCCAGATTTCGATACCCAAAATTTTTGCGATTTTCACAGAATTTTTTTCAAAAGCCGATTCCAAAGCAACTAATAGAGCTTTGCGATCGCAATCACTTCCAGAATCTGCCCCACGAAGTCTACTTTCATGATAAAGCACGAGGGACCTGCCAAAGTTAAACCATTTGGCCAGGAGAGCCCTTTTATGAAGGCATGTGCTCGATTTCGTCGCGAAATTTTTTTGGCGAATTTTAGGCCCTCTCATTTTTAAAAGTCGATTCCACAGCAACTAATAGAGCTTTGCGATCGCAATCACTTCCAGAATGTGCAAAAGATATTCTAGTTTCATAACAGACCAGCAGGGACCTGCCAAAGTTAAACCATTTGGCCAGGAGAGCCCTTTTATGCAGACTTTTGCCAGATTTCGATACCCAAAATTTTTGCGATTTTCACAGAATTTTTTTCAAAAGCCGATTCCAAAGCAACTATAAGAGCTTTGCGATCGCAATCACTTCCAGAATCTGCCCCACGAAGTCTACTTTCATGATAAAGCACGAGGGACCTGCCAAAGTTAAACCATTTGGCCAGGAGAGCCCTTTTATGAAGGCATGTGCTCGATTTCTTCGCGAAATTTTTTTGGCGAATTTTACGCCCTCTCATTTTTAAAAGTCGATTCCACAGCAACTAATAGAGCTTTGCGATCGCAATCACTTCCAGAATGTGCAAAAGATATTCTAGTTTCATAACAGACCAGCAGGGACCTGCCAAAGTTAAACCATTTGGCCAGGAGAGCCCTTTTATGCAGACTTTTGCCAGATTTCGATACCCAAAATTTTTGCGATTTTCACAGAATTTTTTTCAAAAGCCGATTCCAAAGCAACTAATAGAGCTTTGCGATCGCAATCACTTCCAGAATCTGCCCCACGAAGTATACTTTCATGATAAAGCACGAGGGACCTGCCAAAGTTAAACCATTTGGCCAGGAGAGACCTTTTATGAAGGCATGTGCTCGATTTCGTCGCGAAATTTTTTTGGCGAATTTTACGCCCTCTCATTTTTAAAAGTCGATTCCACAGCAACTAATAGAGCTTTGCGATCGCAATCACTTCCAGAATGTGCAAAAGATATTCTAGTTTCATAACAGACCAGCAGGGACCTGCCAAAGTTAAACCATTTGGCCAGGAGAGCCCTTTTATGCAGACTTTTGCCAGATTTCGATACCCAAAATTTTTGCGATTTTCACAGAATTTTTTTCAAAAGCCGATTTCAAAGCAACTAATAGAGCTTTGCGATCGCAATCACTTCCAGAATCTGCCCCACGAAGTCTACTTTCATGATAAAGCACGAGGGACCTGCCAAAGTTAAACCATTTGGCCAGGAGAGCCCTTTTATGAAGGCATGTGCTCGATTTCGTCGCGAAATTTTTTTGGCGAATTTTACGCCCTCTCATTTTTAAAAGTCGATTCCACAGCAACTAATAGAGCTTTGCGATCGCAATCACTTCCAGAATGTGCAAAAGATATTCTAGTTTCATAACAGACCAGCAGGGACCTGCCAAAGTTAAACCATTTGGCCAGGAGAGCCCTTTTATGCAGACTTTTGCCAGATTTCGATACCCAAAATTTTTGCGATTTTCACAGAATTTTTTTCAAAAGCCGATTCCAAAGCAACTAATAGAGCTTTGCGATCGCAATCACTTCCAGAATCTGTCCCACGAAGTCTACTTTCATGATAAAGCACGAGGGACCTGCCAAAGTTAAACCATTTGGCCAGGAGAGCCCTTTTATGAAGGCATGTGCTCGATTTCGTCGCGAAATATTTTTTTGGCGAATTTTACGCCCTCTCATTTTTAAAAGTCGATTCCACAGCAACTAATAGAGCTTTGCGATCGCAATCACTTCCAGAATGTGCAAAAGATATTCTAGTTTCATAACAGACCAGCAGGGACCTGCCAAAGTTAAACCATTTGGCCAGGAGAGCCCTTTTATGCAGACTTTTGCCAGATTTCGATACCCAAAATTTTTGCGATTTTCACAGAATTTTTTTCAAAAGCCGATTCCAAAGCAACTAATAGAGCTTTGCGATCGCAATCACTTCCAGAATCTGCCCCACGAAGTCTACTTTCATGATAAAGCACGAGGGACCTGCCAAAGTTAAACCATTTGGCCAGGAGAGCCCTTTTATGAAGGCATGTGCTCGATTTCGTCGCGAAATTTTTTTGGCGAATTTTACGCCCTCTCATTTTTAAAAGTCGATTCCACAGCAACTAATAGAGCTTTGCGATCGCAATCACTTCCAGAATGTGCAAAAGATATTCTAGTTTCATAACAGACCAGCAGGGACCTGCCAAAGTTAAACCATTTGGCCAGGAGAGCCCTTTTATGCAGACTTTTGCCAGATTTCGATACCCAAAATTTTTGCGATTTTCACAGAATTTTTTTCAAAAGCCGATTCCAAAGCAACTAATAGAGCTTTGCGATCGCAATCACTTCCAGAATCTGTCCCACGAAGTCTACTTTCATGATAAAGCACGAGGGACCTGCCAAAGTTAAACCATTTGGCCAGGAGAGCCCTTTTATGAAGGCATGTGCTCGATTTCGTCGCGAAATTTTTTTGGCGAATTTTACGCCCTCTCATTTTTAAAAGTCGATTCCACAGCAACTAATAGAGCTTTGCGATCGCAATCACTTCCAGAATGTGCAAAAGATATTCTAGTTTCATAACAGACCAGCAGGGACCTGCCAAAGTTAAACCATTTGGCCAGGAGAGCCCTTTTATGCAGACTTTTGCCAGATTTCGATACCCAAAATTTTTGCGATTTTCACAGAATTTTTTTCAAAAGCCGATTCCAAAGCAACTAATAGAGCTTTGCGATCGCAATCACTTCCAGAATCTGCCCCACGAAGTCTACTTTCATGATAAAGCACGAGGGACCTGCCAAAGTTAAACCATTTGGCCAGGAGAGCCCTTTTATGAAGGCATGTGCTCGATTTCGTCGCGAATTTTTTTTGGCGAATTTTAGGCCCTCTCATTTTTAAAAGTCGATTCCACAGCAACTAATAGAGCTTTGCGATCGCAATCACTTCCAGAATGTGCAAAAGATATTCTAGTTTCATAACAGACCAGCAGGGACCTGCCAAAGTTAAACCATTTGGCCAGGAGAGCCCTTTTATGCAGACTTTTGCCAGATTTCGATACCCAAAATTTTTGCGATTTTCACAGAATTTTTTTCAAAAGCCGATTCCAAAGCAACTATAAGAGCTTTGCGATCGCAATCACTTCCAGAATCTGCCCCACGAAGTCTACTTTCATGATAAAGCACGAGGGACCTGCCAAAGTTAAACCATTTGGCCAGGAGAGCCCTTTTATGAAGGCATGTGCTCGATTTCTTCGCGAAATTTTTTTGGCGAATTTTACGCCCTCTCATTTTTAAAAGTCGATTCCACAGCAACTAATAGAGCTTTGCGATCGCAATCACTTCCAGAATGTGCAAAAGATATTCTAGTTTCATAACAGACCAGCAGGGACCTGCCAAAGTTAAACCATTTGGCCAGGAGAGCCCTTTTATGCAGACTTTTGCCAGATTTCGATACCCAAAATTTTTGCGATTTTCACAGAATTTTTTTCAAAAGCCGATTCCAAAGCAACTAATAGAGCTTTGCGATCGCAATCACTTCCAGAATCTGCCCCACGAAGTATACTTTCATGATAAAGCACGAGGGACCTGCCAAAGTTAAACCATTTGGCCAGGAGAGACCTTTTATGAAGGCATGTGCTCGATTTCGTCGCGAAATTTTTTTGGCGAATTTTACGCCCTCTCATTTTTAAAAGTCGATTCCACAGCAACTAATAGAGCTTTGCGATCGCAATCACTTCCAGAATGTGCAAAAGATATTCTAGTTTCATAACAGACCAGCAGGGACCTGCCAAAGTTAAACCATTTGGCCAGGAGAGCCCTTTTATGCAGACTTTTGCCAGATTTCGATACCCAAAATTTTTGCGATTTTCACAGAATTTTTTTCAAAAGCCGATTCCAAAGCAACTAATAGAGCTTTGCGATCGCAATCACTTCCAGAATCTGCCCCACGAAGTCTACTTTCATGATAAAGCACGAGGGACCTGCCAAAGTTAAACCATTTGGCCAGGAGAGCCCTTTTATGAAGGCATGTGCTCGATTTCGTCGCGAAATTTTTTTGGCGAATTTTACGCCCTCTCATTTTTAAAAGTCGATTCCACAGCAACTAATAGAGCTTTGCGATCGCAATCACTTCCAGAATGTGCAAAAGATATTCTAGTTTCATAACAGACCAGCAGGGACCTGCCAAAGTTAAACCATTTGGCCAGGAGAGCCCTTTTATGCAGACTTTTGCCAGATTTCGATACCCAAAATTTTTGCGATTTTCACAGAATTTTTTTCAAAAGCCGATTCCAAAGCAACTAATAGAGCTTTGCGATCGCAATCACTTCCAGAATCTGTCCCACGAAGTCTACTTTCATGATAAAGCACGAGGGACCTGCCAAAGTTAAACCATTTGGCCAGGAGAGCCCTTTTATGAAGGCATGTGCTCGATTTCGTCGCGAAATATTTTTTTGGCGAATTTTACGCCCTCTCATTTTTAAAAGTCGATTCCACAGCAACTAATAGAGCTTTGCGATCGCAATCACTTCCAGAATGTGCAAAAGATATTCTAGTTTCATAACAGACCAGCAGGGACCTGCCAAAGTTAAACCATTTGGCCAGGAGAGCCCTTTTATGCAGACTTTTGCCAGATTTCGATACCCAAAATTTTTGCGATTTTCACAGAATTTTTTTCAAAAGCCGATTCCAAAGCAACTAATAGAGCTTTGCGATCGCAATCACTTCCAGAATCTGCCCCACGAAGTCTACTTTCATGATAAAGCACGAGGGACCTGCCAAAGTTAAACCATTTGGCCAGGAGAGCCCTTTTATGAAGGCATGTGCTCGATTTCGTCGCGAAATTTTTTTGGCGAATTTTACGCCCTCTCATTTTTAAAAGTCGATTCCACAGCAACTAATAGAGCTTTGCGATCGCAATCACTTCCAGAATGTGCAAAAGATATTCTAGTTTCATAACAGACCAGCAGGGACCTGCCAAAGTTAAACCATTTGGCCAGGAGAGCCCTTTTATGCAGACTTTTGCCAGATTTCGATACCCAAAATTTTTGCGATTTTCACAGAATTTTTTTCAAAAGCCGATTCCAAAGCAACTAATAGAGCTTTGCGATCGCAATCACTTCCAGAATCTGTCCCACGAAGTCTACTTTCATGATAAAGCACGAGGGACCTGCCAAAGTTAAACCATTTGGCCAGGAGAGCCCTTTTATGAAGGCATGTGCTCGATTTCGTCGCGAAATTTTTTTGGCGAATTTTACGCCCTCTCATTTTTAAAAGTCGATTCCACAGCAACTAATAGAGCTTTGCGATCGCAATCACTTCCAGAATGTGCAAAAGATATTCTAGTTTCATAACAGACCAGCAGGGACCTGCCAAAGTTAAACCATTTGGCCAGGAGAGCCCTTTTATGCAGACTTTTGCCAGATTTCGATACCCAAAATTTTTGCGATTTTCACAGAATTTTTTTCAAAAGCCGATTCCAAAGCAACTAATAGAGCTTTGCGATCGCAATCACTTCCAGAATCTGTCCCACGAAGTCTACTTTCATGATAAAGCACGAGGGACCTGCCAAAGTTAAACCATTTGGCCAGGAGAGCCCTTTTATGAAGGCATGTGCTCGATTTCGTCGCGAAATTTTTTTGGCGAATTTTACGCCCTCTCATTTTTAAAAGTCGATTCCACAGCAACTAATAGAGCTTTGCGATCGCAATCACTTCCAGAATGTGCAAAAGATATTCTAGTTTCATAACAGACCAGCAGGGACCTGCCAAAGTTAAACCATTTGGCCAGGAGAGCCCTTTTATGCAGACTTTTGCCAGATTTCGATACCCAAAATTTTTGCGATTTTCACAGAATTTTTTTCAAAAGCCGATTCCAAAGCAACTAATAGAGCTTTGCGATCGCAATCACTTCCAGAATCTGCCCCACGAAGTCTACTTTCATGATAAAGCACGAGGGACCTGCCAAAGTTAAACCATTTGGCCAGGAGAGCCCTTTTATGAAGGCATGTGCTCGATTTCGTCGCGAAATTTTTTTGGCGAATTTTACGCCCTCTCATTTTTAAAAGTCGATTCCACAGCAACTAATAGAGCTTTGCGATCGCAATCACTTCCAGAATGTGCAAAAGATATTCTAGTTTCATAACAGACCAGCAGGGACCTGCCAAAGTTAAACCATTTGGCCAGGAGAGCCCTTTTATGCAGACTTTTGCCAGATTTCGATACCCAAAATTTTTGCGATTTTCACAGAATTTTTTTCAAAAGCCGATTCCAAAGCAACTAATAGAGCTTTGCGATCGCAATCACTTCCAGAATCTGCCCCACGAAGTCTACTTTCATGATAAAGCACGAGGGACCTGCCAAAGTTAAACCATTTGGCCAGGAGAGCCCTTTTATGAGGGCATGTGCTCGATTTCGTCGCGAAATTTTTTTGGCGAATTTTACGCCCTCTCATTTTTAAAAGTCGATTCCACAGCAACTAATAGAGCTTTGCGATCGCAATCACTTCCAGAATGTGCAAAAGATATTCTAGTTTCATAACAGACCAGCAGGGACCTGCCAAAGTTAAACCATTTGGCCAGGAGAGCCCTTTTATGCAGACTTTTGCCAGATTTCGATACCCAAAATTTTTGCGATTTTCACAGAATTTTTTTCAAAAGCCGATTCCAAAGCAACTAATAGAGCTTTGCGATCGCAATCACTTCCAGAATCTGCCCCACGAAGTCTACTTTCATGATAAAGCACGAGGGACCTGCCAAAGTTAAACCATTTGGCCAGGAGAGCCCTTTTATGAAGGCATGTGCTCGATTTCGTCGCGAAATTTTTTTGGCGAATTTTACGCCCTCTCATTTTTAAAAGTCGATTCCACAGCAACTAATAGAGCTTTGCGATCGCAATCACTTCCAGAATGTGCAAAAGATATTCTAGTTTCATAACAGACCAGCAGGGACCTGCCAAAGTTAAACCATTTGGCCAGGAGAGCCCTTTTATGCAGACTTTTGCCAGATTTCGATACCCAAAATTTTTGCGATTTTCACAGAATTTTTTTCAAAAGCCGATTCCAAAGCAACTAATAGAGCTTTGCGATCGCAATCACTTCCAGAATCTGCCCCACGAAGTCTACTTTCATGATAAAGCACGAGGGACCTGCCAAAGTTAAACCATTTGGCCAGGAGAGCCCTTTTATGAAGGCATGTGCTCGATTTCGTCGCGAAATTTTTTTGGCGAATTTTACGCCCTCTCATTTTTAAAAGTCGATTCCACAGCAACTAATAGAGCTTTGCGATCGCAATCACTTCCAGAATGTGCAAAAGATATTCTAGTTTCATAACAGACCAGCAGGGACCTGCCAAAGTTAAACCATTTGGCCAGGAGAGCCCTTTTATGCAGACTTTTGCCAGATTTCGATACCCAAAATTTTTGCGATTTTCACAGAATTTTTTTCAAAAGCCGATTCCAAAGCAACTAATAGAGCTTTGCGATCGCAATCACTTCCAGAATCTGCCCCACGAAGTCTACTTTCATGATAAAGCACGAGGGACCTGCCAAAGTTAAACCATTTGGCCAGGAGAGCCCTTTTATGAAGGCATGTGCTCGATTTCGTCGCGAAATTTTTTTGGCGAATTTTACGCCCTCTCATTTTTAAAAGTCGATTCCACAGCAACTAATAGAGCTTTGCGATCGCAATCACTTCCAGAATGTGCAAAAGATATTCTAGTTTCATAACAGACCAGCAGGGACCTGCCAAAGTTAAACCATTTGGCCAGGAGAGCCCTTTTATGCAGACTTTTGCCAGATTTCGATACCCAAAATTTTTGCGATTTTCACAGAATTTTTTTCAAAAGCCGATTCCAAAGCAACTAATAGAGCTTTGCGATCGCAATCACTTCCAGAATCTGCCCCACGAAGTCTACTTTCATGATAAAGCACGAGGGACCTGCCAAAGTTAAACCATTTGGCCAGGAGAGCCCTTTTATGAAGGCATGTGCTCGATTTCGTCGCGAAATTTTTTTGGCGAATTTTACGCCCTCTCATTTTTAAAAGTCGATTCCACAGCAACTAATAGAGCTTTGCGATCGCAATCACTTCCAGAATGTGCAAAAGATATTCTAGTTTCATAACAGACCAGCAGGGACCTGCCAAAGTTAAACCATTTGGCCAGGAGAGCCCTTTTATGCAGACTTTTGCCAGATTTCGATACCCAAAATTTTTGCGATTTTCACAGAATTTTTTTCAAAAGCCGATTCCAAAGCAACTAATAGAGCTTTGCGATCGCAATCACTTCCAGAATCTGCCCCACGAAGTCTACTTTCATGATAAAGCACGAGGGACCTGCCAAAGTTAAACCATTTGGCCAGGAGAGCCCTTTTATGAAGGCATGTGCTCGATTTCGTCGCGAAATTTTTTTGGCGAATTTTACGCCCTCTCATTTTTAAAAGTCGATTCCACAGCAACTAATAGAGCTTTGCGATCGCAATCACTTCCAGAATGTGCAAAAGATATTCTAGTTTCATAACAGACCAGCAGGGACCTGCCAAAGTTAAACCATTTGGCCAGGAGAGCCCTTTTATGCAGACTTTTGCCAGATTTCGATACCCAAAATTTTTGCGATTTTCACAGAATTTTTTTCAAAAGCCGATTCCAAAGCAACTAATAGAGCTTTGCGATCGCAATCACTTCCAGAATCTGCCCCACGAAGTCTACTTTCATGATAAAGCACGAGGGACCTGCCAAAGTTAAACCATTTGGCCAGGAGAGCCCTTTTATGAGGGCATGTGCTCGATTTCGTCGCGAAATTTTTTTGGCGAATTTTACGCCCTCTCATTTTTAAAAGTCGATTCCACAGCAACTAATAGAGCTTTGCGATCGCAATCACTTCCAGAATGTGCAAAAGATATTCTAGTTTCATAACAGACCAGCAGGGACCTGCCAAAGTTAAACCATTTGGCCAGGAGAGCCCTTTTATGCAGACTTTTGCCAGATTTCGATACCCAAAATTTTTGCGATTTTCACAGAATTTTTTTCAAAAGCCGATTCCAAAGCAACTAATAGAGCTTTGCGATCGCAATCACTTCCAGAATCTGCCCCACGAAGTCTACTTTCATGATAAAGCACGAGGGACCTGCCAAAGTTAAACCATTTGGCCAGGAGAGCCCTTTTATGAAGGCATGTGCTCGATTTCGTCGCGAAATTTTTTTGGCGAATTTTACGCCCTCTCATTTTTAAAAGTCGATTCCACAGCAACTAATAGAGCTTTGCGATCGCAATCACTTCCAGAATGTGCAAAAGATATTCTAGTTTCATAACAGACCAGCAGGGACCTGCCAAAGTTAAACCATTTGGCCAGGAGAGCCCTTTTATGCAGACTTTTGCCAGATTTCGATACCCAAAATTTTTGCGATTTTCACAGAATTTTTTTCAAAAGCCGATTCCAAAGCAACTAATAGAGCTTTGCGATCGCAATCACTTCCAGAATCTGCCCCACGAAGTCTACTTTCATGATAAAGCACGAGGGACCTGCCAAAGTTAAACCATTTGGCCAGGAGAGCCCTTTTATGAAGGCATGTGCTCGATTTCGTCGCGAAATTTTTTTGGCGAATTTTACGCCCTCTCATTTTTAAAAGTCGATTCCACAGCAACTAATAGAGCTTTGCGATCGCAATCACTTCCAGAATGTGCAAAAGATATTCTAGTTTCATAACAGACCAGCAGGGACCTGCCAAAGTTAAACCATTTGGCCAGGAGAGCCCTTTTATGCAGACTTTTGCCAGATTTCGATACCCAAAATTTTTGCGATTTTCACAGAATTTTTTTCAAAAGCCGATTCCAAAGCAACTAATAGAGCTTTGCGATCGCAATCACTTCCAGAATCTGCCCCACGAAGTCTACTTTCATGATAAAGCACGAGGGACCTGCCAAAGTTAAACCATTTGGCCAGGAGAGCCCTTTTATGAAGGCATGTGCTCGATTTCGTCGCGAAATTTTTTTGGCGAATTTTACGCCCTCTCATTTTTAAAAGTCGATTCCACAGCAACTAATAGAGCTTTGCGATCGCAATCACTTCCAGAATGTGCAAAAGATATTCTAGTTTCATAACAGACCAGCAGGGACCTGCCAAAGTTAAACCATTTGGCCAGGAGAGCCCTTTTATGCAGACTTTTGCCAGATTTCGATACCCAAAATTTTTGCGATTTTCACAGAATTTTTTTCAAAAGCCTATTCCAAAGCAACTAATAGAGCTTTGCGATCGCAATCACTTCCAGAATCTGCCCCACGAAGTCTACTTTCATGATAAAGCACGAGGGACCTGCCAAAGTTAAACCATTTGGCCAGGAGAGCCCTTTTATGAAGGCATGTGCTCGATTTCGTCGCGAAATTTTTTTGGCGAATTTTACGCCCTCTCATTTTTAAAAGTCGATTCCACAGCAACTAATAGAGCTTTGCGATCGCAATCACTTCCAGAATGTGCAAAAGATATTCTAGTTTCATAACAGACCAGCAGGGACCTGCCAAAGTTAAACCATTTGGCCAGGAGAGCCCTTTTATGCAGACTTTTGCCAGATTTCGATACCCAAAATTTTTGCGATTTTCACAGAATTTTTTTCAAAAGCCGATTCCAAAGCAACTAATAGAGCTTTGCGATCGCAATCACTTCCAGAATCTGCCCCACGAAGTCTACTTTCATGATAAAGCACGAGGGACCTGCCAAAGTTAAACCATTTGGCCAGGAGAGCCCTTTTATGAAGGCATGTGCTCGATTTCGTCGCGAAATTTTTTTGGCGAATTTTACGCCCTCTCATTTTTAAAAGTCGATTCCACAGCAACTAATAGAGCTTTGCGATCGCAATCACTTCCAGAAGGTGCAAAAGATATTCTAGTTTCATAACAGACCAGCAGGGACCTGCCAAAGTTAAACCATTTGGCCAGGAGAGCCCTTTTATGCAGACTTTTGCCAGATTTCGATACCCAAAATTTTTGCGATTTTCACAGAATTTTTTTCAAAAGCCGATTCCAAAGCAACTAATAGAGCTTTGCGATCGCAATCACTTCCAGAATCTGCCCCACGAAGTCTACTTTCATGATAAAGCACGAGGGACCTGCCAAAGTTAAACCATTTGGCCAGGAGAGCCCTTTTATGAAGGCATGTGCTCGATTTCGTCGCGAAATTTTTTTGGCGAATTTTACGCCCTCTCATTTTTAAAAGTCGATTCCACAGCAACTAATAGAGCTTTGCGATCGCAATCACTTCCAGAATGTGCAAAAGATATTCTAGTTTCATAACAGACCAGCAGGGACCTGCCAAAGTTAAACCATTTGGCCAGGAGAGCCCTTTTATGCAGACTTTTGCCAGATTTCGATACCCAAAATTTTTGCGATTTTCACAGAATTTTTTTCAAAAGCCGATTCCAAAGCAACTAATAGAGCTTTGCGATCGCAATCACTTCCAGAATCTGCCCCACGAAGTCTACTTTCATGATAAAGCACGAGGGACCTGCCAAAGTTAAACCATTTGGCCAGGAGAGCCCTTTTATGAAGGCATGTGCTCGATTTCGTCGCGAAATTTTTTTGGCGAATTTTACACCCTCTCATTTTTAAAAGTCGATTCCACAGCAACTAATAGAGCTTTGCGATCGCAATCACTTCCAGAATGTGCAAAAGATATTCTAGTTTCATAACAGACCAGCAGGGACCTGCCAAAGTTAAACCATTTGGCCAGGAGAGCCCTTTTATGCAGACTTTTGCCAGATTTCGATACCCAAAATTTTTGCGATTTTCACAGAATTTTTTTCAAAAGCCGATTCCAAAGCAACTAATAGAGCTTTGCGATCGCAATCACTTCCAGAATCTGCCCCACGAAGTCTAATTTCATGATAAAGCACGAGGGATCTGCCAAAGTTAAACCATTTGGCCAGGAGAGCCCTTTTATGAAGGCATGTGCTCGATTTCGTCGCGAAATTTTTTTGGCGAATTTTACGCCCTCTCATTTTTAAAAGTCGATTCCACAGCAACTAATAGAGCTTTGCGATCGCAATCACTTCCAGAATGTGCAAAAGATATTCTAGTTTCATAACAGACCAGCAGGGACCTGCCAAAGTTAAACCATTTGGCCAGGAGAGCCCTTTTATGCAGACTTTTGCCAGATTTCGATACCCAAAATTTTTGCGATTTTCACAGAATTTTTTTCAAAAGCCGATTCCAAAGCAACTAATAGAGCTTTGCGATCGCAATCACTTCCAGAATCTGCCCCACGAAGTCTACTTTCATGATAAAGCACGAGGGACCTGCCAAAGTTAAACCATTTGGCCAGGAGAGCCCTTTTATGAAGGCATGTGCTCGATTTCGTCGCGAAAGTTTTTTGGCGAATTTTACGCCCTCTCATTTTTAAAAGTCGATTCCACAGCAACTAATAGAGCTTTGCGATCGCAATCACTTCCAGAATGTGCAAAAGATATTCTAGTTTCATAACAGACCAGCAGGGACCTGCCAAAGTTAAACCATTTGGCCAGGAGAGCCCTTTTATGCAGACTTTTGCCAGATTTCGATACCCAAAATTTTTGCGATTTTCACAGAACTTTTTTCAAAAGCCGATTCCAAAGCAACTAATAGAGCTTTGCGATCGCAATCACTTCCAGAATCTGCCCTACGAAGTCTACTTTCATGATAAAGCACGAGGGACCTGCCAAAGTTAAACCATTTGGCCAGGAGAGCCCTTTTATGAAGGCATGTGCTCGATTTCGTCGCGAAATTTTTTTGGCGAATTTTACGCCCTCTCATTTTTAAAAGTCGATTCCACAGCAACTAATAGAGCTTTGCGATCGCAATCACTTCCAGAATGTGCAAAAGATATTCTAGTTTCATAACAGACCAGCAGGGACCTGCCAAAGTTAAACCATTTGGCCAGGAGAGCCCTTTTATGCAGACTTTTGCCAGATTTCGATACCCAAAATTTTTGCGATTTTCACAGAATTTTTTTCAAAAGCCGATTCCAAAGCAACTAATAGAGCTTTGCGATCGCAATCACTTCCAGAATCTGCCCCACGAAGTCTACTTTCATGATAAAGCACGAGGGACCTGCCAAAGTTAAACCATTTGGCCAGGAGAGCCCTTTTATGAAGGCATGTGCTCGATTTCGTCGCGAAATTTTTTTGGCGAATTTTACGCCCTCTCATTTTTAAAAGTCGATTCCACAGCAACTAATAGAGCTTTGCGATCGCAATCACTTCCAGAATGTGCAAAAGATATTCTAGTTTCATAACAGACCAGCAGGGACCTGCCAAAGTTAAACCATTTGGCCAGGAGAGCCCTTTTATGAAGGCATGTGCTCGATTTCGTCGCGAAATTTTTTTGGCGAATTTTACGCCCTCTCATTTTTAAAAGTCGATTCCACAGCAACTAATAGAGCTTTGCGATCGCAATCACTTCCAGAATGTGCAAAAGATATTCTAGTTTCATAACAGACCAGCAGGGACCTGCCAAAGTTAAACCATTTGGCCAGGAGAGCCCTTTTATGCAGACTTTTGCCAGATTTCGATACCCAAAATTTTTGCGATTTTCACAGAATTTTTTTCAAAAGCCGATTCCAAAGCAACTAATAGAGCTTTGCGATCGCAATCACTTCCAGAATCTGCCCCACGAAGTCTACTTTCATGATAAAGCACGAGGGACCTGCCAAAGTTAAACCATTTGGCCAGGAGAGCCCTTTTATGAAGGCATGTGCTCGATTTCGTCGCGAAATTTTTTTGGCGAATTTTACGCCCTCTCATTTTTAAAAGTCGATTCCACAGCAACTAATAGAGCTTTGCGATCGCAATCACTTCCAGAATGTGCAAAAGATATTCTAGTTTCATAACAGACCAGCAGGGACCTGCCAAAGTTAAACCATTTGGCCAGGAGAGCCCTTTTATGCAGACTTTTGCCAGATTTCGATACCCAAAATTTTTGCGATTTTCACAGAATTTTTTTCAAAAGCCGATTCCAAAGCAACTAATAGAGCTTTGCGATCGCAATCACTTCCAGAATCTGCCCCACGAAGTCTACTTTCATGATAAAGCACGAGGGACCTGCCAAAGTTAAACCATTTGGCCAGGAGAGCCCTTTTATGAAGGCATGTGCTCGATTTCGTCGCGAAATTTTTTTGGCGAATTTTACGCCCTCTCATTTTTAAAAGTCGATTCCACAGCAACTAATAGAGCTTTGCGATCGCAATCACTTCCAGAATGTGCAAAAGATATTCTAGTTTCATAACAGACCAGCAGGGACCTGCCAAAGTTAAACCATTTGGCCAGGAGAGCCCTTTTATGCAGACTTTTGCCAGATTTCGATACCCAAAATTTTTGCGATTTTCACAGAATTTTTTTCAAAAGCCGATTCCAAAGCAACTAATAGAGCTTTGCGATCGCAATCACTTCCAGAATCTGCCCCACGAAGTCTACTTTCATGATAAAGCACGAGGGACCTGCCAAAGTTAAACCATTTGGCCAGGAGAGCCCTTTTATGAAGGCATGTGCTCGATTTCGTCGCGAAATTTTTTTGGCGAATTTTACGCCCTCTCATTTTTAAAAGTCGATTCCACAGCAACTAATAGAGCTTTGCGATCGCAATCACTTCCAGAATGTGCAAAAGATATTCTAGTTTCATAACAGACCAGCAGGGACCTGCCAAAGTTAAACCATTTGGCCAGGAGAGCCCTTTTATGAAGGCATGTGCTCGATTTCGTCGCGAAATTTTTTTGGCGAATTTTACGCCCTCTCATTTTTAAAAGTCGATTCCACAGCAACTAATAGAGCTTTGCGATCGCAATCACTTCCAGAATGTGCAAAAGATATTCTAGTTTCATAACAGACCAGCAGGGACCTGCCAAAGTTAAACCATTTGGCCAGGAGAGCCCTTTTATGCAGACTTTTGCCAGATTTCGATACCCAAAATTTTTGCGATTTTCACAGAATTTTTTTCAAAAGCCGATTCCAAAGCAACTAATAGAGCTTTGCGATTGCAATCACTTCCAGAATCTGCCCCACGAAGTCTACTTTCATGATAAAGCACGAGGGACCTGCCAAAGTTAAACCATTTGGCCAGGAGAGCCCTTTTATGAAGGCATGTGCTCGATTTCGTCGCGAAATTTTTTTGGCGAATTTTACGCCCTCTCATTTTTAAAAGTCGATTCCACAGCAACTAATAGAGCTTTGCGATCGCAATCACTTCCAGAATGTGCAAAAGATATTCTAGTTTCATAACAGACCAGCAGGGACCTGCCAAAGTTAAACCATTTGGCCAGGAGAGCCCTTTTATGCAGACTTTTGCCAGATTTCGATACCCAAAATTTTTGCGATTTTCACAGAATTTTTTTCAAAAGCCGATTCCAAAGCAACTAATAGAGCTTTGCGATCGCAATCACTTCCAGAATCTGCCCCACGAAGTCTACTTTCATGATAAAGCACGAGGGACCTGCCAAAGTTAAACCATTTGGCCAGGAGAGCCCTTTTATGAAGGCATGTGCTCGATTTCGTCGCGAAATTTTTTTGGCGAATTTTACGCCCTCTCATTTTTAAAAGTCGATTCCACAGCAACTAATAGAGCTTTGCGATCGCAATCACTTCCAGAATGTGCAAAAGATATTCTAGTTTCATAACAGACCAGCAGGGACCTGCCAAAGTTAAACCATTTGGCCAGGAGAGCCCTTTTATGCAGACTTTTGCCAGATTTCGATACCCAAAATTTTTGCGATTTTCACAGAATTTTTTTCAAAAGCCGATTCCAAAGCAACTAATAGAGCTTTGCGATCGCAATCACTTCCAGAATCTGCCCCACGAAGTCTACTTTCATGATAAAGCACGAGGGACCTGCCAAAGTTAAACCATTTGGCCAGGAGAGCCCTTTTATGAAGGCATGTGCTCGATTTCGTCGCGAAATTTTTTTGGCGAATTTTACGCCCTCTCATTTTTAAAAGTCGATTCCACAGCAACTAATAGAGCTTTGCGATCGCAATCACTTCCAGAATGTGCAAAAGATATTCTAGTTTCATAACAGACCAGCAGGGACCTGCCAAAGTTAAACCATTTGGCCAGGAGAGCCCTTTTATGCAGACTTTTGCCAGATTTCGATACCCAAAATTTTTGCGATTTTCACAGAATTTTTTTCAAAAGCCGATTCCAAAGCAACTAATAGAGCTTTGCGATCGCAATCACTTCCAGAATCTGCCCCACGAAGTCTACTTTCATGATAAAGCACGAGGGACCTGCCAAAGTTAAACCATTTGGCCAGGAGAGCCCTTTTATGAAGGCATGTGCTCGATTTCGTCGCGAAATTTTTTTGGCGAATTTTACGCCCTCTTATTTTTAAAAGTCGATTCCACAGCAACTAATAGAGCTTTGCGATCGCAATCACTTCCAGAATGTGCAAAAGATATTCTAGTTTCATAACAGACCAGCAGGGACCTGCCAAAGTTAAACCATTTGGCCAGGAGAGCCCTTTTATGCAGACTTTTGCCAGATTTCGATACCCAAAATTTTTGCGATTTTCACAGAATTTTTATCAAAAGCCGATTCCAAAGCAACTAATAGAGCTTTGCGATCGCAATCACTTCCAGAATCTGCCCCACGAAGTCTACTTTCATGATAAAGCACGAGGGACCTGCCAAAGTTAAACCATTTGGCCAGGAGAGCCCTTTTATGAAGGCATGTGCTCGATTTCGTCGCGAAATTTTTTTGGCGAATTTTACGCCCTCTCATTTTTAAAAGTCGATTCCACAGCAACTAATAGAGCTTTGCGATCGCAATCACTTCCAGAATGTGCAAAAGATATTCTAGTTTCATAACAGACCAGCAGGGACCTGCCAAAGTTAAACCATTTGGCCAGGAGAGCCCTTTTATGCAGACTTTTGCCAGATTTCGATACCCAAAATTTTTGCGATTTTCACAGAATTTTTTTCAAAAGCCGATTCCAAAGCAACTAATAGAGCTTTGCGATCGCAATCACTTCCAGAATCTGCCCCACGAAGTCTACTTTCATGATAAAGCACGAGGGACCTGCCAAAGTTAAAACATTTGGCCAGGAGAGCCCTTTTATGAAGGTATGTGCTCGATTTCGTCGCGAAATTTTTTTGGCGAATTTTACACCCTCTCATTTTTAAAAGTCGATTCCACAGCAACTAATAGAGCTTTGCGATCGCAATCACTTCCAGAATGTGCAAAAGATATTCTAGTTTCATAACAGACCAGCAGGGACCTGCCAAAGTTAAACCATTTGGCCAGGAGAGCCCTTTTATGCAGACTTTTGCCAGATTTCGATACCCAAAATTTTTGCGATTTTCACAGAATTTTTTTCAAAAGCCGATTCCAAAGCAACTAATAGAGCTTTGCGATCGCAATCACTTCCAGAATCTGCCCCACGAAGTCTACTTTCATGATAAAGCACGAGGGACCTGCCAAAGTTAAACCATTTGGCCAGGAGAGCCCTTTTATGAAGGCATGTGCTCGATTTCGTCGCGAAATTTTTTTGGCGAATTTTACGCCCTCTCATTTTTAAAAGTCGATTCCACAGCAACTAATAGAGCTTTGCGATCGCAATCACTTCCAGAATGTGCAAAAGATATTCTAGTTTCATAACAGACCAGCAGGGACCTGCCAAAGTTAAACCATTTGGCCAGGAGAGCCCTTTTATGCAGACTTTTGCCAGATTTCGATACCCAAAATTTTTGCGATTTTCACACAATTTTTTTCAAAAGCCGATTCCAAAGCAACTAATAGAGCTTTGCGATCGCAATCACTTCCAGAATCTGCCCCACGAAGTCTACTTTCATGATAAAGCACGAGGGACCTGCCAAAGTTAAACCATTTGGCCAGGAGAGCCCTTTTATGAAGGCATGTGCTCGATTTCGTCGCGAAATTTTTTTGGCGAATTTTACGCCCTCTCATTTTTAAAAGTCGATTCCACAGCAACTAATAGAGCTTTGCGATCGCAATCACTTCCAGAATGTGCAAAAGATATTCTAGTTTCATAACAGACCAGCAGGGACCTGCCAAAGTTAAACCATTTGGCCAGGAGAGCCCTTTTATGCAGACTTTTGCCAGATTTCGATACCCAAAATTTTTGCGATTTTCACAGAATTTTTTTCCAAAGCCGATTCCAAAGCAACTAATAGAGCTTTGCGATCGCAATCACTTCCAGAATCTGCCCCACGAAGTCTACTTTCATGATAAAGCACGAGGGACCTGCCAAAGTTAAACCATTTGGCCAGGAGAGCCCTTTTATGAAGGCATGTGCTCGATTTCGTCGCGAAATTTTTTTGGCGAATTTTACGCCCTCTCATTTTTAAAAGTCGATTCCACAGCAACTAATAGAACTTTGCGATCGCAATCACTTCCAGAATGTGCAAAAGATATTCTAGTTTCATAACAGACCAGCAGGGACCTGCCAAAGTTAAACCATTTGGCCAGGAGAGCCCTTTTATGCAGACTTTTGCCAGATTTCTATACCCAAAATTTTTGCGATTTTCACAGAATTTTTTTCAAAAGCCGATTCCAAAGCAACTAATAGAGCTTTGCGATCGCAATCACTTCCAGAATCTGCCCCACGAAGTCTACTTTCATGATAAAGCACGAGGGACCTGCCAAAGTTAAACCATTTGGCCAGGAGAGCCCTTTTATGAAGGCATGTGCTCGATTTCGTCGCGAAATTTTTTTGGCGAATTTTAGGCCCTCTCATTTTTAAAAGTCGATTCCACAGCAACTAATAGAGCTTTGCGATCGCAATCACTTCCAGAATGTGCAAAAGATATTCTAGTTTCATAACAGACCAGCAGGGACCTGCCAAAGTTAAACCATTTGGCCAGGAGAGCCCTTTTATGCAGACTTTTGCCAGATTTCGATACCCAAAATTTTTGCGATTTTCACAGAATTTTTTTCAAAAGCCGATTCCAAAGCAACTATAAGAGCTTTGCGATCGCAATCACTTCCAGAATCTGCCCCACGAAGTCTACTTTCATGATAAAGCACGAGGGACCTGCCAAAGTTAAACCATTTGGCCAGGAGAGCCCTTTTATGAAGGCATGTGCTCGATTTCTTCGCGAAATTTTTTTGGCGAATTTTACGCCCTCTCATTTTTAAACGTCGATTCCACAGCAACTAATAGAGCTTTGCGATCGCAATCACTTCCAGAATGTGCAAAAGATATTCTAGTTTCATAACAGACCAGCAGGGACCTGCCAAAGTTAAACCATTTGGCCAGGAGAGCCCTTTTATGCAGACTTTTGCCAGATTTCGATACCCAAAATTTTTGCGATTTTCACAGAATTTTTTTCAAAAGCCGATTCCAAAGCAACTAATAGAGCTTTGCGATCGCAATCACTTCCAGAATCTGCCCCACGAAGTCTACTTTCATGATAAAGCACGAGGGACCTGCCAAAGTTAAACCATTTGGCCAGGCCCTTTTATGAAGGCATGTGCTCGATTTCGTCGCGAAATTTTTTTGGCGAATTTTACGCCCTCTCATTTTTAAAAGTCGATTCCACAGCAACTAATAGAGCTTTGCGATCGCAATCACTTCCAGAATGTGCAAAAGATATTCTAGTTTCATAACAGACCAGCAGGGACCTGCCAAAGTTAAACCATTTGGCCAGGAGAGCCCTTTTATGCAGACTTTTGCCAGATTTCGATACCCAAAATTTTTGCGATTTTCACAGAATTTTTTTCAAAAGCCGATTCCAAAGCAACTAATAGAGCTTTGCGATCGCAATCACTTCCAGAATCTGCCCCACGAAGTCTACTTTCATGATAAAGCACGAGGGACCTGCCAAAGTTAAACCATTTGGCCAGGAGAGCCCTTTTATGAAGGCATGTGCTCGATTTCGTCGCGAAATTTTTTTGGCGAATTTTACGCCCTCTCATTTTTAAAAGTCGATTCCACAGCAACTAATAGAGCTTTGCGATCGCAATCACTTCCAGAATGTGCAAAAGATATTCTAGTTTCATAACAGACCAGCAGGGACCTGCCAAAGTTAAACCATTTGGCCAGGAGAGCCCTTTTATGCAGACTTTTGCCAGATTTCTATACCCAAAATTTTTGCGATTTTCACAGAATTTTTTTCAAAAGCCGATTCCAAAGCAACTAATAGAGCTTTGCGATCGCAATCACTTCCAGAATCTGCCCCACGAAGTCTACTTTCATGATAAAGCACGAGGGACCTGCCAAAGTTAAACCATTTGGCCAGGAGAGCCCTTTTATGAAGGCATGTGCTCGATTTCGTCGCGAAATTTTTTTGGCGAATTTTAGGCCCTCTCATTTTTAAAAGTCGATTCCACAGCAACTAATAGAGCTTTGCGATCGCAATCACTTCCAGAATGTGCAAAAGATATTCTAGTTTCATAACAGACCAGCAGGGACCTGCCAAAGTTAAACCATTTGGCCAGGAGAGCCCTTTTATGCAGACTTTTGCCAGATTTCGATACCCAAAATTTTTGCGATTTTCACAGAATTTTTTTCAAAAGCCGATTCCAAAGCAACTAATAGAGCTTTGCGATCGCAATCACTTCCAGAATCTGCCCCACGAAGTCTACTTTCATGATAAAGCACGAGGGACCTGCCAAAGTTAAACCATTTGGCCAGGAGAGCCCTTTTATGAAGGCATGTGCTCGATTTCTTCGCGAAATTTTTTTGGCGAATTTTACGCCCTCTCATTTTGAAAAGTCGATTCCACAGCAACTAATAGAGCTTTGCGATCGCAATCACTTCCAGAATGTGCAAAAGATATTCTAGTTTCATAACAGACCAGCAGGGACCTGCCAAAGTTAAACCATTTGGCCAGGAGAGCCCTTTTATGCAGACTTTTGCCAGATTTCGATACCCAAAATTTTTGCGATTTTCACAGAATTTTTTTCAAAAGCCGATTCCAAAGCAACTAATAGAGCTTTGCGATCGCAATCACTTCCAGAATCTGCCCCACGAAGTCTACTTTCATGATAAAGCACGAGGGACCTGCCAAAGTTAAACCATTTGGCCAGGAGAGCCCTTTTATGAAGGCATGTGCTCGATTTCGTCGCGAAATTTTTTTGGCGAATTTTACGCCCTCTCATTTTTAAACGTCGATTCCACAGCAACTAATAGAGCTTTGCGATCGCAATCACTTCCAGAATGTGCAAAAGATATTCTAGTTTCATAACAGACCAGCAGGGA
The DNA here is from genome assembly GCA_963930645.1 of Salticus scenicus. NCBI lineage: Eukaryota > Metazoa > Arthropoda > Arachnida > Araneae > Salticidae > Salticus > Salticus scenicus. The sequence goes on along the minus strand of CAWVNO010001644.1, from coordinate 126,578 downwards.
CCTGCCAAAGTTAAACCATTTGGCCAGGAGAGCCCTTTTATGCAGACTTTTGCCAGATTTCGATACCCAAAATTTTTGCGATTTTCACAGAATTTTTTTCAAAAGCCGATTCCAAAGCAACTAATAGAGCTTTGCGATCGCAATCACTTCCAGAATCTGCCCCACGAAGTCTACTTTCATGATAAAGCACGAGGGACCTGCCAAAGTTAAACCATTTGGCCAGGAGAGCCCTTTTATGAAGGCATGTGCTCGATTTCGTCGCGAAATTTTTTTGGCGAATTTTACGCCCTCTCATTTTTAAAAGTCGATTCCACAGCAACTAATAGAGCTTTGCGATCGCAATCACTTCCAGAATGTGCAAAAGATATTCTAGTTTCATAACAGACCAGCAGGGACCTGCCAAAGTTAAACCATTTGGCCAGGAGAGCCCTTTTATGCAGACTTTTGCCAGATTTCGATACCCAAAATTTTTGCGATTTTCACAGAATTTTTTTCAAAAGCCGATTCCAAAGCAACTAATAGAGCTTTGCGATCGCAATCACTTCCAGAATCTGCCCCACGAAGTCTACTTTCATGATAAAGCACGAGGGACCTGCCAAAGTTAAACCATTTGGCCAGGAGAGCCCTTTTATGAAGGCATGTGCTCGATTTCGTCGCGAAATTTTTTTGGCGAATTTTACGCCCTCTCATTTTTAAAAGTCGATTCCACAGCAACTAATAGAGCTTTGCGATCGCAATCACTTCCAGAATGTGCAAAAGATATTCTAGTTTCATAACAGACCAGCAGGGACCTGCCAAAGTTAAACCATTTGGCCAGGAGAGCCCTTTTATGCAGACTTTTGCCAGATTTCGATACCCAAAATTTTTGCGATTTTCACAGAATTTTTTTCAAAAGCCGATTCCAAAGCAACTAATAGAGCTTTGCGATCGCAATCACTTCCAGAATCTGCCCCACGAAGTCTACTTTCATGATAAAGCACGAGGGACCTGCCAAAGTTAAACCATTTGGCCAGGAGAGCCCTTTTATGAAGGCATGTGCTCGATTTCGTCGCGAAATTTTTTTGGCGAATTTTACGCCCTCTCATTTTTAAAAGTCGATTCCACAGCAACTAATAGAGCTTTGCGATCGCAATCACTTCCAGAATGTGCAAAAGATATTCTAGTTTCATAACAGACCAGCAGGGACCTGCCAAAGTTAAACCATTTGGCCAGGAGAGCCCTTTTATGCAGACTTTTGCCAGATTTCGATACCCAAAATTTTTGCGATTTTCACAGAATTTTTTTCAAAAGCCGATTCCAAAGCAACTAATAGAGCTTTGCGATCGCAATCACTTCCAGAATCTGCCCCACGAAGTCTACTTTCATGATAAAGCACGAGGGACCTGCCAAAGTTAAACCATTTGGCCAGGAGAGCCCTTTTATGAAGGCATGTGCTCGATTTCGTCGCGAAATTTTTTTGGCGAATTTTACGCCCTCTCATTTTTAAAAGTCGATTCCACAGCAACTAATAGAGCTTTGCGATCGCAATCACTTCCAGAATGTGCAAAAGATATTCTAGTTTCATAACAGACCAGCAGGGACCTGCCAAAGTTAAACCATTTGGCCAGGAGAGCCCTTTTATGCAGACCTTTGCCAGATTTCGATACCCAAAATTTTTGCGATTTTCACAGAATTTTTATCAAAAGCCGATTCCAAAGCAACTAATAGAGCTTTGCGATCGCAATCACTTCCAGAATCTGCCCCACGAAGTCTACTTTCATGATAAAGCACGAGGGACCTGCCAAAGTTAAACCATTTGGCCAGGAGAGCCCTTTTATGAAGGCATGTGCTCGATTTCGTCGCGAAATTTTTTTGGCGAATTTTACGCCCTCTCATTTTTAAAAGTCGATTCCACAGCAACTAATAGAGCTTTGCGATCGCAATCACTTCCAGAATGTGCAAAAGATATTCTAGTTTCATAACAGACCAGCAGGGACCTGCCAAAGTTAAACCATTTGGCCAGGAGAGCCCTTTTATGCAGACTTTTGCCAGATTTCGATACCCAAAATTTTTGCGATTTTCACAGAATTTTTTTCAAAAGCCGATTCCAAAGCAACTAATAGAGCTTTGCGATCGCAATCACTTCCAGAATCTGCCCCACGAAGTCTACTTTCATGATAAAGCACGAGGGACCTGCCAAAGTTAAACCATTTGGCCAGGAGAGCCCTTTTATGAAGGCATGTGCTCGATTTCGTCGCGAAATTTTTTTGGCGAATTTTACGCCCTCTCATTTTTAAAAGTCGATTCCACAGCAACTAATAGAGCTTTGCGATCGCAATCACTTCCAGAATGTGCAAAAGATATTCTAGTTTCATAACAGACCAGCAGGGACCTGCCAAAGTTAAACCATTTGGCCAGGAGAGCCCTTTTATGCAGACTTTTGCCAGATTTCGATACCCAAAATTTTTGCGATTTTCACAGAATTTTTTTCAAAAGCCGATTCCAAAGCAACTAATAGAGCTTTGCGATCGCAATCACTTCCAGAATCTGCCCCACGAAGTCTACTTTCATGATAAAGCACGAGGGACCTGCCAAAGTTAAACCATTTGGCCAGGAGAGCCCTTTTATGAAGGCATGTGCTCGATTTCGTCGCGAAATTTTTTTGGCGAATTTTACGCCCTCTCATTTTTAAAAGTCGATTCCACAGCAACTAATAGAGCTTTGCGATCGCAATCACTTCCAGAATGTGCAAAAGATATTCTAGTTTCATAACAGACCAGCAGGGACCTGCCAAAGTTAAACCATTTGGCCAGGAGAGCCCTTTTATGCAGACTTTTGCCAGATTTCGATACCCAAAATTTTTGCGATTTTCACAGAATTTTTTTCAAAAGCCGATTCCAAAGCAACTAATAGAGCTTTGCGATCGCAATCACTTCCAGAATCTGCCCCACGAAGTCTACTTTCATGATAAAGCACGAGGGACCTGCCAAAGTTAAACCATTTGGCCAGGAGAGCCCTTTTATGAAGGCATGTGCTCGATTTCGTCGCGAAATTTTTTTGGCGAATTTTACGCCCTCTCATTTTTAAAAGTCGATTCCACAGCAACTAATAGAGCTTTGCGATCGCAATCACTTCCAGAATGTGCAAAAGATATTCTAGTTTCATAACAGACCAGCAGGGACCTGCCAAAGTTAAACCATTTGGCCAGGAGAGCCCTTTTATGCAGACTTTTGCCAGATTTCGATACCCAAAATTTTTGCGATTTTCACAGAATTTTTTTCAAAAGCCGATTCCAAAGCAACTAATAGAGCTTTGCGATCGCAATCACTTCCAGAATCTGCCCCACGAAGTCTACTTTCATGATAAAGCACGAGGGACCTGCCAAAGTTAAACCATTTGGCCAGGAGAGCCCTTTTATGAAGGCATGTGCTCGATTTCGTCGCGAAATTTTTTTGGCGAATTTTACGCCCTCTCATTTTTAAAAGTCGATTCCACAGCAACTAATAGAGCTTTGCGATCGCAATCACTTCCAGAATGTGCAAAAGATATTCTAGTTTCATAACAGACCAGCAGGGACCTGCCAAAGTTAAACCATTTGGCCAGGAGAGCCCTTTTATGCAGACTTTTGCCAGATTTCGATACCCAAAATTTTTGCGATTTTCACAGAATTTTTTTCAAAAGCCGATTCCAAAGCAACTAATAGAGCTTTGCGATCGCAATCACTTCCAGAATCTGCCCCACGAAGTCTACTTTCATGATAAAGCACGAGGGACCTGCCAAAGTTAAACCATTTGGCCAGGAGAGCCCTTTTATGAAGGCATGTGCTCGATTTCGTCGCGAAATTTTTTTGGCGAATTTTACGCCCTCTCATTTTTAAAAGTCGATTCCACAGCAACTAATAGAGCTTTGCGATCGCAATCACTTCCAGAATGTGCAAAAGATATTCTAGTTTCATAACAGACCAGCAGGGACCTGCCAAAGTTAAACCATTTGGCCAGGAGAGCCCTTTTATGCAGACTTTTGCCAGATTTCGATACCCAAAATTTTTGCGATTTTCACAGAATTTTTATCAAAAGCCGATTCCAAAGCAACTAATAGAGCTTTGCGATCGCAATCACTTCCAGAATCTGCCCCACGAAGTCTACTTTCATGATAAAGCACGAGGGACCTGCCAAAGTTAAACCATTTGGCCAGGAGAGCCCTTTTATGAAGGCATGTGCTCGATTTCGTCGCGAAATTTTTTTGGCGAATTTTACGCCCTCTCATTTTTAAAAGTCGATTCCACAGCAACTAATAGAGCTTTGCGATCGCAATCACTTCCAGAATGTGCAAAAGATATTCTAGTTTCATAACAGACCAGCAGGGACCTGCCAAAGTTAAACCATTTGGCCAGGAGAGCCCTTTTATGCAGACTTTTGCCAGATTTCGATACCCAAAATTTTTGCGATTTTCACAGAATTTTTTTCAAAAGCCGATTCCAAAGCAACTAATAGAGCTTTGCGATCGCAATCACTTCCAGAATCTGCCCCACGAAGTCTACTTTCATGATAAAGCACGAGGGACCTGCCAAAGTTAAACCATTTGGCCAGGAGAGCCCTTTTATGAAGGCATGTGCTCGATTTCGTCGCGAAATTTTTTTGGCGAATTTTACGCCCTCTCATTTTTAAAAGTCGATTCCACAGCAACTAATAGAGCTTTGCGATCGCAATCACTTCCAGAATGTGCAAAAGATATTCTAGTTTCATAACAGACCAGCAGGGACCTGCCAAAGTTAAACCATTTGGCCAGGAGAGCCCTTTTATGCAGACTTTTGCCAGATTTCGATACCCAAAATTTTTGCGATTTTCACAGAATTTTTTTCAAAAGCCGATTCCAAAGCAACTAATAGAGCTTTGCGATCGCAATCACTTCCAGAATCTGCCCCACGAAGTCTACTTTCATGATAAAGCACGAGGGACCTGCCAAAGTTAAACCATTTGGCCAGGAGAGCCCTTTTATGAAGGCATGTGCTCGATTTCGTCGCGAAATTTTTTTGGCGAATTTTACGCCCTCTCATTTTTAAAAGTCGATTCCACAGCAACTAATAGAGCTTTGCGATCGCAATCACTTCCAGAATGTGCAAAAGATATTCTAGTTTCATAACAGACCAGCAGGGACCTGCCAAAGTTAAACCATTTGGCCAGGAGAGCCCTTTTATGCAGACTTTTGCCAGATTTCGATACCCAAAATTTTTGCGATTTTCACAGAATTTTTTTCCAAAGCCGATTCCAAAGCAACTAATAGAGCTTTGCGATCGCAATCACTTCCAGAATCTGCCCCACGAAGTCTACTTTCATGATAAAGCACGAGGGACCTGCCAAAGTTAAACCATTTGGCCAGGAGAGCCCTTTTATGAAGGCATGTGCTCGATTTCGTCGCGAAATTTTTTTGGCGAATTTTACGCCCTCTCATTTTTAAAAGTCGATTCCACAGCAACTAATAGAACTTTGCGATCGCAATCACTTCCAGAATGTGCAAAAGATATTCTAGTTTCATAACAGACCAGCAGGGACCTGCCAAAGTTAAACCATTTGGCCAGGAGAGCCCTTTTATGCAGACTTTTGCCAGATTTCGATACCCAAAATTTTTGCGATTTTCACAGAATTTTTTTCAAAAGCCGATTCCAAAGCAACTAATAGAGCTTTGCGATCGCAATCACTTCCAGAATCTGCCCCACGAAGTCTACTTTCATGATAAAGCACGAGGGACCTGCCAAAGTTAAACCATTTGGCCAGGAGAGCCCTTTTATGAAGGCATGTGCTCGATTTCGTCGCGAAATTTTTTTGGCGAATTTTAGGCCCTCTCATTTTTAAAAGTCGATTCCACAGCAACTAATAGAGCTTTGCGATCGCAATCACTTCCAGAATGTGCAAAAGATATTCTAGTTTCATAACAGACCAGCAGGGACCTGCCAAAGTTAAACCATTTGGCCAGGAGAGCCCTTTTATGCAGACTTTTGCCAGATTTCGATACCCAAAATTTTTGCGATTTTCACAGAATTTTTTTCAAAAGCCGATTCCAAAGCAACTATAAGAGCTTTGCGATCGCAATCACTTCCAGAATCTGCCCCACGAAGTCTACTTTCATGATAAAGCACGAGGGACCTGCCAAAGTTAAACCATTTGGCCAGGAGAGCCCTTTTATGAAGGCATGTGCTCGATTTCTTCGCGAAATTTTTTTGGCGAATTTTACGCCCTCTCATTTTTAAAAGTCGATTCCACAGCAACTAATAGAGCTTTGCGATCGCAATCACTTCCAGAATGTGCAAAAGATATTCTAGTTTCATAACAGACCAGCAGGGACCTGCCAAAGTTAAACCATTTGGCCAGGAGAGCCCTTTTATGCAGACTTTTGCCAGATTTCGATACCCAAAATTTTTGCGATTTTCACAGAATTTTTATCAAAAGCCGATTCCAAAGCAACTAATAGAGCTTTGCGATCGCAATCACTTCCAGAATCTGCCCCACGAAGTCTACTTTCATGATAAAGCACGAGGGACCTGCCAAAGTTAAACCATTTGGCCAGGAGAGCCCTTTTATGAAGGCATGTGCTCGATTTCGTCGCGAAATTTTTTCGGCGAATTTTACGCCCTCTCATTTTTAAAAGTCGATTCCACAGCAACTAATAGAGCTTTGCGATCGCAATCACTTCCAGAATGTGCAAAAGATATTCTAGTTTCATAACAGACCAGCAGGGACCTGCCAAAGTTAAACCATTTGGCCAGGAGAGCCCTTTTATGCAGACTTTTGCCAGATTTCGATACCCAAAATTTTTGCGATTTTCACAGAATTTTTTTCAAAAGCCGATTCCAAAGCAACTAATAGAGCTTTGCGATCGCAATCACTTCCAGAATCTGCCCCACGAAGTCTACTTTCATGATAAAGCACGAGGGACCTGCCAAAGTTAAACCATTTGGCCAGGAGAGCCCTTTTATGAAGGCATGTGCTCGATTTCGTCGCGAAATTTTTTTGGCGAATTTTACGCCCTCTCATTTTTAAAAGTCGATTCCACAGCAACTAATAGAGCTTTGCGATCGCAATCACTTCCAGAATGTGCAAAAGATATTCTAGTTTCATAACAGACCAGCAGGGACCTGCCAAAGTTAAACCATTTGGCCAGGAGAGCCCTTTTATGCAGACCTTTGCCAGATTTCGATACCCAAAATTTTTGCGATTTTCACAGAATTTTTATCAAAAGCCGATTCCAAAGCAACTAATAGAGCTTTGCGATCGCAATCACTTCCAGAATCTGCCCCACGAAGTCTACTTTCATGATAAAGCACGAGGGACCTGCCAAAGTTAAACCATTTGGCCAGGAGAGCCCTTTTATGAAGGCATGTGCTCGATTTCGTCGCGAAATTTTTTTGGCGAATTTTACGCCCTCTCATTTTTAAAAGTCGATTCCACAGCAACTAATAGAGCTTTGCGATCGCAATCACTTCCAGAATGTGCAAAAGATATTCTAGTTTCATAACAGACCAGCAGGGACCTGCCAAAGTTAAACCATTTGGCCAGGAGAGCCCTTTTATGCAGACTTTTGCCAGATTTCGATACCCAAAATTTTTGCGATTTTCACAGAATTTTTTTCAAAAGCCGATTCCAAAGCAACTAATAGAGCTTTGCGATCGCAATCACTTCCAGAATCTGCCCCACGAAGTCTACTTTCATGATAAAGCACGAGGGACCTGCCAAAGTTAAACCATTTGGCCAGGAGAGCCCTTTTATGAAGGCATGTGCTCGATTTCGTCGCGAAATTTTTTTGGCGAATTTTACGCCCTCTCATTTTTAAAAGTCGATTCCACAGCAACTAATAGAGCTTTGCGATCGCAATCACTTCCAGAATGTGCAAAAGATATTCTAGTTTCATAACAGACCAGCAGGGACCTGCCAAAGTTAAACCATTTGGCCAGGAGAGCCCTTTTATGCAGACTTTTGCCAGATTTCGATACCCAAAATTTTTGCGATTTTCACAGAATTTTTTTCAAAAGCCGATTCCAAAGCAACTAATAGAGCTTTGCGATCGCAATCACTTCCAGAATCTGCCCCACGAAGTCTACTTTCATGATAAAGCACGAGGGACCTGCCAAAGTTAAACCATTTGGCCAGGAGAGCCCTTTTATGAAGGCATGTGCTCGATTTCGTCGCGAAATTTTTTTGGCGAATTTTACGCCCTCTCATTTTTAAAAGTCGATTCCACAGCAACTAATAGAGCTTTGCGATCGCAATCACTTCCAGAATGTGCAAAAGATATTCTAGTTTCATAACAGACCAGCAGGGACCTGCCAAAGTTAAACCATTTGGCCAGGAGAGCCCTTTTATGCAGACTTTTGCCAGATTTCGATACCCAAAATTTTTGCGATTTTCACAGAATTTTTATCAAAAGCCGATTCCAAAGCAACTAATAGAGCTTTGCGATCGCAATCACTTCCAGAATCTGCCCCACGAAGTCTACTTTCATGATAAAGCACGAGGGACCTGCCAAAGTTAAACCATTTGGCCAGGAGAGCCCTTTTATGAAGGCATGTGCTCGATTTCGTCGCGAAATTTTTTTGGCGAATTTTACGCCCTCTCATTTTTAAAAGTCGATTCCACAGCAACTAATAGAGCTTTGCGATCGCAATCACTTCCAGAATGTGCAAAAGATATTCTAGTTTCATAACAGACCAGCAGGGACCTGCCAAAGTTAAACCATTTGGCCAGGAGAGCCCTTTTATGCAGACTTTTGCCAGATTTCGATACCCAAAATTTTTGCGATTTTCACAGAATTTTTTTCAAAAGCCGATTCCAAAGCAACTAATAGAGCTTTGCGATCGCAATCACTTCCAGAATCTGCCCCACGAAGTCTACTTTCATGATAAAGCACGAGGGACCTGCCAAAGTTAAACCATTTGGCCAGGAGAGCCCTTTTATGAAGGCATGTGCTCGATTTCGTCGCGAAATTTTTTTGGCGAATTTTACACCCTCTCATTTTTAAAAGTCGATTCCACAGCAACTAATAGAGCTTTGCGATCGCAATCACTTCCAGAATGTGCAAAAGATATTCTAGTTTCATAACAGACCAGCAGGGACCTGCCAAAGTTAAACCATTTGGCCAGGAGAGCCCTTTTATGCAGACTTTTGCCAGATTTCGATACCCAAAATTTTTGCGATTTTCACAGAATTTTTTTCAAAAGCCGATTCCAAAGCAACTAATAGAGCTTTGCGATCGCAATCACTTCCAGAATCTGCCCCACGAAGTCTACTTTCATGATAAAGCACGAGGGACCTGCCAAAGTTAAACCATTTGGCCAGGAGAGCCCTTTTATGAAGGCATGTGCTCGATTTCGTCGCGAAATTTTTTTGGCGAATTTTACGCCCTCTCATTTTTAAAAGTCGATTCCACAGCAACTAATAGAGCTTTGCGATCGCAATCACTTCCAGAATGTGCAAAAGATATTCTAGTTTCATAACAGACCAGCAGGGACCTGCCAAAGTTAAACCATTTGGCCAGGAGAGCCCTTTTATGCAGACTTTTGCCAGATTTCGATACCCAAAATTTTTGCGATTTTCACAGAATTTTTTTCAAAAGCCGATTCCAAAGCAACTAATAGAGCTTTGCGATCGCAATCACTTCCAGAATCTGCCCCACGAAGTCTACTTTCATGATAAAGCACGAGGGACCTGCCAAAGTTAAACCATTTGGCCAGGAGAGCCCTTTTATGAAGGCATGTGCTCGATTTCGTCGCGAAATTTTTTTGGCGAATTTTACGCCCTCTCATTTTTAAAAGTCGATTCCACAGCAACTAATAGAGCTTTGCGATCGCAATCACTTCCAGAATGTGCAAAAGATATTCTAGTTTCATAACAGACCAGCAGGGACCTGCCAAAGTTAAACCATTTGGCCAGGAGAGCCCTTTTATGCAGACTTTTGCCAGATTTCGATACCCAAAATTTTTGCGATTTTCACAGAATTTTTTTCCAAAGCCGATTCCAAAGCAACTAATAGAGCTTTGCGATCGCAATCACTTCCAGAATCTGCCCCACGAAGTCTACTTTCATGATAAAGCACGAGGGACCTGCCAAAGTTAAACCATTTGGCCAGGAGAGCCCTTTTATGAAGGCATGTGCTCGATTTCGTCGCGAAATTTTTTTGGCGAATTTTACGCCCTCTCATTTTTAAAAGTCGATTCCACAGCAACTAATAGAACTTTGCGATCGCAATCACTTCCAGAATGTGCAAAAGATATTCTAGTTTCATAACAGACCAGCAGGGACCTGCCAAAGTTAAACCATTTGGCCAGGAGAGCCCTTTTATGCAGACTTTTGCCAGATTTCGATACCCAAAATTTTTGCGATTTTCACAGAATTTTTTTCAAAAGCCGATTCCAAAGCAACTAATAGAGCTTTGCGATCGCAATCACTTCCAGAATCTGCCCCACGAAGTCTACTTTCATGATAAAGCACGAGGGACCTGCCAAAGTTAAACCATTTGGCCAGGAGAGCCCTTTTATGAAGGCATGTGCTCGATTTCGTCGCGAAATTTTTTTGGCGAATTTTAGGCCCTCTCATTTTTAAAAGTCGATTCCACAGCAACTAATAGAGCTTTGCGATCGCAATCACTTCCAGAATGTGCAAAAGATATTCTAGTTTCATAACAGACCAGCAGGGACCTGCCAAAGTTAAACCATTTGGCCAGGAGAGCCCTTTTATGCAGACTTTTGCCAGATTTCGATACCCAAAATTTTTGCGATTTTCACAGAATTTTTTTCAAAAGCCGATTCCAAAGCAACTATAAGAGCTTTGCGATCGCAATCACTTCCAGAATCTGCCCCACGAAGTCTACTTTCATGATAAAGCACGAGGGACCTGCCAAAGTTAAACCATTTGGCCAGGAGAGCCCTTTTATGAAGGCATGTGCTCGATTTCTTCGCGAAATTTTTTTGGCGAATTTTACGCCCTCTCATTTTTAAAAGTCGATTCCACAGCAACTAATAGAGCTTTGCGATCGCAATCACTTCCAGAATGTGCAAAAGATATTCTAGTTTCATAACAGACCAGCAGGGACCTGCCAAAGTTAAACCATTTGGCCAGGAGAGCCCTTTTATGCAGACTTTTGCCAGATTTCGATACCCAAAATTTTTGCGATTTTCACAGAATTTTTATCAAAAGCCGATTCCAAAGCAACTAATAGAGCTTTGCGATCGCAATCACTTCCAGAATCTGCCCCACGAAGTCTACTTTCATGATAAAGCACGAGGGACCTGCCAAAGTTAAACCATTTGGCCAGGAGAGCCCTTTTATGAAGGCATGTGCTCGATTTCGTCGCGAAATTTTTTCGGCGAATTTTACGCCCTCTCATTTTTAAAAGTCGATTCCACAGCAACTAATAGAGCTTTGCGATCGCAATCACTTCCAGAATGTGCAAAAGATATTCTAGTTTCATAACAGACCAGCAGGGACCTGCCAAAGTTAAACCATTTGGCCAGGAGAGCCCTTTTATGCAGACTTTTGCCAGATTTCGATACCCAAAATTTTTGCGATTTTCACAGAATTTTTTTCAAAAGCCGATTCCAAAGCAACTAATAGAGCTTTGCGATCGCAATCACTTCCAGAATCTGCCCCACGAAGTCTACTTTCATGATAAAGCACGAGGGACCTGCCAAAGTTAAACCATTTGGCCAGGAGAGCCCTTTTATGAAGGCATGTGCTCGATTTCGTCGCGAAATTTTTTTGGCGAATTTTACGCCCTCTCATTTTTAAAAGTCGATTCCACAGCAACTAATAGAGCTTTGCGATCGCAATCACTTCCAGAATGTGCAAAAGATATTCTAGTTTCATAACAGACCAGCAGGGACCTGCCAAAGTTAAACCATTTGGCCAGGAGAGCCCTTTTATGCAGACTTTTGCCAGATTTCGATACCCAAAATTTTTGCGATTTTCACAGAATTTTTTTCAAAAGCCGATTCCAAAGCAACTAATAGAGCTTTGCGATCGCAATCACTTCCAGAATCTGCCCCACGAAGTCTACTTTCATGATAAAGCACGAGGGACCTGCCAAAGTTAAACCATTTGGCCAGGAGAGCCCTTTTATGAAGGCATGTGCTCGATTTCGTCGCGAAATTTTTTTGGCGAATTTTACGCCCTCTCATTTTTAAAAGTCGATTCCACAGCAACTAATAGAGCTTTGCGATCGCAATCACTTCCAGAATGTGCAAAAGATATTCTAGTTTCATAACAGACCAGCAGGGACCTGCCAAAGTTAAACCATTTGGCCAGGAGAGCCCTTTTATGCAGACTTTTGCCAGATTTCGATACCCAAAATTTTTGCGATTTTCACAGAATTTTTTTCAAAAGCCGATTCCAAAGCAACTAATAGAGCTTTGCGATCGCAATCACTTCCAGAATCTGCCCCACGAAGTCTACTTTCATGATAAAGCACGAGGGACCTGCCAAAGTTAAACCATTTGGCCAGGAGAGCCCTTTTATGAAGGCATGTGCTCGATTTCGTCGCGAAATTTTTTTGGCGAATTTTAGGCCCTCTCATTTTTAAAAGTCGATTCCACAGCAACTAATAGAGCTTTGCGATCGCAATCACTTCCAGAATGTGCAAAAGATATTCTAGTTTCATAACAGACCAGCAGGGACCTGCCAAAGTTAAACCATTTGGCCAGGAGAGCCCTTTTATGCAGACTTTTGCCAGATTTCGATACCCAAAATTTTTGCGATTTTCACAGAATTTTTTTCAAAAGCCGATTCCAAAGCAACTAATAGAGCTTTGCGATCGCAATCACTTCCAGAATCTGCCCCACGAAGTCTACTTTCATGATAAAGCACGAGGGACCTGCCAAAGTTAAACCATTTGGCCAGGAGAGCCCTTTTATGAAGGCATGTGCTCGATTTCGTCGCGAAATTTTTTTGGCGAATTTTACGCCCTCTCATTTTTAAAAGTCGATTCCACAGCAACTAATAGAGCTTTGCGATCGCAATCACTTCCAGAATGTGCAAAAGATATTCTAGTTTCATAACAGACCAGCAGGGACCTGCCAAAGTTAAACCATTTGGCCAGGAGAGCCCTTTTATGCAGACTTTTGCCAGATTTCGATACCCAAAATTTTTGCGATTTTCACAGAATTTTTTTCAAAAGCCGATTCCAAAGCAACTAATAGAGCTTTGCGATCGCAATCACTTCCAGAATCTGCCCCACGAAGTCTACTTTCATGATAAAGCACGAGGGACCTGCCAAAGTTAAACCATTTGGCCAGGAGAGCCCTTTATGAAGGCATGTGCTCGATTTCGTCGCGAAATTTTTTTGGCGAATTTTACGCCCTCTCATTTTTAAAAGTCGATTCCACAGCAACTAATAGAGCTTTGCGATCGCAATCACTTCCAGAATGTGCAAAAGATATTCTAGTTTCATAACAGACCAGCAGAAACCTGCCAAAGTTAAACCATTTGGCCAGGAGAGCCCTTTTATGCAGACTTTTGCCAGATTTCGATACCCAAAATTTTTGCGATTTTCACAGAATTTTTTTCAAAAGCCGATTCCAAAGCAACTAATAGAGCTTTGCGATCGCAATCACTTCCAGAATCTGCCCCACGAAGTCTACTTTCATGATAAAGCACGAGGGACCTGCCAAAGTTAAACCATTTGGCCAGGAGAGCCCTTTTATGAAGGCATGTGCTCGATTTCGTCGCGAAATTTTTTTGGCGAATTTTACGCCCTCTCATTTTTAAAAGTCGATTCCACAGCAACTAATAGAGCTTTGCGATCGCAATCACTTCCAGAATGTGCAAAAGATATTCTAGTTTCATAACAGACCAGCAGGGACCTGCCAAAGTTAAACCATTTGGCCAGGAGAGCCCTTTTATGCAGACTTTTGCCAGATTTCGATACCCAAAATTTTTGCGATTTTCACAGAATTTTTTTCAAAAGCCGATTCCAAAGCAACTAATAGAGCTTTGCGATCGCAATCACTTCCAGAATCTGCCCCACGAAGTCTACTTTCATGATAAAGCACGAGGGACCTGCCAAAGTTAAACCATTTGGCCAGGAGAGCCCTTTTATGAAGGCATGTGCTCGATTTCGTCGCGAAATTTTTTTGGCGAATTTTACGCCCTCTCATTTTTAAAAGTCGATTCCACAGCAACTAATAGAGCTTTGCGATCGCAATCACTTCCAGAATGTGCAAAAGATATTCTAGTTTCATAACAGACCAGCAGGGACCTGCCAAAGTTAAACCATTTGGCCAGGAGAGCCCTTTTATGCAGACTTTTGCCAGATTTCGATACCCAAAATTTTTGCGATTTTCACAGAATTTTTTTCAAAAGCCGATTCCAAAGCAACTAATAGAGCTTTGCGATCGCAATCACTTCCAGAATCTGCCCCACGAAGTCTACTTTCATGATAAAGCACGAGGGACCTGCCAAAGTTAAACCATTTGGCCAGGAGAGCCCTTTTATGAAGGCATGTGCTCGATTTCGTCGCGAAATTTTTTTGGCGAATTTTAGGCCCTCTCATTTTTAAAAGTCGATTCCACAGCAACTAATAGAGCTTTGCGATCGCAATCACTTCCAGAATGTGCAAAAGATATTCTAGTTTCATAACAGACCAGCAGGGACCTGCCAAAGTTAAACCATTTGGCCAGGAGAGCCCTTTTATGCAGACTTTTGCCAGATTTCGATACCCAAAATTTTTGCGATTTTCACAGAATTTTTTTCAAAAGCCGATTCCAAAGCAACTAATAGAGCTTTGCGATCGCAATCACTTCCAGAATCTGCCCCACGAAGTCTACTTTCATGATAAAGCACGAGGGACCTGCCAAAGTTAAACCATTTGGCCAGGAGAGCCCTTTTATGAAGGCATGTGCTCGATTTCGTCGCGAAATTTTTTTGGCGAATTTTACGCCCTCTCATTTTTAAAAGTCGATTCCACAGCAACTAATAGAGCTTTGCGATCGCAATCACTTCCAGAATGTGCAAAAGATATTCTAGTTTCATAACAGACCAGCAGGGACCTGCCAAAGTTAAACCATTTGGCCAGGAGAGCCCTTTTATGCAGACTTTTGCCAGATTTCGATACCCAAAATTTTTGCGATTTTCACAGAATTTTTTTCAAAAGCCGATTCCAAAGCAACTAATAGAGCTTTGCGATCGCAATCACTTCCAGAATCTGCCCCACGAAGTATACTTTCATGATAAAGCACGAGGGACCTGCCAAAGTTAAACCATTTGGCCAGGAGAGCCCTTTTATGAAGGCATGTGCTCGATTTCGTCGCGAAATTTTTTTGGCGAATTTTACGCCCTCTCATTTTTAAAAGTCGATTCCACAGCAACTAATAGAGCTTTGCGATCGCAATCACTTCCAGAATGTGCAAAAGATATTCTAGTTTCATAACAGACCAGCAGGGACCTGCCAAAGTTAAACCATTTGGCCAGGAGAGCCCTTTTATGCAGACTTTTGCCAGATTTCGATACCCAAAATTTTTGCGATTTTCACAGAATTTTTTTCAAAAGCCGATTCCAAAGCAACTAATAGAGCTTTGCGATCGCAATCACTTCCAGAATCTGCCCCACGAAGTCTACTTTCATGATAAAGCACGAGGGACCTGCCAAAGTTAAACCATTTGGCCAGGAGAGCCCTTTTATGAAGGCATGTGCTCGATTTCGTCGCGAAATTTTTTTGGCGAATTTTACGCCCTCTCATTTTTAAAAGTCGATTCCACAGCAACTAATAGAGCTTTGCGATCGCAATCACTTCCAGAATGTGCAAAAGATATTCTAGTTTCATAACAGACCAGCAGGGACCTGCCAAAGTTAAACCATTTGGCCAGGAGAGCCCTTTTATGCAGACTTTTGCCAGATTTCGATACCCAAAATTTTTGCGATTTTCACAGAATTTTTTTCAAAAGCCGATTCCAAAGCAACTAATAGAGCTTTGCGATCGCAATCACTTCCAGAATCTGTCCCACGAAGTCTACTTTCATGATAAAGCACGAGGGACCTGCCAAAGTTAAACCATTTGGCCAGGAGAGCCCTTTTATGAAGGCATGTGCTCGATTTCGTCGCGAAATTTTTTTGGCGAATTTTACGCCCTCTCATTTTTAAAAGTCGATTCCACAGCAACTAATAGAGCTTTGCGATCGCAATCACTTCCAGAATGTGCAAAAGATATTCTAGTTTCATAACAGACCAGCAGGGACCTGCCAAAGTTAAACCATTTGGCCAGGAGAGCCCTTTTATGCAGACTTTTGCCAGATTTCGATACCCAAAATTTTTGCGATTTTCACAGAATTTTTTTCAAAAGCCGATTCCAAAGCAACTAATAGAGCTTTGCGATCGCAATCACTTCCAGAATCTGCCCCACGAAGTCTACTTTCCTGATAAAGCACGAGGGACCTGCCAAAGTTAAACCATTTGGCCAGGAGAGCCCTTTTATGAAGGCATGTGCTCGATTTCGTCGCGAAATTTTTTTGGCGAATTTTACGCCCTCTCATTTTTAAAAGTCGATTCCACAGCAACTAATAGAGCTTTGCGATCGCAATCACTTCCAGAATGTGCAAAAGATATTCTAGTTTCATAACAGACCAGCAGGGACCTGCCAAAGTTAAACCATTTGGCCAGGAGAGCCCTTTTATGCAGACTTTTGCCAGATTTCGATACCCAAAATTTTTGCGATTTTCACAGAATTTTTTTCAAAAGCCGATTCCAAAGCAACTAATAGAGCTTTGCGATCGCAATCACTTCCAGAATCTGTCCCACGAAGTCTACTTTCATGATAAAGCACGAGGGACCTGCCAAAGTTAAACCATTTGGCCAGGAGAGCCCTTTTATGAAGGCATGTGCTCGATTTCGTCGCGAAATTTTTTTGGCGAATTTTACGCCCTCTCATTTTTAAAAGTCGATTCCACAGCAACTAATAGAGCTTTGCGATCGCAATCACTTCCAGAATGTGCAAAAGATATTCTAGTTTCATAACAGACCAGCAGGGACCTGCCAAAGTTAAACCATTTGGCCAGGAGAGCCCTTTTATGCAGACTTTTGCCAGATTTCGATACCCAAAATTTTTGCGATTTTCACAGAATTTTTTTCAAAAGCCGATTCCAAAGCAACTAATAGAGCTTTGCGATCGCAATCACTTCCAGAATCTGCCCCACGAAGTCTACTTTCATGATAAAGCACGAGGGACCTGCCAAAGTTAAACCATTTGGCCAGGAGAGCCCTTTTATGAAGGCATGTGCTCGATTTCGTCGCGAAATTTTTTTGGCGAATTTTACGCCCTCTCATTTTTAAAAGTCGATTCCACAGCAACTAATAGAGCTTTGCGATCGCAATCACTTCCAGAATGTGCAAAAGATATTCTAGTTTCATAACAGACCAGCAGGGACCTGCCAAAGTTAAACCATTTGGCCAGGAGAGCCCTTTTATGCAGACTTTTGCCAGATTTCGATACCCAAAATTTTTGCGATTTTCACAGAATTTTTTTCAAAAGCCGATTCCAAAGCAACTAATAGAGCTTTGCGATCGCAATCACTTCCAGAATCTGCCCCACGAAGTCTACTTTCATGATAAAGCACGAGGGACCTGCCAAAGTTAAACCATTTGGCCAGGAGAGCCCTTTTATGAAGGCATGTGCTCGATTTCGTCGCGAAATTTTTTTGGCGAATTTTACGCCCTCTCATTTTTAAAAGTCGATTCCACAGCAACTAATAGAGCTTTGCGATCGCAATCACTTCCAGAATGTGCAAAAGATATTCTAGTTTCATAACAGACCAGCAGGGACCTGCCAAAGTTAAACCATTTGGCCAGGAGAGCCCTTTTATGCAGACTTTTGCCAGATTTCGATACCCAAAATTTTTGCGATTTTCACAGAATTTTTTTCAAAAGCCGATTCCAAAGCAACTAATAGAGCTTTGCGATCGCAATCACTTCCAGAATCTGCCCCACGAAGTCTACTTTCATGATAAAGCACGAGGGACCTGCCAAAGTTAAACCATTTGGCCAGGAGAGCCCTTTTATGAAGGCATGTGCTCGATTTCGTCGCGAAATTTTTTTGGCGAATTTTACGCCCTCTCATTTTTAAAAGTCGATTCCACAGCAACTAATAGAGCTTTGCGATCGCAATCACTTCCAGAATGTGCAAAAGATATTCTAGTTTCATAACAGACCAGCAGGGACCTGCCAAAGTTAAACCATTTGGCCAGGAGAGCCCTTTTATGCAGACTTTTGCCAGATTTCGATACCCAAAATTTTTGCGATTTTCACAGAATTTTTTTCAAAAGCCGATTCCAAAGCAACTAATAGAGCTTTGCGATCGCAATCACTTCCAGAATCTGCCCCACGAAGTCTACTTTCATGATAAAGCACGAGGGACCTGCCAAAGTTAAACCATTTGGCCAGGAGAGCCCTTTTATGAAGGCATGTGCTCGATTTCGTCGCGAAATTTTTTTGGCGAATTTTACGCCCTCTCATTTTTAAAAGTCGATTCCACAGCAACTAATAGAGCTTTGCGATCGCAATCACTTCCAGAAAGTGCAAAAGATATTCTAGTTTCATAACAGACCAGCAGGGACCTGCCAAAGTTAAACCATTTGGCCAGGAGAGCCCTTTTATGCAGACTTTTGCCAGATTTCGATACCCAAAACTTTTGCGATTTTCACAGAATTTTTTTCAAAAGCCGATTCCAAAGCAACTAACAGAGCTTTGCGATCGCAATCACTTCCAGAATCTGCCCCACGAAGTCTACTTTCATGATAAAGCACGAGGGACCTACCAAAGTTAAACCATTTGGCCAGGAGAGCCCTTTTATGAAGGCATGTGCTCGATTTCGTCGCGAAATTTTTTTGGCGAATTTTACGCCCTCTCATTTTTAAAAGTCGATTCCACAGCAACTAATAGAGCTTTGCGATCGCAATCACTTCCAGAAGGTGCAAAAGATATTCTAGTTTCATAACAGACCAGCAGGGACCTGCCAAAGTTAAACCATTTGGCCAGGAGAGCCCTTTTATGCAGACTTTTGCCAGATTTCGATACCCAAAATTTTTGCGATTTTCACAGAATTTTTTTCAAAAGCCGATTCCAAAGCAACTAATAGAGCTTTGCGATCGCAATCACTTCCAGAATCTGCCCCACGAAGTCTACTTTCATGATAAAGCACGAGGGACCTGCCAAAGTTAAACCATTTGGCCAGGAGAGCCCTTTTATGAAGGCATGTGCTCGATTTCGTCGCGAAATTTTTTTGGCGAATTTTACGCCCTCTCATTTTTAAAAGTCGATTCCACAGCAACTAATAGAGCTTTGCGATCGCAATCACTTCCAGAATGTGCAAAAGATATTCTAGTTTCATAACAGACCAGCAGGGACCTGCCAAAGTTAAACCATTTGGCCAGGAGAGCTCTTTTATGCAGACTTTTGCCAGATTTCGATACCCAAAATTTTTGCGATTTTCACAGAATTTTTTTCAAAAGCCGATTCCAAAGCAACTAATAGAGCTTTGCGATCGCAATCACTTCCAGAATCTGCCCCACGAAGTCTACTTTCATGATAAAGCACGAGGGACCTGCCAAAGTTAAACCATTTGGCCAGGAGAGCCCTTTTATGAAGGCATGTGCTCGATTTCGTCGCGAAATTTTTTTGGCGAATTTTACGCCCTCTCATTTTTAAAAGTCGATTCCACAGCAACTAATAGAGCTTTGCGATCGCAATCACTTCCAGAATGTGCAAAAGATATTCTAGTTTCATAACAGACCAGCAGGGACCTGCCAAAGTTAAACCATTTGGCCAGGAGAGCCCTTTTATGCAGACTTTTGCCAGATTTCGATACCCAAAATTTTTGCGATTTTCACAGAATTTTTTTCAAAAGCCGATTCCAAAGCAACTAATAGAGCTTTGCGATCGCAATCACTTCCAGAATCTGCCCCACGAAGTCTACTTTCATGATAAAGCACGAGGGACCTGCCAAAGTTAAACCATTTGGCCAGGAGAGCCCTTTTATGAAGGCATGTGCTCGATTTCGTCGCGAAATTTTTTTGGCGAATTTTACGCCCTCTCATTTTTAAAAGTCGATTCCACAGCAACTAATAGAGCTTTGCGATCGCAATCACTTCCAGAATGTGCAAAAGATATTCTAGTTTCATAACAGACCAGCAGGGACCTGCCAAAGTTAAACCATTTGGCCAGGAGAGCCCTTTTATGCAGACTTTTGCCAGATTTCGATACCCAAAATTTTTGCGATTTTCACAGAATTTTTTTCAAAAGCCGATTCCAAAGCAACTAATAGAGCTTTGCGATCGCAATCACTTCCAGAATCTGCCCCACGAAGTCTACTTTCATGATAAAGCACGAGGGACCTGCCAAAGTTAAACCATTTGGCCAGGAGAGCCCTTTTATGAAGGCATGTGCTCGATTTCGTCGCGAAAGTTTTTTGGCGAATTTTACGCCCTCTCATTTTTAAAAGTCGATTCCACAGCAACTAATAGAGATTTGCGATCGCAATCACTTCCAGAATGTGCAAAAGATATTCTAGTTTCATAACAGACCAGCAGGGACCTGCCAAAGTTAAACCATTTGGCCAGGAGAGCCCTTTTATGCAGACTTTTGCCAGATTTCGATACCCAAAATTTTTGCGATTTTCACAGAACTTTTTTCAAAAGCCGATTCCAAAGCAACTAATAGAGCTTTGCGATCGCAATCACTTCCAGAATCTGCCCTACGAAGTCTACTTTCATGATAAAGCACGAGGGACCTGCCAAAGTTAAACCATTTGGCCAGGAGAGCCCTTTTATGAAGGCATGTGCTCGATTTCGTCGCGAAATTTTTTTGGCGAATTTTACGCCCTCTCATTTTTAAAAGTCGATTCCACAGCAACTAATAGAGCTTTGCGATCGCAATCACTTCCAGAATGTGCAAAAGATATTCTAGTTTCATAACAGACCAGCAGGGACCTGCCAAAGTTAAACCATTTGGCCAGGAGAGCCCTTTTATGCAGACTTTTGCCAGATTTCGATACCCAAAATTTTTGCGATTTTCACAGAATTTTTTTCAAAAGCCGATTCCAAAGCAACTAATAGAGCTTTGCGATCACAATCACTTCCAGAATCTGCCCCACGAAGTCTACTTTCATGATAAAGCACGAGGGACCTGCCAAAGTTAAACCATTTGGCCAGGAGAGCCCTTTTATGAAGGCATGTGCTCGATTTCGTCGCGAAATTTTTTTGGCGAATTTTACGCCCTCTCATTTTTAAAAGTCGATTCCACAGCAACTAATAGAGCTTTGCGATCGCAATCACTTCCAGAATGTGCAAAAGATATTCTAGTTTCATAACAGACCAGCAGGGACCTGCCAAAGTTAAACCATTTGGCCAGGAGAGCCCTTTTATGAAGGCATGTGCTCGATTTCGTCGCGAAATTTTTTTGGCGAATTTTACGCCCTCTCATTTTTAAAAGTCGATTCCACAGCAACTAATAGAGCTTTGCGATCGCAATCACTTCCAGAATGTGCAAAAGATATTCTAGTTTCATAACAGACCAGCAGGGACCTGCCAAAGTTAAACCATTTGGCCAGGAGAGCCCTTTTATGCAGACTTTTGCCAGATTTCGATACCCAAAATTTTTGCGATTTTCACAGAATTTTTTTCAAAAGCCGATTCCAAAGCAACTAATAGAGCTTTGCGATCGCAATCACTTCCAGAATCTGCCCCACGAAGTCTACTTTCATGATAAAGCACGAGGGACCTGCCAAAGTTAAACCATTTGGCCAGGAGAGCCCTTTTATGAAGGCATGTGCTCGATTTCGTCGCGAAATTTTTTTGGCGAATTTTACGCCCTCTCATTTTTAAAAGTCGATTCCGCAGCAACTAATAGAGCTTTGCGATCGCAATCACTTCCAGAAGGTGCAAAAGATATTCTAGTTTCATAAATGACCAGCAGGGACCTGCCAAAGTTAAACCATTTGGCCAGGAGAGCCCTTTTATGCAGACTTTTGCCAGATTTCGATACCCAAAATTTTTGCGATTTTCACAGAATTTTTTTCAAAAGCCGATTCCAAAGCAACTAATAGAGCTTTGCGATCGCAATCACTTCCAGAATCTGCCCCACGAAGTCTACTTTCATGATAAAGCACGAGGGACCTGCCAAAGTTAAACCATTTGGCCAGGAGAGCCCTTTTATGAAGGCATGTGCTCGATTTCGTCGCGAAATTATTTTGGCGAATTTTACGCCCTCTCATTTTTAAAAGTCGATTCCACAGCAACTAATAGAGCTTTGCGATCGCAATCACTTCCAGAATGTGCAAAAGATATTCTAGTTTCATAACAGACCAGCAGGGACCTGCCAAAGTTAAACCATTTGGCCAGGAGAGCCCTTTTATGCAGACTTTTGCCAGATTTCGATACCCAAAATTTTTGCGATTTTCACAGAATTTTTTTCAAAAGCCGATTCCAAAGCAACTAATAGAGCTTTGCGATCGCAATCACTTCCAGAATCTGCCCCACGAAATCTACTTTCATGATAAAGCACGAGGGACCTGCCAAAGTTAAACCATTTGGCCAGGAGAGCCCTTTTATGAAGGCATGTGCTCGATTTCGTCGCGAAATTTTTTTGGCGAATTTTACGCCCTCTCATTTTTAAAAGTCGATTCCACAGCAACTAATAGAGCTTTGCGATCGCAATCACTTCCAGAATGTGCAAAAGATATTCTAGTTTCATAACAGACCAGCAGGGACCTGCCAAAGTTAAACCATTTGGCCAGGAGAGCCCTTTTATGCAGACTTTTGCCAGATTTCGATACCCAAAATTTTTGCGATTTTCACAGAATTTTTTTCAAAAGCCGATTCCAAAGCAACTAATAGAGCTTTGCGATCGCAATCACTTCCAGAATCTGCCCCACGAAGTCTACTTTCATGATAAAGCACGAGGGACCTGCCAAAGTTAAACCATTTGGCCAGGAGAGCCCTTTTATGAAGGCATGTGCTCGATTTCGTCACGAAATTTTTTTGGCGAATTTTACGCCCTCTCATTTTTAAAAGTCGATTCCACAGCAACTAATAGAGCTTTGCGATCGCAATCACTTCCAGAATGTGCAAAAGATATTCTAGTTTCATAACAGACCAGCAGGGACCTGCCAAAGTTAAACCATTTGGCCAGGAGAGCCCTTTTATGCAGACTTTTGCCAGATTTCGATACCCAAAATTTTTGCGATTTTCACAGAATTTTTTTCAAAAGCCGATTCCAAAGCAACTAATAGAGCTTTGCGATCGCAATCACTTCCAGAATCTGCCCCACGAAGTCTACTTTCATGATAAAGCACGAGGGACCTGCCAAAGTTAAACCATTTGGCCAGGAGAGCCCTTTTATGAAGGCATGTGCTCGATTTCGTCGCGAAATTTTTTTGGCGAATTTTACGCCCTCTCATTTTTAAAAGTCGATTCCACAGCAACTAATAGAGCTTTGCGATCGCAATCACTTCCAGAATGTGCAAAAGATATTCTAGTTTCATAACAAACCAGCAGGGACCTGCCAAAGTTAAACCATTTGGCCAGGAGAGCCCTTTTATGCAGACTTTTGCCAGATTTCGATACCCAAAATTTTTGCGATTTTCACAGAATTTTTTTCAAAAGCCGATTCCAAAGCAACTAATAGAGCTTTGCGATCGCAATCACTTCCAGAATCTGCCCCACGAAGTCTACTTTCATGATAAAGCACGAGGGACCTGCCAAAGTTAAACTATTTGGCCAGGAGAGCCCTTTTATGAAGGCATGTGCTCGATTTCGTCGCGAAATTTTTTTGGCGAATTTTACGCCCTCTCATTTTTAAAAGTCGATTCCACAGCAACTAATAGAGCTTTGCGATCGCAATCACTTCCAGAATGTGCAAAAGATATTCTAGTTTCATAACAGACCAGCAGGGACCTGCCAAAGTTAAACCATTTGGCCAGGAGAGCCCTTTTATGCAGACTTTTGCCAGATTTCGATACCCAAAATTTTTACGATTTTCACAGAATTTTTTTCAAAAGCCGATTCCAAAGCAACTAATAGAGCTTTGCGATCGCAATCACTTCCAGAATCTGCCCCACGAAGTCTACTTTCATGATAAAGCACGAGGGACCTGCCAAAGTTAAACCATTTGGCCAGGAGAGCCCTTTTATGATGGCATGTGCTCGATTTCGTCGCGAAATTTTTTTGGCGAATTTTACGCCCTCTCATTTTTAAAAGTCGATTCCACAGCAACTAATAGAGCTTTGCGATCGCAATCACTTCCAGAATGTGCAAAAGATATTCTAGTTTCATAACAGACCAGCAGGGACCTGCCAAAGTTAAACCATTTGGCCAGGAGAGCCCTTTTATACAGACTTTTGCCAGATTTCGATACCCAAAATTTTTGCGATTTTCACAGAATTTTTTTCAAAAGCCGATTCCAAAGCAACTAATAGAGCTTTGCGATCGCAATCACTTCCAGAATCTGCCCCACAAAGTCTACTTTCATGATAAAGCACGAGGGACCTGCCAAAGTTAAACCATTTGGCCAGGAGAGCCCTTTTATGAAGGCATGTGCTCGATTTCGTCGCGAAATTTTTTTGGCGAATTTTACGCCCTCTCATTTTTAAAAGTCGATTCCACAGCAACTAATAGAGCTTTGCGATCGCTATCACTTCCAGAATGTGCAAAAGATATTCTAGTTTCATAACAGACCAGCAGGGACCTGCCAAAGTTAAACCATTTGGCCAGGAGAGCCCTGTTATGCAGACTTTTGCCAGATTTCGATACCCAAAATTTTTGCGATTTTCACAGAATTTTTTTCAAAAGCCGATTCCAAAGCAACTAATAGAGCTTTGCGATCGCAATCACTTCCAGAATCTGCCCCACGAAGTCTACTTTCATGATAAAGCACGAGGGACCTGCCAAAGTTAAACCATTTGGCCAGGAGAGCCCTTTTATGAAGGCATGTGCTCGATTTCGTCGCGAAATTTTTTTGGCGAATTTTACGCCCTCTCATTTTTAAAAGTCGATTCCACAGCAACTAATAGAGCTTTGCGATCGCAATCACTTCCAGAATGTGCAAAAGATATTCTAGTTTCATAACAGACCAGCAGGGACCTGCCAAAGTTAAACCATTTGGCCAGGAGAGCCCTTTTATGCAGACTTTTGCCAGATTTCGATACCCAAAATTTTTGCGATTTTCACAGAATTTTTTTCAAAAGCCGATTCCAAAGCAACTAATAGAGCTTTGCGATCGCAATCACTTCCAGAATCTGCCCCACGAAGTCTACTTTCATGATAAAGCACGAGGGACCTGCCAAAGTTAAACCATTTGGCCAGGAGAGCCCTTTTATGAAGGCATGTGCTCGATTTCGTCGCGAAATTTTTTTGGCGAATTTTACGCCCTCTCATTTTTAAAAGTCGATTCCACAGCAACTAATAGAGCTTTGCGATCGCAATCACTTCCAGAATGTGCAAAAGATATTCTAGTTTCATAACAGACCAGCAGGGACCTGCCAAAGTTAAACCATTTGGCCAGGAGAGCCCTTTTATGCAGACTTTTGCCAGATTTCGATACCCAAAATTTTTGCGATTTTCACAGAATTTTTTTCAAAAGCCGATTCCAAAGCAACTAATAGAGCTTTGCGCTCGCAATCACTTCCAGAATCTGCCCCACGAAGTCTACTTTCATGATAAAGCACGAGGGACCTGCCAAAGTTAAACCATTTGGCCAGGAGAGCCCTTTTATGAAGGCATGTGCTCGATTTCGTCGCGAAATTTTTTTGGCGAATTTTACGCCCTCTCATTTTTAAAAGTCGATTCCACAGCAACTAATAGAGCTTTGCGATCGCAATCACTTCCAGAATGTGCAAAAGATATTCTAGTTTCATAACAGACCAGCAGGGACCTGCCAAAGTTAAACCATTTGGCCAGGAGAGCCCTTTTATGCAGACTTTTGCCAGATTTCGATACCCAAAATTTTTGCGATTTTCACAGAATTTTTTTCAAAAGCCGATTCCAAAGCAACTAATAGAGCTTTGCGATCGCAATCACTTCCAGAATCTGCCCCACGAAGTCTACTTTCATGATAAAGCACGAGGGACCTGCCAAAGTTAAACTATTTGGCCAGGAGAGCCCTTTTATGAAGGCATGTGCTCGATTTCGTCGCGAAATTTTTTTGGCGAATTTTACGCCCTCTCATTTTTAAAAGTCGATTCCACAGCAACTAATAGAGCTTTGCGATCGCAATCACTTCCAGAATGTGCAAAAGATATTCTAGTTTCATAACAGACCAGCAGGGACCTGCCAAAGTTAAACCATTTGGCCAGGAGAGCCCGTTTATGCAGACTTTTGCCAGATTTCGATACCCAAAATTTTTGCGATTTTCACAGAATTTTTTTCAAAAGCCGATTCCAAAGCAACTAATAGAGCTTTGCGATCGCAATCACTTCCAGAATCTGCCCCACGAAGTCTACTTTCATGATAAAGCACGAGGGACCTGCCAAAGTTAAACTATTTGGCCAGGAGAGCCCTTTTATGAAGGCATGTGCTCGATTTCGTCGCGAAATTTTTTTGGCGAATTTTACGCCCTCTCATTTTTAAAAGTCGATTCCACAGCAACTAATAGAGCTTTGCGATCGCAATCACTTCCAGAATGTGCAAAAGATATTCTAGTTTCATAACAGACCAGCATAGACCTGCCAAAGTTAAACCATTTGGCCAGGAGAGCCCGTTTATGCAGACTTTTGCCAGATTTCGATACCCAAAATTTTTGCGATTTTCACAGAATTTTTTTCAAAAGCCGATTCCAAAGCAACTAATAGAGCTTTGCGATCGCAATCACTTCCAGAATCTGCCCCACGAAGTCTACTTTCATGATAAAGCACGAGGGACCTGCCAAAGTTAAACCATTTGGCCAGGAGAGCCCTTTTATGAAGGCATGTGCTCGATTTCGTCGCGAAATTTTTTTGGCGAATTTTACGCCCTCTCATTTTTAAAAGTCGATTCCACAGCAACTAATAGAGCTTTGCGATCGCAATCACTTCCAGAATGTGCAAAAGATATTCTAGTTTCATAACAGACCAGCAGGGACCTGCCAAAGTTAAACCATTTGGCCAGGAGAGCCCTTTTATGCAGACTTTTGCCAGATTTCGATACCCAAAATTTTTGCGATTTTCACAGAATTTTTTTCAAAAGCCGATTCCAAAGCAACTAATAGAGCTTTGCGATCGCAATCACTTCCAGAATCTGCCCCACGAAGTCTACTTTCATGATAAAGCACGAGGGACCTGCCAAAGTTAAACCATTTGGCCCGGAGAGCCCTTTTATGATGGCATGTGCTCGATTTCGTCGCGAAATTTTTTTGGCGAATTTTACGCCCTCTCATTTTTAAAAGTCGATTCCACAGCAACTAATAGAGCTTTGCGATCGCAATCACTTCCAGAATGTGCAAAAGATATTCTAGTTTCATAACAGACCAGCAGGGACCTGCCAAAGTTAAACCATTTGGCCAGGAGAGCCCTTTTATACAGACTTTTGCCAGATTTCGATACCCAAAATTTTTGCGATTTTCACAGAATTTTTTTCAAAAGCCGATTCCAAAGCAACTAATAGAGCTTTGCGATCGCAATCACTTCCAGAATCTGCCCCACAAAGTCTACTTTCATGATAAAGCACGAGGGACCTGCCAAAGTTAAACCATTTGGCCAGGAGAGCCCTTTTATGAAGGCATGTGCTCGATTTCGTCGCGAAATTTTTTTGGCGAATTTTACGCCCTCTCATTTTTAAAAGTCGATTCCACAGCAACTAATAGAGCTTTGCGATCGCTATCACTTCCAGAATGTGCAAAAGATATTCTAGTTTCATAACAGACCAGCAGGGACCTGCCAAAGTTAAACCATTTGGCCAGGAGAGCCCTGTTATGCAGACTTTTGCCAGATTTCGATACCCAAAATTTTTGCGATTTTCACAGAATTTTTTTCAAAAGCCGATTCCAAAGCAACTAATAGAGCTTTGCGATCGCAATCACTTCCAGAATCTGCCCCACGAAGTCTACTTTCATGATAAAGCACGAGGGACCTGCCAAAGTTAAACCATTTGGCCAGGAGAGCCCTTTTATGAAGGCATGTGCTCGATTTCGTCGCGAAATTTTTTTGGCGAATTTTACGCCCTCTCATTTTTAAAAGTCGATTCCACAGCAACTAATAGAGCTTTGCGATCGCAATCACTTCCAGAATGTGCAAAAGATATTCTAGTTTCATAACAGACCAGCAGGGACCTGCCAAAGTTAAACCATTTGGCCAGGAGAGCCCTTTTATGCAGACTTTTGCCAGATTTCGATACCCAAAATTTTTGCGATTTTCACAGAATTTTTTTCAAAAGCCGATTCCAAAGCAACTAATAGAGCTTTGCGCTCGCAATCACTTCCAGAATCTGCCCCACGAAGTCTACTTTCATGATAAAGCACGAGGGACCTGCCAAAGTTAAACCATTTGGCCAGGAGAGCCCTTTTATGAAGGCATGTGCTCGATTTCGTCGCGAAATTTTTTTGGCGAATTTTACGCCCTCTCATTTTTAAAAGTCGATTCCACAGCAACTAATAGAGCTTTGCGATCGCAATCACTTCCAGAATGTGCAAAAGATATTCTAGTTTCATAACAGACCAGCAGGGACCTGCCAAAGTTAAACCATTTGGCCAGGAGAGCCCTTTTATGCAGACTTTTGCCAGATTTCGATACCCAAAATTTTTGCGATTTTCACAGAATTTTTTTCAAAAGCCGATTCCAAAGCAACTAATAGAGCTTTGCGATCGCAATCACTTCCAGAATCTGCCCCACGAAGTCTACTTTCATGATAAAGCACGAGGGACCTGCCAAAGTTAAACCATTTGGCCAGGAGAGCCCTTTTATGAAGACATGTGCTCGATTTCGTCGCGAAATTTTTTTGGCGAATTTTACGCCCTCTCATTTTTAAAAGTCGATTCCACAGCAACTAATAGAGCTTTGCGATCGCAATCACTTCCAGAAAGTGCAAAAGATATTCTAGTTTCATAACAGACCAGCAGGGACCTGCCAAAGTTAAACCATTTGGCCAGGAGAGCCCTTTTATGCAGACTTTTGCCAGATTTCGATACCCAAAACTTTTGCGATTTTCACAGAATTTTTTTCAAAAGCCGATTCCAAAGCAACTAACAGAGCTTTGCGATCGCAATCACTTCCAGAATCTGCCCCACGAAGTCTACTTTCATGATAAAGCACGAGGGACCTGCCAAAGTTAAACCATTTGGCCAGGAGAGCCCTTTTATGAAGGCATGTGCTCGATTTCGTCGCGAAATTTTTTTGGCGAATTTTACGCCCTCTCATTTTTAAAAGTCGATTCCACAGCAACTAATAGAGCTTTGCGATCGCAATCACTTCCAGAAGGTGCAAAAGATATTCTAGTTTCATAACAGACCAGCAGGGACCTGCCAAAGTTAAACCATTTGGCCAGGAGAGCCCTTTTATGCAGACTTTTGCCAGATTTCGATACCCAAAATTTTTGCGATTTTCACAGAATTTTTTTCAAAAGCCGATTCCAAAGCAACTAATAGAGCTTTGCGATCGCAATCACTTCCAGAATCTGCCCCACGAAGTCTACTTTCATGATAAAGCACGAGGGACCTGCCAAAGTTAAACCATTTGGCCAGGAGAGCCCTTTTATGAAGGCATGTGCTCGATTTCGTCGCGAAATTTTTTTGGCGAATTTTACGCCCTCTCATTTTTAAAAGTCGATTCCACAGCAACTAATAGAGCTTTGCGATCGCAATCACTTCCAGAATGTGCAAAAGATATTCTAGTTTCATAACAGACCAGCAGGGACCTGCCAAAGTTAAACCATTTGGCCAGGAGAGCCCTTTTATGCAGACTTTTGCCAGATTTCGATACCCAAAATTTTTTCGATTTTCACAGAATTTTTTTCAAAAGCCGATTCCAAAGCAACTAATAGAGCTTTGCGATCGCAATCACTTCCAGAATCTGCCCCACGAAGTCTACTTTCATGATAAAGCACGAGGGACCTGCCAAAGTTAAACCATTTGGCCAGGAGAGCCCTTTTATGAAGGCATGTGCTCGATTTCGTCGCGAAATTTTTTTGGCGAATTTTACGCCCTCTCATTTTTAAAAGTCGATTCCACAGCAACTAATAGAGCTTTGCGATCGCAATCACTTCCAGAATGTGCAAAAGATATTCTAGTTTCATAACAGACCAGCAGGGACCTGCCAAAGTTAAACCATTTGGCCAGGAGAGCCCTTTTATGCAGACTTTTGCCAGATTTCGATACCCAAAATTTTTGCGATTTTCACAGAATTTTTTTCAAAAGCCGATTCCAAAGCAACTAATAGAGCTTTGCGATCGCAATCACTTCCAGAATCTGCCCCACGAAGTCTACTTTCATGATAAAGCACGAGGGACCTGCCAAAGTTAAACCATTTGGCCAGGAGAGCCCTTTTATGAAGGCATGTGCTCGATTTCGTCGCGAAATTTTTTTGGCGAATTTTACGCCCTCTCATTTTTAAAAGTCGATTCCACAGCAACTAATAGAGCTTTGCGATCGCAATCACTTCCAGAATGTGCAAAAGATATTCTAGTTTCATAACAGACCAGCAGGGACCTGCCAAAGTTAAACCATTTGGCCAGGAGAGCCCTTTTATGCAGACTTTTGCCAGATTTCGATACCCAAAATTTTTGCGATTTTCACAGAATTTTTTTCAAAAGCCGATTCCAAAGCAACTAATAGAGCTTTGCGATCGCAATCACTTCCAGAATCTGCCCCACGAAGTCTACTTTCATGATAAAGCACGAGGGACCTGCCAAAGTTAAACCATTTGGCCAGGAGAGCCCTTTTATGAAGGCATGTGCTCGATTTCGTCGCGAAAGTTTTTTGGCGAATTTTACGCCCTCTCATTTTTAAAAGTCGATTCCACAGCAACTAATAGAGCTTTGCGATCGCAATCACTTCCAGAATGTGCAAAAGATATTCTAGTTTCATAACAGACCAGCAGGGACCTGCCAAAGTTAAACCATTTGGCCAGGAGAGCCCTTTTATGCAGACTTTTGCCAGATTTCGATACCCAAAATTTTTGCGATTTTCACAGAACTTTTTTCAAAAGCCGATTCCAAAGCAACTAATAGAGCTTTGCGATCGCAATCACTTCCAGAATCTGCCCTACGAAGTCTACTTTCATGATAAAGCACGAGGGACCTGCCAAAGTTAAACCATTTGGCCAGGAGAGCCCTTTTATGAAGGCATGTGCTCGATTTCGTCGCGAAATTTTTTTGGCGAATTTTACGCCCTCTCATTTTTAAAAGTCGATTCCACAGCAACTAATAGAGCTTTGCGATCGCAATCACTTCCAGAATGTGCAAAAGATATTCTAGTTTCATAACAGACCAGCAGGGACCTGCCAAAGTTAAACCATTTGGCCAGGAGAGCCCTTTTATGCAGACTTTTGCCAGATTTCGATACCCAAAATTTTTGCGATTTTCACAGAATTTTTTTCAAAAGCCGATTCCAAAGCAACTAATAGAGCTTTGCGATCACAATCACTTCCAGAATCTGCCCCACGAAGTCTACTTTCATGATAAAGCACGAGGGACCTGCCAAAGTTAAACCATTTGGCCAGGAGAGCCCTTTTATGAAGGCATGTGCTCGATTTCGTCGCGAAATTTTTTTGGCGAATTTTACGCCCTCTCATTTTTAAAAGTCGATTCCACAGCAACTAATAGAGCTTTGCGATCGCAATCACTTCCAGAATGTGCAAAAGATATTCTAGTTTCATAACAGACCAGCAGGGACCTGCCAAAGTTAAACCATTTGGCCAGGAGAGCCCTTTTATGAAGGCATGTGCTCGATTTCGTCGCGAAATTTTTTTGGCGAATTTTACGCCCTCTCATTTTTAAAAGTCGATTCCACAGCAACTAATAGAGCTTTGCGATCGCAATCACTTCCAGAATGTGCAAAAGATATTCTAGTTTCATAACAGACCAGCAGGGACCTGCCAAAGTTAAACCATTTGGCCAGGAGAGCCCTTTTATGCAGACTTTTGCCAGATTTCGATACCCAAAATTTTTGCGATTTTCACAGAATTTTTTTCAAAAGCCGATTCCAAAGCAACTAATAGAGCTTTGCGATCGCAATCACTTCCAGAATCTGCCCCACGAAGTCTACTTTCATGATAAAGCACGAGGGACCTGCCAAAGTTAAACCATTTGGCCAGGAGAGCCCTTTTATGAAGGCATGTGCTCGATTTCGTCGCGAAATTTTTTTGGCGAATTTTACGCCCTCTCATTTTTAAAAGTCGATTCCGCAGCAACTAATAGAGCTTTGCGATCGCAATCACTTCCAGAAGGTGCAAAAGATATTCTAGTTTCATAAATGACCAGCAGGGACCTGCCAAAGTTAAACCATTTGGCCAGGAGAGCCCTTTTATGCAGACTTTTGCCAGATTTCGATACCCAAAATTTTTGCGATTTTCACAGAATTTTTTTCAAAAGCCGATTCCAAAGCAACTAATAGAGCTTTGCGATCGCAATCACTTCCAGAATCTGCCCCACGAAGTCTACTTTCATGATAAAGCACGAGGGACCTGCCAAAGTTAAACCATTTGGCCAGGAGAGCCCTTTTATGAAGGCATGTGCTCGATTTCGTCGCGAAATTATTTTGGCGAATTTTACGCCCTCTCATTTTTAAAAGTCGATTCCACAGCAACTAATAGAGCTTTGCGATCGCAATCACTTCCAGAATGTGCAAAAGATATTCTAGTTTCATAACAGACCAGCAGGGACCTGCCAAAGTTAAACCATTTGGCCAGGAGAGCCCTTTTATGCAGACTTTTGCCAGATTTCGATACCCAAAATTTTTGCGATTTTCACAGAATTTTTTTCAAAAGCCGATTCCAAAGCAACTAATAGAGCTTTGCGATCGCAATCACTTCCAGAATCTGCCCCACGAAGTCTACTTTCATGATAAAGCACGAGGGACCTGCCAAAGTTAAACCATTTGGCCAGGAGAGCCCTTTTATGAAGGCATGTGCTCGATTTCGTCGCGAAATTTTTTTGGCGAATTTTACGCCCTCTCATTTTTAAAAGTCGATTCCACAGCAACTAATAGAGCTTTGCGATCGCAATCACTTCCAGAATGTGCAAAAGATATTCTAGTTTCATAACAGACCAGCAGGGACCTGCCAAAGTTAAACCATTTGGCCAGGAGAGCCCTTTTATGCAGACTTTTGCCAGATTTCGATACCCAAAATTTTTGCGATTTTCACAGAATTTTTTTCAAAAGCCGATTCCAAAGCAACTAATAGAGCTTTGCGATCGCAATCACTTCCAGAATCTGCCCCACGAAGTCTACTTTCATGATAAAGCACGAGGGACCTGCCAAAGTTAAACCATTTGGCCAGGAGAGCCCTTTTATGAAGGCATGTGCTCGATTTCGTCACGAAATTTTTTTGGCGAATTTTACGCCCTCTCATTTTTAAAAGTCGATTCCACAGCAACTAATAGAGCTTTGCGATCGCAATCACTTCCAGAATGTGCAAAAGATATTCTAGTTTCATAACAGACCAGCAGGGACCTGCCAAAGTTAAACCATTTGGCCAGGAGAGCCCTTTTATGCAGACTTTTGCCAGATTTCGATACCCAAAATTTTTGCGATTTTCACAGAATTTTTTTCAAAAGCCGATTCCAAAGCAACTAATAGAGCTTTGCGATCGCAATCACTTCCAGAATCTGCCCCACGAAGTCTACTTTCATGATAAAGCACGAGGGACCTGCCAAAGTTAAACCATTTGGCCAGGAGAGCCCTTTTATGAAGGCATGTGCTCGATTTCGTCGCGAAATTTTTTTGGCGAATTTTACGCCCTCTCATTTTTAAAAGTCGATTCCACAGCAACTAATAGAGCTTTGCGATCGCAATCACTTCCAGAATGTGCAAAAGATATTCTAGTTTCATAACAAACCAGCAGGGACCTGCCAAAGTTAAACCATTTGGCCAGGAGAGCCCTTTTATGCAGACTTTTGCCAGATTTCGATACCCAAAATTTTTGCGATTTTCACAGAATTTTTTTCAAAAGCCGATTCCAAAGCAACTAATAGAGCTTTGCGATCGCAATCACTTCCAGAATCTGCCCCACGAAGTCTACTTTCATGATAAAGCACGAGGGACCTGCCAAAGTTAAACTATTTGGCCAGGAGAGCCCTTTTATGAAGGCATGTGCTCGATTTCGTCGCGAAATTTTTTTGGCGAATTTTACGCCCTCTCATTTTTAAAAGTCGATTCCACAGCAACTAATAGAGCTTTGCGATCGCAATCACTTCCAGAATGTGCAAAAGATATTCTAGTTTCATAACAGACCAGCAGGGACCTGCCAAAGTTAAACCATTTGGCCAGGAGAGCCCTTTTATGCAGACTTTTGCCAGATTTCGATACCCAAAATTTTTGCGATTTTCACAGAATTTTTTTCAAAAGCCGATTCCAAAGCAACTAATAGAGCTTTGCGATCGCAATCACTTCCAGAATCTGCCCCACGAAGTCTACTTTCATGATAAAGCACGAGGGACCTGCCAAAGTTAAACCATTTGGCCAGGAGAGCCCTTTTATGATGGCATGTGCTCGATTTCGTCGCGAAATTTTTTTGGCGAATTTTACGCCCTCTCATTTTTAAAAGTCGATTCCACAGCAACTAATAGAGCTTTGCGATCGCAATCACTTCCAGAATGTGCAAAAGATATTCTAGTTTCATAACAGACCAGCAGGGACCTGCCAAAGTTAAACCATTTGGCCAGGAGAGCCCTTTTATACAGACTTTTGCCAGATTTCGATACCCAAAATTTTTGCGATTTTCACAGAATTTTTTTCAAAAGCCGATTCCAAAGCAACTAATAGAGCTTTGCGATCGCAATCACTTCCAGAATCTGCCCCACAAAGTCTACTTTCATGATAAAGCACGAGGGACCTGCCAAAGTTAAACCATTTGGCCAGGAGAGCCCTTTTATGAAGGCATGTGCTCGATTTCGTCGCGAAATTTTTTTGGCGAATTTTACGCCCTCTCATTTTTAAAAGTCGATTCCACAGCAACTAATAGAGCTTTGCGATCGCTATCACTTCCAGAATGTGCAAAAGATATTCTAGTTTCATAACAGACCAGCAGGGACCTGCCAAAGTTAAACCATTTGGCCAGGAGAGCCCTGTTATGCAGACTTTTGCCAGATTTCGATACCCAAAATTTTTGCGATTTTCACAGAATTTTTTTCAAAAGCCGATTCCAAAGCAACTAATAGAGCTTTGCGATCGCAATCACTTCCAGAATCTGCCCCACGAAGTCTACTTTCATGATAAAGCACGAGGGACCTGCCAAAGTTAAACCATTTGGCCAGGAGAGCCCTTTTATGAAGGCATGTGCTCGATTTCGTCGCGAAATTTTTTTGGCGAATTTTACGCCCTCTCATTTTTAAAAGTCGATTCCACAGCAACTAATAGAGCTTTGCGATCGCAATCACTTCCAGAATGTGCAAAAGATATTCTAGTTTCATAACAGACCAGCAGGGACCTGCCAAAGTTAAACCATTTGGCCAGGAGAGCCCTTTTATGCAGACTTTTGCCAGATTTCGATACCCAAAATTTTTGCGATTTTCACAGAATTTTTTTCAAAAGCCGATTCCAAAGCAACTAATAGAGCTTTGCGATCGCAATCACTTCCAGAATCTGCCCCACGAAGTCTACTTTCATGATAAAGCACGAGGGACCTGCCAAAGTTAAACCATTTGGCCAGGAGAGCCCTTTTATGAAGGCATGTGCTCGATTTCGTCGCGAAATTTTTTTGGCGAATTTTACGCCCTCTCATTTTTAAAAGTCGATTCCACAGCAACTAATAGAGCTTTGCGATCGCAATCACTTCCAGAATGTGCAAAAGATATTCTAGTTTCATAACAGACCAGCAGGGACCTGCCAAAGTTAAACCATTTGGCCAGGAGAGCCCTTTTATGCAGACTTTTGCCAGATTTCGATACCCAAAATTTTTGCGATTTTCACAGAATTTTTTTCAAAAGCCGATTCCAAAGCAACTAATAGAGCTTTGCGCTCGCAATCACTTCCAGAATCTGCCCCACGAAGTCTACTTTCATGATAAAGCACGAGGGACCTGCCAAAGTTAAACCATTTGGCCAGGAGAGCCCTTTTATGAAGGCATGTGCTCGATTTCGTCGCGAAATTTTTTTGGCGAATTTTACGCCCTCTCATTTTTAAAAGTCGATTCCACAGCAACTAATAGAGCTTTGCGATCGCAATCACTTCCAGAATGTGCAAAAGATATTCTAGTTTCATAACAGACCAGCAGGGACCTGCCAAAGTTAAACCATTTGGCCAGGAGAGCCCTTTTATGCAGACTTTTGCCAGATTTCGATACCCAAAATTTTTGCGATTTTCACAGAATTTTTTTCAAAAGCCGATTCCAAAGCAACTAATAGAGCTTTGCGATCGCAATCACTTCCAGAATCTGCCCCACGAAGTCTACTTTCATGATAAAGCACGAGGGACCTGCCAAAGTTAAACTATTTGGCCAGGAGAGCCCTTTTATGAAGGCATGTGCTCGATTTCGTCGCGAAATTTTTTTGGCGAATTTTACGCCCTCTCATTTTTAAAAGTCGATTCCACAGCAACTAATAGAGCTTTGCGATCGCAATCACTTCCAGAATGTGCAAAAGATATTCTAGTTTCATAACAGACCAGCAGGGACCTGCCAAAGTTAAACCATTTGGCCAGGAGAGCCCGTTTATGCAGACTTTTGCCAGATTTCGATACCCAAAATTTTTGCGATTTTCACAGAATTTTTTTCAAAAGCCGATTCCAAAGCAACTAATAGAGCTTTGCGATCGCAATCACTTCCAGAATCTGCCCCACGAAGTCTACTTTCATGATAAAGCACGAGGGACCTGCCAAAGTTAAACTATTTGGCCAGGAGAGCCCTTTTATGAAGGCATGTGCTCGATTTCGTCGCGAAATTTTTTTGGCGAATTTTACGCCCTCTCATTTTTAAAAGTCGATTCCACAGCAACTAATAGAGCTTTGCGATCGCAATCACTTCCAGAATGTGCAAAAGATATTCTAGTTTCATAACAGACCAGCAGGGACCTGCCAAAGTTAAACCATTTGGCCAGGAGAGCCCGTTTATGCAGACTTTTGCCAGATTTCGATACCCAAAATTTTTGCGATTTTCACAGAATTTTTTTCAAAAGCCGATTCCAAAGCAACTAATAGAGCTTTGCGATCGCAATCACTTCCAGAATCTGCCCCACGAAGTCTACTTTCATGATAAAGCACGAGGGACCTGCCAAAGTTAAACCATTTGGCCAGGAGAGCCCTTTTATGAAGGCATGTGCTCGATTTCGTCGCGAAATTTTTTTGGCGAATTTTACGCCCTCTCATTTTTAAAAGTCGATTCCACAGCAACTAATAGAGCTTTGCGATCGCAATCACTTCCAGAATGTGCAAAAGATATTCTAGTTTCATAACAGACCAGCAGGGACCTGCCAAAGTTAAACCATTTGGCCAGGAGAGCCCTTTTATGCAGACTTTTGCCAGATTTCGATACCCAAAATTTTTGCGATTTTCACAGAATTTTTTTCAAAAGCCGATTCCAAAGCAACTAATAGAGCTTTGCGATCGCAATCACTTCCAGAATCTGCCCCACGAAGTCTACTTTCATGATAAAGCACGAGGGACCTGCCAAAGTTAAACCATTTGGCCCGGAGAGCCCTTTTATGATGGCATGTGCTCGATTTCGTCGCGAAATTTTTTTGGCGAATTTTACGCCCTCTCATTTTTAAAAGTCGATTCCACAGCAACTAATAGAGCTTTGCGATCGCAATCACTTCCAGAATGTGCAAAAGATATTCTAGTTTCATAACAGACCAGCAGGGACCTGCCAAAGTTAAACCATTTGGCCAGGAGAGCCCTTTTATACAGACTTTTGCCAGATTTCGATACCCAAAATTTTTGCGATTTTCACAGAATTTTTTTCAAAAGCCGATTCCAAAGCAACTAATAGAGCTTTGCGATCGCAATCACTTCCAGAATCTGCCCCACAAAGTCTACTTTCATGATAAAGCACGAGGGACCTGCCAAAGTTAAACCATTTGGCCAGGAGAGCCCTTTTATGAAGGCATGTGCTCGATTTCGTCGCGAAATTTTTTTGGCGAATTTTACGCCCTCTCATTTTTAAAAGTCGATTCCACAGCAACTAATAGAGCTTTGCGATCGCTATCACTTCCAGAATGTGCAAAAGATATTCTAGTTTCATAACAGACCAGCAGGGACCTGCCAAAGTTAAACCATTTGGCCAGGAGAGCCCTGTTATGCAGACTTTTGCCAGATTTCGATACCCAAAATTTTTGCGATTTTCACAGAATTTTTTTCAAAAGCCGATTCCAAAGCAACTAATAGAGCTTTGCGATCGCAATCACTTCCAGAATCTGCCCCACGAAGTCTACTTTCATGATAAAGCACGAGGGACCTGCCAAAGTTAAACCATTTGGCCAGGAGAGCCCTTTTATGAAGGCATGTGCTCGATTTCGTCGCGAAATTTTTTTGGCGAATTTTACGCCCTCTCATTTTTAAAAGTCGATTCCACAGCAACTAATAGAGCTTTGCGATCGCAATCACTTCCAGAATGTGCAAAAGATATTCTAGTTTCATAACAGACCAGCAGGGACCTGCCAAAGTTAAACCATTTGGCCAGGAGAGCCCTTTTATGCAGACTTTTGCCAGATTTCGATACCCAAAATTTTTGCGATTTTCACAGAATTTTTTTCAAAAGCCGATTCCAAAGCAACTAATAGAGCTTTGCGATCGCAATCACTTCCAGAATCTGCCCCACGAAGTCTACTTTCATGATAAAGCACGAGGGACCTGCCAAAGTTAAACCATTTGGCCAGGAGAGCCCTTTTATGAAGGCATGTGCTCGATTTCGTCGCGAAATTTTTTTGGCGAATTTTACGCCCTCTCATTTTTAAAAGTCGATTCCACAGCAACTAATAGAGCTTTGCGATCGCAATCACTTCCAGAATGTGCAAAAGATATTCTAGTTTCATAACAGACCAGCAGGGACCTGCCAAAGTTAAACCATTTGGCCAGGAGAGCCCTTTTATGCAGACTTTTGCCAGATTTCGATACCCAAAATTTTTGCGATTTTCACAGAAT
This sequence comes from Salticus scenicus, assembly GCA_963930645.1. Lineage (NCBI taxonomy): Eukaryota > Metazoa > Arthropoda > Arachnida > Araneae > Salticidae > Salticus > Salticus scenicus. Next base: position 87,378 of record CAWVNO010001644.1, on the reverse strand, counting down.
TTTTTTCAAAAGCCGATTCCAAAGCAACTAATAGAGCTTTGCGCTCGCAATCACTTCCAGAATCTGCCCCACGAAGTCTACTTTCATGATAAAGCACGAGGGACCTGCCAAAGTTAAACCATTTGGCCAGGAGAGCCCTTTTATGAAGGCATGTGCTCGATTTCGTCGCGAAATTTTTTTGGCGAATTTTACGCCCTCTCATTTTTAAAAGTCGATTCCACAGCAACTAATAGAGCTTTGCGATCGCAATCACTTCCAGAATGTGCAAAAGATATTCTAGTTTCATAACAGACCAGCAGGGACCTGCCAAAGTTAAACCATTTGGCCAGGAGAGCCCTTTTATGCAGACTTTTGCCAGATTTCGATACCCAAAATTTTTGCGATTTTCACAGAATTTTTTTCAAAAGCCGATTCCAAAGCAACTAATAGAGCTTTGCGATCGCAATCACTTCCAGAATCTGCCCCACGAAGTCTACTTTCATGATAAAGCACGAGGGACCTGCCAAAGTTAAACTATTTGGCCAGGAGAGCCCTTTTATGAAGGCATGTGCTCGATTTCGTCGCGAAATTTTTTTGGCGAATTTTACGCCCTCTCATTTTTAAAAGTCGATTCCACAGCAACTAATAGAGCTTTGCGATCGCAATCACTTCCAGAATGTGCAAAAGATATTCTAGTTTCATAACAGACCAGCAGGGACCTGCCAAAGTTAAACCATTTGGCCAGGAGAGCCCGTTTATGCAGACTTTTGCCAGATTTCGATACCCAAAATTTTTGCGATTTTCACAGAATTTTTTTCAAAAGCCGATTCCAAAGCAACTAATAGAGCTTTGCGATCGCAATCACTTCCAGAATCTGCCCCACGAAGTCTACTTTCATGATAAAGCACGAGGGACCTGCCAAAGTTAAACTATTTGGCCAGGAGAGCCCTTTTATGAAGGCATGTGCTCGATTTCGTCGCGAAATTTTTTTGGCGAATTTTACGCCCTCTCATTTTTAAAAGTCGATTCCACAGCAACTAATAGAGCTTTGCGATCGCAATCACTTCCAGAATGTGCAAAAGATATTCTAGTTTCATAACAGACCAGCAGGGACCTGCCAAAGTTAAACCATTTGGCCAGGAGAGCCCGTTTATGCAGACTTTTGCCAGATTTCGATACCCAAAATTTTTGCGATTTTCACAGAATTTTTTTCAAAAGCCGATTCCAAAGCAACTAATAGAGCTTTGCGATCGCAATCACTTCCAGAATCTGCCCCACGAAGTCTACTTTCATGATAAAGCACGAGGGACCTGCCAAAGTTAAACCATTTGGCCAGGAGAGCCCTTTTATGAAGGCATGTGCTCGATTTCGTCGCGAAATTTTTTTGGCGAATTTTACGCCCTCTCATTTTTAAAAGTCGATTCCACAGCAACTAATAGAGCTTTGCGATCGCAATCACTTCCAGAATGTGCAAAAGATATTCTAGTTTCATAACAGACCAGCAGGGACCTGCCAAAGTTAAACCATTTGGCCAGGAGAGCCCTTTTATGCAGACTTTTGCCAGATTTCGATACCCAAAATTTTTGCGATTTTCACAGAATTTTTTTCAAAAGCCGATTCCAAAGCAACTAATAGAGCTTTGCGATCGCAATCACTTCCAGAATCTGCCCCACGAAGTCTACTTTCATGATAAAGCACGAGGGACCTGCCAAAGTTAAACCATTTGGCCCGGAGAGCCCTTTTATGATGGCATGTGCTCGATTTCGTCGCGAAATTTTTTTGGCGAATTTTACGCCCTCTCATTTTTAAAAGTCGATTCCACAGCAACTAATAGAGCTTTGCGATCGCAATCACTTCCAGAATGTGCAAAAGATATTCTAGTTTCATAACAGACCAGCAGGGACCTGCCAAAGTTAAACCATTTGGCCAGGAGAGCCCTTTTATACAGACTTTTGCCAGATTTCGATACCCAAAATTTTTGCGATTTTCACAGAATTTTTTTCAAAAGCCGATTCCAAAGCAACTAATAGAGCTTTGCGATCGCAATCACTTCCAGAATCTGCCCCACAAAGTCTACTTTCATGATAAAGCACGAGGGACCTGCCAAAGTTAAACCATTTGGCCAGGAGAGCCCTTTTATGAAGGCATGTGCTCGATTTCGTCGCGAAATTTTTTTGGCGAATTTTACGCCCTCTCATTTTTAAAAGTCGATTCCACAGCAACTAATAGAGCTTTGCGATCGCTATCACTTCCAGAATGTGCAAAAGATATTCTAGTTTCATAACAGACCAGCAGGGACCTGCCAAAGTTAAACCATTTGGCCAGGAGAGCCCTGTTATGCAGACTTTTGCCAGATTTCGATACCCAAAATTTTTGCGATTTTCACAGAATTTTTTTCAAAAGCCGATTCCAAAGCAACTAATAGAGCTTTGCGATCGCAATCACTTCCAGAATCTGCCCCACGAAGTCTACTTTCATGATAAAGCACGAGGGACCTGCCAAAGTTAAACCATTTGGCCAGGAGAGCCCTTTTATGAAGGCATGTGCTCGATTTCGTCGCGAAATTTTTTTGGCGAATTTTACGCCCTCTCATTTTTAAAAGTCGATTCCACAGCAACTAATAGAGCTTTGCGATCGCAATCACTTCCAGAATGTGCAAAAGATATTCTAGTTTCATAACAGACCAGCAGGGACCTGCCAAAGTTAAACCATTTGGCCAGGAGAGCCCTTTTATGCAGACTTTTGCCAGATTTCGATACCCAAAATTTTTGCGATTTTCACAGAATTTTTTTCAAAAGCCGATTCCAAAGCAACTAATAGAGCTTTGCGATCGCAATCACTTCCAGAATCTGCCCCACGAAGTCTACTTTCATGATAAAGCACGAGGGACCTGCCAAAGTTAAACCATTTGGCCAGGAGAGCCCTTTTATGAAGGCATGTGCTCGATTTCGTCGCGAAATTTTTTTGGCGAATTTTACGCCCTCTCATTTTTAAAAGTCGATTCCACAGCAACTAATAGAGCTTTGCGATCGCAATCACTTCCAGAATGTGCAAAAGATATTCTAGTTTCATAACAGACCAGCAGGGACCTGCCAAAGTTAAACCATTTGGCCAGGAGAGCCCTTTTATGCAGACTTTTGCCAGATTTCGATACCCAAAATTTTTGCGATTTTCACAGAATTTTTTTCAAAAGCCGATTCCAAAGCAACTAATAGAGCTTTGCGCTCGCAATCACTTCCAGAATCTGCCCCACGAAGTCTACTTTCATGATAAAGCACGAGGGACCTGCCAAAGTTAAACCATTTGGCCAGGAGAGCCCTTTTATGAAGGCATGTGCTCGATTTCGTCGCGAAATTTTTTTGGCGAATTTTACGCCCTCTCATTTTTAAAAGTCGATTCCACAGCAACTAATAGAGCTTTGCGATCGCAATCACTTCCAGAATGTGCAAAAGATATTCTAGTTTCATAACAGACCAGCAGGGACCTGCCAAAGTTAAACCATTTGGCCAGGAGAGCCCTTTTATGCAGACTTTTGCCAGATTTCGATACCCAAAATTTTTGCGATTTTCACAGAATTTTTTTCAAAAGCCGATTCCAAAGCAACTAATAGAGCTTTGCGATCGCAATCACTTCCAGAATCTGCCCCACGAAGTCTACTTTCATGATAAAGCACGAGGGACCTGCCAAAGTTAAACCATTTGGCCAGGAGAGCCCTTTTATGAAGGCATGTGCTCGATTTCGTCGCGAAATTTTTTTGGCGAATTTTACGCCCTCTCATTTTTAAAAGTCGATTCCACAGCAACTAATAGAGCTTTGCGATCGCAATCACTTCCAGAATGTGCAAAAGATATTCTAGTTTCATAACAGACCAGCAGGGACCTGCCAAAGTTAAACCATTTGGCCAGGAGAGCCCTTTTATGCAGACTTTTGCCAGATTTCGATACCCAAAATTTTTGCGATTTTCACAGAATTTTTTTCAAAAGCCGATTCCAAAGCAACTAATAGAGCTTTGCGATCGCAATCACTTCCAGAATCTGCCCCACGAAGTCTACTTTCATGATAAAGCACGAGGGACCTGCCAAAGTTAAACCATTTGGCCAGGAGAGCCCTTTTATGAAGGCATGTGCTCGATTTCGTCGCGAAATTTTTTTGGCGAATTTTACGCCCTCTCATTTTTAAAAGTCGATTCCACAGCAACTAATAGAGCTTTGCGATCGCAATCACTTCCAGAATGTGCAAAAGATATTCTAGTTTCATAACAGACCAGCAGGGACCTGCCAAAGTTAAACCATTTGGCCAGGAGAGCCCTTTTATGCAGACTTTTGCCAGATTTCGATACCCAAAATTTTTGCGATTTTCACAGAATTTTTTTCAAAAGCCGATTTCAAAGCAACTAATAGAGCTTTGCGCTCGCAATCACTTCCAGAATCTGCCCCACGAAGTCTACTTTCATGATAAAGCACGAGGGACCTGCCAAAGTTAAACCATTTGGCCAGGAGAGCCCTTTTATGAAGGCATGTGCTCGATTTCGTCGCGAAATTTTTTTGGCGAATTTTACGCCCTCTCATTTTTAAAAGTCGATTCCACAGCAACTAATAGAGCTTTGCGATCGCAATCACTTCCAGAATGTGCAAAAGATATTCTAGTTTCATAACAGACCAGCAGGGACCTGCCAAAGTTAAACCATTTGGCCAGGAGAGCCCTTTTATGCAGACTTTTGCCAGATTTCGATACCCAAAATTTTTGCGATTTTCACAGAATTTTTTTCAAAAGCCGATTCCAAAGCAACTAATAGAGCTTTGCGATCGCAATCACTTCCAGAATCTGCCCCACGAAGTCTACTTTCATGATAAAGCACGAGGGACCTGCCAAAGTTAAACCATTTGGCCAGGAGAGCCCTTTTATGAAGGCATGTGCTCGATTTCGTCGCGAAATTTTTTTGGCGAATTTTACGCCCTCTCATTTTTAAAAGTCGATTCCACAGCAACTAATAGAGCTTTGCGATCGCAATCACTTCCAGAATGTGCAAAAGATATTCTAGTTTCATAACAGACCAGCAGGGACCTGCCAAAGTTAAACCATTTGGCCAGGAGAGCCCTTTTATGCAGACTTTTGCCAGATTTCGATACCCAAAATTTTTGCGATTTTCACAGAATTTTTTTCAAAAGCCGATTCCAAAGCAACTAATAGAGCTTTGCGCTCGCAATCACTTCCAGAATCTGCCCCACGAAGTCTACTTTCATGATAAAGCACGAGGGACCTGCCAAAGTTAAACCATTTGGCCAGGAGAGCCCTTTTATGAAGGCATGTGCTCGATTTCGTCGCGAAATTTTTTTGGCGAATTTTACGCCCTCTCATTTTTAAAAGTCGATTCCACAGCAACTAATAGAGCTTTGCGATCGCAATCACTTCCAGAATGTGCAAAAGATATTCTAGTTTCATAACAGACCAGCAGGGACCTGCCAAAGTTAAACCATTTGGCCAGGAGAGCCCTTTTATGCAGACTTTTGCCAGATTTCGATACCCAAAATTTTTGCGATTTTCACAGAATTTTTTTCAAAAGCCGATTCCAAAGCAACTAATAGAGCTTTGCGATCGCAATCACTTCCAGAATCTGCCCCACGAAGTCTACTTTCATGATAAAGCACGAGGGACCTGCCAAAGTTAAACCATTTGGCCAGGAGAGCCCTTTTATGAAGGCATGTGCTCGATTTCGTCGCGAAATTTTTTTGGCGAATTTTACGCCCTCTCATTTTTAAAAGTCGATTCCACAGCAACTAATAGAGCTTTGCGATCGCAATCACTTCCAGAATGTGCAAAAGATATTCTAGTTTCATAACAGACCAGCAGGGACCTGCCAAAGTTAAACCATTTGGCCAGGAGAGCCCTTTTATGCAGACTTTTGCCAGATTTCGATACCCAAAATTTTTGCGATTTTCACAGAATTTTTTTCAAAAGCCGATTCCAAAGCAACTAATAGAGCTTTGCGATCGCAATCACTTCCAGAATCTGCCCCACGAAGTCTACTTTCATGATAAAGCACGAGGGACCTGCCAAAGTTAAACCATTTGGCCAGGAGAGCCCTTTTATGAAGGCATGTGCTCGATTTCGTCGCGAAATTTTTTTGGCGAATTTTACGCCCTCTCATTTTTAAAAGTCGATTCCACAGCAACTAATAGAGCTTTGCGATCGCAATCACTTCCAGAATGTGCAAAAGATATTCTAGTTTCATAACAGACCAGCAGGGACCTGCCAAAGTTAAACCATTTGGCCAGGAGAGCCCTTTTATGCAGACTTTTGCCAGATTTCGATACCCAAAATTTTTGCGATTTTCACAGAATTTTTTTCAAAAGCCGATTTCAAAGCAACTAATAGAGCTTTGCGCTCGCAATCACTTCCAGAATCTGCCCCACGAAGTCTACTTTCATGATAAAGCACGAGGGACCTGCCAAAGTTAAACCATTTGGCCAGGAGAGCCCTTTTATGAAGGCATGTGCTCGATTTCGTCGCGAAATTTTTTTGGCGAATTTTACGCCCTCTCATTTTTAAAAGTCGATTCCACAGCAACTAATAGAGCTTTGCGATCGCAATCACTTCCAGAATGTGCAAAAGATATTCTAGTTTCATAACAGACCAGCAGGGACCTGCCAAAGTTAAACCATTTGGCCAGGAGAGCCCTTTTATGCAGACTTTTGCCAGATTTCGATACCCAAAATTTTTGCGATTTTCACAGAATTTTTTTCAAAAGCCGATTCCAAAGCAACTAATAGAGCTTTGCGATCGCAATCACTTCCAGAATCTGCCCCACGAAGTCTACTTTCATGATAAAGCACGAGGGACCTGCCAAAGTTAAACTATTTGGCCAGGAGAGCCCTTTTATGAAGGCATGTGCTCGATTTCGTCGCGAAATTTTTTTGGCGAATTTTACGCCCTCTCATTTTTAAAAGTCGATTCCACAGCAACTAATAGAGCTTTGCGATCGCAATCACTTCCAGAATGTGCAAAAGATATTCTAGTTTCATAACAGACCAGCAGGGACCTGCCAAAGTTAAACCATTTGGCCAGGAGAGCCCGTTTATGCAGACTTTTGCCAGATTTCGATACCCAAAATTTTTGCGATTTTCACAGAATTTTTTTCAAAAGCCGATTCCAAAGCAACTAATAGAGCTTTGCGATCGCAATCACTTCCAGAATCTGCCCCACGAAGTCTACTTTCATGATAAAGCACGAGGGACCTGCCAAAGTTAAACTATTTGGCCAGGAGAGACCTTTTATGAAGGCATGTGCTCGATTTCGTCGCGAAATTTTTTTGGCGAATTTTACGCCCTCTCATTTTTAAAAGTCGATTCCACAGCAACTAATAGAGCTTTGCGATCGCAATCACTTCCAGAATGTGCAAAAGATATTCTAGTTTCATAACAGACCAGCAGGGACCTGCCAAAGTTAAACCATTTGGCCAGGAGAGCCCGTTTATGCAGACTTTTGCCAGATTTCGATACCCAAAATTTTTGCGATTTTCACAGAATTTTTTTCAAAAGCCGATTCCAAAGCAACTAATAGAGCTTTGCGATCGCAATCACTTCCAGAATCTGCCCCACGAAGTCTACTTTCATGATAAAGCACGAGGGACCTGCCAAAGTTAAACCATTTGGCCAGGAGAGCCCTTTTATGAAGGCATGTGCTCGATTTCGTCGCGAAATTTTTTTGGCGAATTTTACGCCCTCTCATTTTTAAAAGTCGATTCCACAGCAACTAATAGAGCTTTGCGATCGCAATCACTTCCAGAATGTGCAAAAGATATTCTAGTTTCATAACAGACCAGCAGGGACCTGCCAAAGTTAAACCATTTGGCCAGGAGAGCCCTTTTATGCAGACTTTTGCCAGATTTCGATACCCAAAATTTTTGCGATTTTCACAGAATTTTTTTCAAAAGCCGATTCCAAAGCAACTAATAGAGCTTTGCGATCGCAATCACTTCCAGAATCTGCCCCACGAAGTCTACTTTCATGATAAAGCACGAGGGACCTGCCAAAGTTAAACCATTTGGCCAGGAGAGCCCTTTTATGATGGCATGTGCTCGATTTCGTCGCGAAATTTTTTTGGCGAATTTTACGCCCTCTCATTTTTAAAAGTCGATTCCACAGCAACTAATAGAGCTTTGCGATCGCAATCACTTCCAGAATGTGCAAAAGATATTCTAGTTTCATAACAGACCAGCAGGGACCTGCCAAAGTTAAACCATTTGGCCAGGAGAGCCCTTTTATACAGACTTTTGCCAGATTTCGATACCCAAAATTTTTGCGATTTTCACAGAATTTTTTTCAAAAGCCGATTCCAAAGCAACTAATAGAGCTTTGCGATCGCAATCACTTCCAGAATCTGCCCCACAAAGTCTACTTTCATGATAAAGCACGAGGGACCTGCCAAAGTTAAACCATTTGGCCAGGAGAGCCCTTTTATGAAGGCATGTGCTCGATTTCGTCGCGAAATTTTTTTGGCGAATTTTACGCCCTCTCATTTTTAAAAGTCGATTCCACAGCAACTAATAGAGCTTTGCGATCGCTATCACTTCCAGAATGTGCAAAAGATATTCTAGTTTCATAACAGACCAGCAGGGACCTGCCAAAGTTAAACCATTTGGCCAGGAGAGCCCTGTTATGCAGACTTTTGCCAGATTTCGATACCCAAAATTTTTGCGATTTTCACAGAATTTTTTTCAAAAGCCGATTCCAAAGCAACTAATAGAGCTTTGCGATCGCAATCACTTCCAGAATCTGCCCCACGAAGTCTACTTTCATGATAAAGCACGAGGGACCTGCCAAAGTTAAACCATTTGGCCAGGAGAGCCCTTTTATGAAGGCATGTGCTCGATTTCGTCGCGAAATTTTTTTGGCGAATTTTACGCCCTCTCATTTTTAAAAGTCGATTCCACAGCAACTAATAGAGCTTTGCGATCGCAATCACTTCCAGAATGTGCAAAAGATATTCTAGTTTCATAACAGACCAGCAGGGACCTGCCAAAGTTAAACCATTTGGCCAGGAGAGCCCTTTTATGCAGACTTTTGCCAGATTTCGATACCCAAAATTTTTGCGATTTTCACAGAATTTTTTTCAAAAGCCGATTCCAAAGCAACTAATAGAGCTTTGCGATCGCAATCACTTCCAGAATCTGCCCCACGAAGTCTACTTTCATGATAAAGCACGAGGGACCTGCCAAAGTTAAACCATTTGGCCAGGAGAGCCCTTTTATGAAGGCATGTGCTCGATTTCGTCGCGAAATTTTTTTGGCGAATTTTACGCCCTCTCATTTTTAAAAGTCGATTCCACAGCAACTAATAGAGCTTTGCGATCGCAATCACTTCCAGAATGTGCAAAAGATATTCTAGTTTCATAACAGACCAGCAGGGACCTGCCAAAGTTAAACCATTTGGCCAGGAGAGCCCTTTTATGCAGACTTTTGCCAGATTTCGATACCCAAAATTTTTGCGATTTTCACAGAATTTTTTTCAAAAGCCGATTCCAAAGCAACTAATAGAGCTTTGCGCTCGCAATCACTTCCAGAATCTGCCCCACGAAGTCTACTTTCATGATAAAGCACGAGGGACCTGCCAAAGTTAAACCATTTGGCCAGGAGAGCCCTTTTATGAAGGCATGTGCTCGATTTCGTCGCGAAATTTTTTTGGCGAATTTTACGCCCTCTCATTTTTAAAAGTCGATTCCACAGCAACTAATAGAGCTTTGCGATCGCAATCACTTCCAGAATGTGCAAAAGATATTCTAGTTTCATAACAGACCAGCAGGGACCTGCCAAAGTTAAACCATTTGGCCAGGAGAGCCCTTTTATGCAGACTTTTGCCAGATTTCGATACCCAAAATTTTTGCGATTTTCACAGAATTTTTTTCAAAAGCCGATTCCAAAGCAACTAATAGAGCTTTGCGATCGCAATCACTTCCAGAATCTGCCCCACGAAGTCTACTTTCATGATAAAGCACGAGGGACCTGCCAAAGTTAAACCATTTGGCCAGGAGAGCCCTTTTATGAAGGCATGTGCTCGATTTCGTCGCGAAATTTTTTTGGCGAATTTTACGCCCTCTCATTTTTAAAAGTCGATTCCACAGCAACTAATAGAGCTTTGCGATCGCAATCACTTCCAGAATGTGCAAAAGATATTCTAGTTTCATAACAGACCAGCAGGGACCTGCCAAAGTTAAACCATTTGGCCAGGAGAGCCCTTTTATGCAGACTTTTGCCAGATTTCGATATCCAAAATTTTTGCGATTTTCACAGAATTTTTTTCAAAAGCCGATTCCAAAGCAACTAATAGAGCTTTGCGATCGCAATCACTTCCAGAATCTGCCCCACGAAGTCTACTTTCATGATAAAGCACGAGGGACATGCCAAAGTTAAACCATTTGACCAGGAGAGCCCTTTTATGAAGGCATGTGCTCGATTTCGTCGCGAAATTTTTTTGGCGAATTTTACGCCCTCTCATTTTTAAAAGTCGATTCCACAGCAACTAATAGAGCTTTGCGATCGCAATCACTTCCAGAATGTGCAAAAGATATTCTAGTTTCATAACAGACCAGCAGGGACCTGCCAAAGTTAAACCATTTGGCCAGGAGAGCCCTTTTATGCAGACTTTTGCCAGATTTCGATACCCAAAATTTTTGCGATTTTCACAGAATTTTTTTCAAAAGCCGATTCCAAAGCAACTAATAGAGCTTTGCGATCGCAATCACTTCCAGAATCTGCCCCACGAAGTCTACTTTCATGATAAAGCACGAGGGACCTGCCAAAGTTAAACCATTTGGCCAGGAGAGCCCTTTTATGAAGGCATGTGCTCGATTTCGTCGCGAAATTTTTTTGGCGAATTTTACGCCCTCTCATTTTTAAAAGTCGATTCCACAGCAACTAATAGAGCTTTGCGATCGCAATCACTTCCAGAATGTGCAAAAGATATTCTAGTTTCATAACAGACCAGCAGGGACCTGCCAAAGTTAAACCATTTGGCCAGGAGAGCCCTTTTATGCAGACTTTTGCCAGATTTCGATACCCAAAATTTTTGCGATTTTCACAGAATTTTTTTCAAAAGCCGATTCCAAAGCAACTAATAGAGCATTGCGATCGCAATCACTTCCAGAATCTGCCCCACGAAGTCTACTTTCATGATAAAGCACGAGGGACCTGCCAAAGTTAAACCATTTGGCCAGGAGAGCCCTTTTATGAAGGCATGTGCTCGATTTCGTCGCGAAATTTTTTTGGCGAATTTTACGCCCTCTCATTTTTAAAAGTCGATTCCACAGCAACTAATAGAGCTTTGCGATCGCAATCACTTCCAGAATGTGCAAAAGATATTCTAGTTTCATAACAGACCAGCAGGGACCTGCCAAAGTTAAACCATTTGGCCAGGAGAGCCCTTTTATGCAGACTTTTGCCAGATTTCGATACCCAAAATTTTTGCGATTTTCACAGAATTTTTTTCAAAAGCCGATTCCAAAGCAACTAATAGAGCTTTGCGATCGCAATCACTTCCAGAATCTGCCCCACGTAGTCTACTTTCATGATAAAGCACGAGGGACCTGCCAAAGTTAAACCATTTGGCCAGGAGAGCCCTTTTATGAAGGCATGTGCTCGATTTCGTCGCGAAATTTTTTTGGCGAATTTTACGCCCTCTCATTTTTAAAAGTCGATTCCACAGCAACTAATAGAGCTTTGCGATCGCAATCACTTCCAGAATGTGCAAAAGATATTCTAGTTTTATAACAGACCAGCAGGGACCTGCCAAAGTTAAACCATTTGGCCAGGAGAGCCCTTTTATGCAGACTTTTGCCAGATTTCGATACCCAAAATTTTTGCGATTTTCACAGAATTTTTTTCAAAAGCCGATTCCAAAGCAACTAATAGAGCTTTGCGATCGCAATCACTTCCAGAATCTGCCCCACGAAGTCTACTTTCATGATAAAGCACGAGGGACCTGCCAAAGTTAAACCATATGGCCAGGAGAGCCCTTTTATGAAGGCATGTGCTCGATTTCGTCGCGAAATTTTTTTGGCGAATTTTACGCCCTCTCATTTTCAAAAGTCGATTCCACAGCAACTAATAGAGCTTTGCGATCGCAATCACTTCCAGAATGTGCAAAAGATATTCTAGTTTCATAACAGACCAGCAGGGACCTGCCAAAGTTAAACCATTTGGCCAGGAGAGCCCTTTTATGCAGACTTTTGCCAGATTTCGATACCCAAAATTTTTGCGATTTTCACAGAATTTTTTTCAAAAGCCGATTCCAAAGCAACTAATAGAGCTTTGCGATCGCAATCACTTCCAGAATCTGCCCCACGAAGTCTACTTTCATGATAAAGCACGAGGGACCTGCCAAAGTTAAACCATTTGGCCAGGAGAGCCCTTTTATGAAGGCATGTGCTCGATTTCGTCGCGAAATTTTTTTGGCGAATTTTACGCCCTCTCATTTTTAAAAGTCGATTCTACAGCAACTAATAGAGCTTTGCGATCGCAATCACTTCCAGAATGTGCAAAAGATATTCTAGTTTCATAACAGACCAGCAGGGACCTGCCAAAGTTAAACCATTTGGCCAGGAGAGCCCTTTTATGCAGACTTTTGCCAGATTTCGATACCCAAAATTTTTGCGATTTTCACAGAATTTTTTTCAAAAGCCGATTCCAAAGCAACTAATAGAGCTTTGCGATCGCAATCACTTCCAGAATCTGCCCCACGAAGTCTACTTTCATGATAAAGCACGAGGGACCTGCCAAAGTTAAACCATTTGGCCAGGAGAGCCCTTTTATGAAGGCATGTGCTCGATTTCGTCGCGAAATTTTTTTGGCGAATTTTACGCCCTCTCATTTTTAAAAGTCGATTCCACAGCAACTAATAGAGCTTTGCGATCGCAATCACTTCCAGAATGTGCAAAAGATATTCTAGTTTCATAACAGACCAGCAGGGACCTGCCAAAGTTAAACCATTTGGCCAGGAGAGCCCTTTTATGCAGACTTTTGCCAGATTTCGATACCCAAAATTTTTGCGATTTTCACAGAATTTTTTCAAAAGCCGATTCCAAAGCAACTAATAGAGCTTTGCGATCGCAATCACTTCCAGAATCTGCCCCACGAAGTCTACTTTCATGATAAAGCACGAGGGACCTGCCAAAGTTAAACCATTTGGCCAGGAGAGCCCTTTTATGAAGGCATGTGCTCGATTTCGTCGCGAAATTTTTTTGGCGAATTTTACGCCCTCTCATTTTTAAAAGTCGATTCCACAGCAACTACTAGAGCTTTGCGATCGCAATCACTTCCAGAATGTGCAAAAGATATTCTAGTTTCATAACAGACCAGCAGGGACCTGCCAAAGTTAAACCATTTGGCCAGGAGAGCCCTTTTATGCAGACTTTTGCCAGATTTCGATACCCAAAATTTTTGCGATTTTCACAGAATTTTTTTCAAAAGCCGATTCCAAAGCAACTAATAGAGCTTTGCGATCGCAATCACTTCCAGAATCTGCCCCACGAAGTCTACTTTCATGATAAAGCACGAGGGACCTGCCAAAGTTAAACCATTTGGCCAGGAGAGCCCTTTTATGAAGGCATGTGCTCGATTTCGTCGCGAAATTTTTTTGGCGAATTTTACGCCCTCTCATTTTTAAAAGTCGATTCCACAGCAACTAATAGAGCTTTGCGATCGCAATCACTTCCAGAATGTGCAAAAGATATTCTAGTTTCATAACAGACCAGCAGGGACCTGCCAAAGTTAAACCATTTGGCCAGGAGAGCCCTTTTATGCAGACTTTTGCCAGATTTCGATACCCAAAATTTTTGCGATTTTCACAGAATTTTTTTCAAAAGCCGATTCCAAAGCAACTAATAGAGCTTTGCGATCGCAATCACTTCCAGAATCTGCCCCACGAAGTCTACTTTCATGATAAAGCACGAGGGACCTGCCAAAGTTAAACCATTTGGCCAGGAGAGCCCTTTTATGAAGGCATGTGCTCGATTTCGTCGCGAAATTTTTTTGGCGAATTTTACGCCCTCTCATTTTTAAAAGTCGATTCCACAGCAACTAATAGAGCTTTGCGATCGCAATCACTTCCAGAATGTGCAAAAGATATTCTAGTTTCATAACAGACCAGCAGGGACCTGCCAAAGTTAAACCATTTGGCCAGGAGAGCCCGTTTATGCAGACTTTTGCCAGATTTCGATACCCAAAATTTTTGCGATTTTCACAGAATTTTTTTCAAAAGCCGATTCCAAAGCAACTAATAGAGCTTTGCGATCGCAATCACTTCCAGAATCTGCCCCACGAAGTCTACTTTCATGATAAAGCACGAGGGACCTGCCAAAGTTAAACCATTTGGCCAGGAGAGCCCTTTTATGAAGGCATGTGCTCGATTTCGTCGCGAAATTTTTTTGGCGAATTTTACGCCCTCTCATTTTTAAAAGTCGATTCCACAGCAACTAATAGAGCTTTGCGATCGCAATCACTTCCAGAATGTGCAAAAGATATTCTAGTTTCATAACAGACCAGCAGGGACCTGCCAAAGTTAAACCATTTGGCCAGGAGAGCCCTTTTATGCAGACTTTTGCCAGATTTCGATACCCAAAATTTTTGCGATTTTCACAGAATTTTTTTCAAAAGCCGATTCCAAAGCAACTAATAGAGCTTTGCGATCGCAATCACTTCCAGAATCTGCCCCACGAAGTCTACTTTCATGATAAAGCACGAGGGACCTGCCAAAGTTAAACCATTTGGCCAGGAGAGCCCTTTTATGAAGGCATGTGCTCGATTTCGTCGCGAAATTTTTTTGGCGAATTTTACGCCCTCTCATTTTTAAAAGTCGATTCCACAGCAACTAATAGAGCTTTGCGATCGCAATCACTTCCAGAATGTGCAAAAGATATTCTAGTTTCATAACAGACCAGCAGGGACCTGCCAAAGTTAAACCATTTGGCCAGGAGAGCCCGTTTATGCAGACTTTTGCCAGATTTCGATACCCAAAATTTTTGCGATTTTCACAGAATTTTTTTCAAAAGCCGATTCCAAAGCAACTAATAGAGCTTTGCGATCGCAATCACTTCCAGAATCTGCCCCACGAAGTCTACTTTCATGATAAAGCACGAGGGACCTGCCAAAGTTAAACCATTTGGCCAGGAGAGCCCTTTTATGAAGGCATGTGCTCGATTTCGTCGCGAAATTTTTTTGGCGAATTTTACGCCCTCTCATTTTTAAAAGTCGATTCCACAGCAACTAATAGAGCTTTGCGATCGCAATCACTTCCAGAATGTGCAAAAGATATTCTAGTTTCATAACAGACCAGCAGGGACCTGCCAAAGTTAAACCATTTGGCCAGGAGAGCCCTTTTATGCAGACTTTTGCCAGATTTCGATACCCAAAATTTTTGCGATTTTCACAGAATTTTTTTCAAAAGCCGATTCCAAAGCAACTAATAGAGCTTTGCGATCGCAATCACTTCCAGAATCTGCCCCACGAAGTCTACTTTCATGATAAAGCACGAGGGACCTGCCAAAGTTAAACCATTTGGCCAGGAGAGCCCTTTTATGATGGCATGTGCTCGATTTCGTCGCGAAATTTTTTTGGCGAATTTTACGCCCTCTCATTTTTAAAAGTCGATTCCACAGCAACTAATAGAGCTTTGCGATCGCAATCACTTCCAGAATGTGCAAAAGATATTCTAGTTTCATAACAGACCAGCAGGGACCTGCCAAAGTTAAACCATTTGGCCAGGAGAGCCCTTTTATGCAGACTTTTGCCAGATTTCGATACCCAAAATTTTTGCGATTTTCACAGAATTTTTTTCAAAAGCCGATTCCAAAGCAACTAATAGAGCTTTGCGATCGCAATCACTTCCAGAATCTGCCCCACGAAGTCTACTTTCATGATAAAGCACGAGGGACCTGCCAAAGTTAAACCATTTGGCCAGGAGAGCCCTTTTATGAAGGCATGTGCTCGATTTCGTCGCGAAATTTTTTTGGCGAATTTTACGCCCTCTCATTTTTAAAAGTCGATTCCACAGCAACTAATAGAGCTTTGCGATCGCAATCACTTCCAGAATGTGCAAAAGATATTCTAGTTTCATAACAGACCAGCAGGGACCTGCCAAAGTTAAACCATTTGGCCAGGAGAGCCCTTTTATGCAGACTTTTGCCAGATTTCGATACCCAAAGTTTTTGCGATTTTCACAGAATTTTTTTCAAAAGCCGATTCCAAAGCAACTAATAGAGCTTTGCGATCGCAATCACTTCCAGAATCTGCCCCACGAAGTCTACTTTCATGATAAAGCACGAGGGACCTGCCAAAGTTAAACCATTTGGCCAGGAGAGCCCTTTTATGAAGGCATGTGCTCGATTTCGTCGCGAAATTTTTTTGGCGAATTTTACGCCCTCTCATTTTTAAAAGTCGATTCCACAGCAACTAATAGAGCTTTGCGATCGCAATCACTTCCAGAATGTGCAAAAGATATTCTAGTTTCATAACAGACCAGCAGGGACCTGCCAAAGTTAAACCATTTGGCCAGGAGAGCCCTTTTATGCAGACTTTTGCCAGATTTCGATACCCAAAATTTTTGCGATTTTCACAGAATTTTTTTCAAAAGCCGATTCCAAAGCAACTAATAGAGCTTTGCGATCGCAATCACTTCCAGAATCTGCCCCACGAAGTCTACTTTCATGATAAAGCACGAGGGACCTGCCAAAGTTAAACCATTTGGTCAGGAGAGCCCTTTTATGAAGGCATGTGCTCGATTTCGTCGCGAAATTTTTTTGGCGAATTTTACGCCCTCTCATTTTTAAAAGTCGATTCCACAGCAACTAATAGAGCTTTGCGATCGCAATCACTTCCAGAATGTGCAAAAGATATTCTAGTTTCATAACAGACCAACAGGGACCTGCCAAAGTTAAACCATTTGGCCAGGAGAGCCCTTTTATGCAGACTTTTGCCAGATTTCGATACCCAAAATTTTTGCGATTTTCACAGAATTTTTTTCAAAAGCCGATTCCAAAGCAACTAATAGAGCTTTGCGATCGCAATCACTTCCAGAATCTGCCCCACGAAGTCTACTTTCATGATAAAGCACGAGGGACCTGCCAAAGTTAAACCATTTGGCCAGGAGAGCCCTTTTATGAAGGCATGTGCTCGATTTCGTCGCGAAATTTTTTTGGCGAATTTTACGCCCTCTCATTTTTAAAAGTCGATTCCACAGCAACTAATAGAGCTTTGCGATCGCAATCACTTCCAGAATGTGCAAAAGATATTCTAGTTTCATAACAGACCAGCAGGGACCTGCCAAAGTTAAACCATTTGGCCAGGAGAGCCCTTTTATGCAGACTTTTGCCAGATTTCGATACCCAAAATTTTTGCGATTTTCACAGAATTTTTTTCAAAAGCCGATTCCAAAGCAACTAATAGAGCTTTGCGATCGCAATCACTTCCAGAATCTGCCCCACGAAGTCTACTTTCATGATAAAGCACGAGGGACCTGCCAAAGTTAAACCATTTGGCCAGGAGAGCCCTTTTATGAAGGCATGTGCTCGATTTCGTCGCGAAATTTTTTTGGCGAATTTTACGCCCTCTCATTTTTAAAAGTCGATTCCACAGCAACTAATAGAGCTTTGCGATCGCAATCACTTCCAGAATGTGCAAAAGATATTCTAGTTTCATAACAGACCAGCAGGGACCTGCCAAAGTTAAACCATTTGGCCAGGAGAGCCCTTTTATTCAGACTTTTGCCAGATTTCGATACCCAAAATTTTTGCGATTTTCACAGAATTTTTTTCAAAAGCCGATTCCAAAGCAACTAATAGAGCTTTGCGATCGCAATCACTTCCAGAATCTGCCCCACGAAGTCTACTTTCATGATAAAGCACGAGGGACCTGCCAAAGTTAAACCATTTGGCCAGGAGAGCCCTTTTATGAAGGCATGTGCTCGATTTCGTCGCGAAATTTTTTTGGCGAATTTTACGCCCTCTCATTTTTAAAAGTCGATTCCACAGCAACTAATAGAGCTTTGCGATCGCAATCACTTCCAGAATGTGCAAAAGATATTCTAGTTTCATAACAGACCAGCAGGGACCTGCCAAAGTTAAACCATTTGGCCAGGAGAGCCCTTTTATGCAGACTTTTGCCAGATTTCGATACCCAAAATTTTTGCGATTTTCACAGAATTTTTTTCAAAAGCCGATTCCAAAGCAACTAATAGAGCTTTGCGATCGCAATCACTTCCAGAATCTGCCCCGCGAAGTCTACTTTCATGATAAAGCACGAGGGACCTGCCAAAGTTAAACCATTTGGCCAGGAGAGCCCTTTTATGAAGGCATGTGCTCGATTTCGTCGCGAAATTTTTTTGGCGAATTTTACGCCCTCTCATTTTTAAAAGTCGATTCCACAGCAACTAATAGAGCTTTGCGATCGCAATCACTTCCAGAATGTGCAAAAGATATTCTAGTTTCATAACAGACCAGCAGGGACCTGACAAAGTTAAACCATTTGGCCAGGAGAGCCCTTTTATGCAGACTTTTGCCAGATTTCGATGCCCAAAATTTTTGCGATTTTCACAGAATTTTTTTCAAAAGCCGATTCCAAAGCAACTAATAGAGCTTTGCGATCGCAATCACTTCCAGAATCTGCCCCACGAAGTCTACTTTCATGATAAAGCACGAGGGACCTGCCAAAGTTAAACCATTTGGCCAGGAGAGCCCTTTTATGAAGGCATGTGCTCGATTTCGTCGCGAAATTTTTTTGGCGAATTTTACGCCCTCTCATTTTTAAAAGTCGATTCCACAGCAACTAATAGAGCTTTGCGATCGCAATCACTTCCAGAATGTGCAAAAGATATTCTAGTTTCATAACAGACCAGCAGGGACCTGCCAAAGTTAAACCATTTGGCCAGGAGAGCCCTTTTATGCAGACTTTTGCCAGATTTCGATACCCAAAATTTTTGCGATTTTCACAGAATTTTTTTCAAAAGCCGATTCCAAAGCAACTAATAGAGCTTTGCGATCGCAATCACTTCCAGAATCTGCCCCACGAAGTCTACTTTCATGATAAAGCACGAGGGACCTGCCAAAGTTAAACCATTTGGCCAGGAGAGCCCTTTTATGAAGGCATGTGCTCGATTTCGTCGCGAAATTTTTTTGGCGAATTTTACGCCCTCTCATTTTTAAAAGTCGATTCCACAGCAACTAATAGAGCTTTGCGATCGCAATCACTTCCAGAATGTGCAAAAGATATTCTAGTTTCATAACAGACCAGCAGGGACCTGCCAAAGTTAAACCATTTGGCCAGGAGAGCCCTTTTATGCAGATTTTTGCCAGATTTCGATACCCAAAATTTTTGCGATTTTCACAGAATTTTTTTCAAAAGCCGATTCCAAAGCAACTAATAGAGCTTTGCGATCGCAATCACTTCCAGAATCTGCCCCACGAAGTCTACTTTCATGATAAAGCACGAGGGACCTGCCAAAGTTAAACCATTTGGCCAGGAGAGCCCTTTTATGAAGGCATGTGCTCGATTTCGTCGCGAAATTTTTTTGGCGAATTTTACGCCCTCTCATTTTTAAAAGTTGATTCCACAGCAACTAATAGAGCTTTGCGATCGCAATCACTTCCAGAATGTGCAAAAGATATTCTAGTTTCATAACAGACCAGCAGGGACCTGCCAAAGTTAAACCATTTGGCCAGGAGAGCCCTTTTATGCAGACTTTTGCCAGATTTCGATACCCAAAATTTTTGCGATTTTCACAGAATTTTTTTCAAAAGCCGATTCCAAAGCAACTAATAGAGCTTTGCGATCGCAATCACTTCCAGAATCTGCCCCACGAAGTCTACTTTCATGATAAAGCACGAGGGACCTGCCAAAGTTAAACCATTTGGCCAGGAGAGCCCTTTTATGAAGGCATGTGCTCGATTTCGTCGCGAAATTTTTTTGGCGAATTTTACGCCCTCTCATTTTTAAAAGTCGATTCCACAGCAACTAATAGAGCTTTGCGATCGCAATCACTTCCAGAATGTGCAAAAGATATTCTAGTTTCATAACAGACCAGCAGGGACCTGCCAAAGTTAAACCATTTGGCCAGGAGAGCCCTTTTATGCAGACTTTTGCCAGATTTCGATACCCAAAATTTTTGCGATTTTCACAGAATTTTTTTCAAAAGCCGATTCCAAAGCAACTAATAGAGCTTTGCGATCGCAATCACTTCCAGAATCTGCCCCACGAAGTCTACTTTCATGATAAAGCACGAGGGACCTGCCAAAGTTAAACCATTTGGCCAGGAGAGCCCTTTTATGAAGGCATGTGCTCGATTTCGTCGCGAAATTTTTTTGGCGAATTTTACGCCCTCTCATTTTTAAAAGTCGATTCCACAGCAACTAATAGAGCTTTGCGATCGCAATCACTTCCAGAATGTGCAAAAGATATTCTAGTTTCATAACAGACCAGCAGGGACCTGCCAAAGTTAAACCATTTGGCCAGGAGAGCCCTTTTATGCAGACTTTTGCCAGATTTCGATACCCAAAATTTTTGCGATTTTCACAGAATTTTTTTCAAAAGCCGATTCCAAAGCAACTAATAGAGCTTTGCGATCGCAATCACTTCCAGAATCTGCCCCACGAAGTCTACTTTCATGATAAAGCACGAGGGACCTGCCAAAGTTAAACCATTTGGCCAGGAGAGCCCTTTTATGAAGGCATGTGCTCGATTTCGTCGCGAAATTTTTTTGGCGAATTTTACGCCCTCTCATTTTTAAAAGTCGATTCCACAGCAACTAATAGAGCTTTGCGATCGCAATCACTTCCAGAATGTGCAAAAGATATTCTAGTTTCATAACAGACCAGCAGGGACCTGCCAAAGTTAAACCATTTGGCCAGGAGAGCCCTTTTATGCAGACTTTTGCCAGATTTCGATACCCAAAATTTTTGCGATTTTCACAGAATTTTTTTCAAAAGCCGATTCCAAAGCAACTAATAGAGCTTTGCGATCGCAATCACTTCCAGAATCTGCCCCACGAAGTCTACTTTCATGATAAAGCACGAGGGACCTGCCAAAGTTAAACCATTTGGCCAGGAGAGCCCTTTTATGAAGGCATGTGCTCGATTTCGTCGCGAAATTTTTTTGGCGAATTTTACGCCCTCTCATTTTTAAAAGTCGATTCCACAGCAACTAATAGAGCTTTGCGATCGCAATCACTTCCAGAATGTGCAAAAGATATTCTAGTTTCATAACAGACCAGCAGGGACCTGCCAAAGTTAAACCATTTGGCCAGGAGAGCCCTTTTATGCAGACTTTTGCCAGATTTCGATACCCAAAATTTTTGCGATTTTCACAGAATTTTTTTCAAAAGCCGATTCCAAAGCAACTAATAGAGCTTTGCGATCGCAATCACTTCCAGAATCTGCCCCACGAAGTCTACTTTCATGATAAAGCACGAGGGACCTGCCAAAGTTAAACCATTTGGCCAGGAGAGCCCTTTTATGAAGGCATGTGCTCGATTTCGTCGCGAAATTTTTTTGGCGAATTTTACGCCCTCTCATTTTTAAAAGTCGATTCCACAGCAACTAATAGAGCTTTGCGATCGCAATCACTTCCAGAATGTGCAAAAGATATTCTAGTTTCATAACAGACCAGCAGGGACCTGCCAAAGTTAAACCATTTGGCCAGGAGAGCCCTTTTATGCAGACTTTTGCCAGATTTCGATACCCAAAATTTTTGCGATTTTCACAGAATTTTTTTCAAAAGCCGATTCCAAAGCAACTAATAGAGCTTTGCGATCGCAATCACTTCCAGAATCTGCCCCGCGAAGTCTACTTTCATGATAAAGCACGAGGGACCTGCCAAAGTTAAACCATTTGGCCAGGAGAGCCCTTTTATGAAGGCATGTGCTCGATTTCGTCGCGAAATTTTTTTGGCGAATTTTACGCCCTCTCATTTTTAAAAGTCGATTCCACAGCAACTAATAGAGCTTTGCGATCGCAATCACTTCCAGAATGTGCAAAAGATATTCTAGTTTCATAACAGACCAGCAGGGACCTGCCAAAGTTAAACCATTTGGCCAGGAGAGCCCTTTTATGCAGACTTTTGCCAGATTTCGATACCCAAAATTTTTGCGATTTTCACAGAATTTTTTTCAAAAGCCGATTCCAAAGCAACTAATAGAGCTTTGCGATCGCAATCACTTCCAGAATCTGCCCCGCGAAGTCTACTTTCATGATAAAGCACGAGGGACCTGCCAAAGTTAAACCATTTGGCCAGGAGAGCCCTTTTATGAAGGCATGTGCTCGATTTCGTCGCGAAATTTTTTTGGCGAATTTTACGCCCTCTCATTTTTAAAAGTCGATTCCACAGCAACTAATAGAGCTTTGCGATCGCAATCACTTCCAGAATGTGCAAAAGATATTCTAGTTTCATAACAGACCAGCAGGGACCTGCCAAAGTTAAACCATTTGGCCAGGAGAGCCCTTTTATGCAGACTTTTGCCAGATTTCGATACCCAAAATTTTTGCGATTTTCACAGAATTTTTTTCAAAAGCCGATTCCAAAGCGACTAATAGAGCTTTGCGATCGCAATCACTTCCAGAATCTGCCCCACGAAGTCTACTTTCATGATAAAGCACGAGGGACCTGCCAAAGTTAAACCATTTGGCCAGGAGAGCCCTTTTATGAAGGCATGTGCTCGATTTCGTCGCGAAATTTTTTTGGCGAATTTTACGCCCTCTCATTTTTAAAAGTCGATTCCACAGCAACTAATAGAGCTTTGCGATCGCAATCACTTCCAGAATGTGCAAAAGATATTCTAGTTTCATAACAGACCAGCAGGGACCTGCCAAAGTTAAACCATTTGGCCAGGAGAGCCCTTTTATGCAGACTTTTGCCAGATTTCGATACCCAAAATTTTTGCGATTTTCACAGAATTTTTTTCAAAAGCCGATTCCAAAGCAACTAATAGAGCTTTGCGATCGCAATCACTTCCAGAATGTGCAAAAGATATTCTAGTTTCATAACAGACCAGCAGGGACCTGCCAAAGTTAAACCATTTGGCCAGGAGAGCCCTTTTATGCAGACTTTTGCCAGATTTCGATACCCAAAATTTTTGCGATTTTCACAGAATTTTTTTCAAAAGCCGATTCCAAAGCAACTAATAGAGCTTTGCGATCGCAATCACTTCCAGAATCTGCCCTACGAAGTCTACTTTCATGATAAAGCACGAGGGACCTGCCAAAGTTAAACCATTTGGCCAGGAGAGCCCTTTTATGAAGGCATGTGCTCGATTTCGTCGCGAAATTTTTTTGGCGAATTTTACGCCCTCTCATTTTTAAAAGTCGATTCCACAGCAACTAATAGAGCTTTGCGATCGCAATCACTTCCAGAATGTGCAAAAGATATTCTAGTTTCATAACAGACCAGCAGGGACCTGCCAAAGTTAAACCATTTGGCCAGGAGAGCCCTTTTATGCAGACTTTTGCCAGATTTCGATACCCAAAATTTTTGCGATTTTCACAGAATTTTTTTCAAAAGCCGATTCCAAAGCAACTAATAGAGCTTTGCGATCGCAATCACTTCCAGAATCTGCCCCACGAAGTCTACTTTCATGATAAAGCATGAGGGACCTGCCAAAGTTAAACCATTTGGCCAGGAGAGCCCTTTTATGAAGGCATGTGCTCGATTTCGTCGCGAAATTTTTTTGGCGAATTTTACGCCCTCTCATTTTTAAAAGTCGATTCCACAGCAACTAATAGTGCTTTGCGATCGCAATCACTTCCAGAATGTGCAAAAGATATTCTAGTTTCATAACAGACCAGCAGGGACCTGCCAAAGTTAAACCATTTGGCCAGGAGAGCCCTTTTATGCAGACTTTTGCCAGATTTCGATACCCAAAATTTTTGCGATTTTTACAGAATTTTTTTCAAAAGCCGATTCCAAAGCAACTAATAGAGCTTTGCGATCGCAATCACTTCCAGAATCTGCCCCACGAAGTCTACTTT
Organism: Salticus scenicus; assembly: GCA_963930645.1. Lineage (NCBI taxonomy): Eukaryota > Metazoa > Arthropoda > Arachnida > Araneae > Salticidae > Salticus > Salticus scenicus. The sequence goes on along the minus strand of CAWVNO010001644.1, from coordinate 63,399 downwards.
CATGATAAAGCACGAGGGACCTGCCAAAGTTAAACCATTTGGCCAGGAGAGCCCTTTTATGAAGGCATGTGCTCGATTTCGTCGCGAAATTTTTTTGGCGAATTTTACGCCCTCTCATTTTTAAAAGTCGATTCCACAGCAACTAATAGAGCTTTGCGATCGCAATCATTTCCAGAATGTGCAAAAGATATTCTAGTTTCATAACAGACCAGCAGGGACCTCCCAAAGTTAAACCATTTGGCCAGGAGAGCCCTTTTATGCAGACTTTTGCCAGATTTCGATACCCAAAATTTTTGCGATTTTCACAGAATTTTTTTCAAAAGCCGATTCCAAAGCAACTAATAGAGCTTTGCGATCGCAATCACTTCCAGAATCTGCCCCACGAAGTCTACTTTCATGATAAAGCACGAGGGACCTACCAAAGTTAAACCATTTGGCCAGGAGAGCCCTTTTACGAAGGCATGTGCTCGATTTCGTCGCGAAATTTTTTTGGCGAATTTTACGCCCTCTCATTTTTAAAAGTCGATTCCACAGCAACTAATAGAGCTTTGCGATCGCAATCACTTCCAGAATGTGCAAAAGATATTCTAGTTTCATAACAGACCAGCAGGGACCTGCCAAAGTTAAACCATTTGGCCAGGAGAGCCCTTTTATGCAGACTTTTGCCAGATTTCGATACCCAAAATTTTTGCGATTTTCACAGAATTTTTTTCAAAAGCCGATTCCAAAGCAACTAATAGAGCTTTGCGATCGCAATCACTTCCAGAATCTGCCCCACGAAGTCTACTTTCATGATAAAGCACGAGGGACCTGCCAAAGTTAAACCATTTGGCCAGGAGAGCCCTTTTATGAAGGCATGTGCTCGATTTCGTCGCGAAATTTTTTTGGCGAATTTTACGCCCTCTCATTTTTAAAAGTCGATTCCACAGCAACTAATAGAGCTTTGCGATCGCAATCACTTCCAGAATGTGCAAAAGATATTCTAGTTTCATAACAGACCAGCAGGGACCTGCCAAAGTTAAACCATTTGGCCAGGAGAGCCCTTTTATGCAGACTTTTGCCAGATTTCGATACCCAAAATTTTTGCGATTTTCACAGAATTTTTTTCAAAAGCCGATTCCAAAGCAACTAATAGAGCTTTGCGATCGCAATCACTTCCAGAATCTGCCCCACGAAGTCTACTTTCATGATAAAGCACGAGGGACCTGCCAAAGTTAAACCATTTGGCCAGGAGAGCCCTTTTATGAAGGCATGTGCTCGATTTCGTCGCGAAATTTTTTTGGCGAATTTTACGCCCTCACATTTTTAAAAGTCGATTCCACAGCAACTAATAGAGCTTTGCGATCGCAATCACTTCCAGAATGTGCAAAAGATATTCTAGTTTCATAACAGACCAGCAGGGACCTGCCAAAGTTAAACCATTTGGCCAGGAGAGCCCTTTTATGCAGACTTTTGCCAGATTTCGATACCCAAAATTTTTGCGATTTTCACAGAATTTTTTTCAAAAGCCGATTCCAAAGCAACTAATAGAGCTTTGCGATCGCAATCACTTCCAGAATCTGCCCCACGAAGTCTACTTTCATGATAAAGCACGAGGGACCTGCCAAAGTTAAACCATTTGGCCAGGAGAGCCCTTTTATGAAGGCATGTGCTCGATTTCGTCGCGAAATTTTTTTGGCGAATTTTACGCCCTCTCATTTTTAAAAGTCGATTCCACAGCAACTAATAGAGCTTTGCGATCGCAATCACTTCCAGAATGTGCAAAAGATATTCTAGTTTCATAACAGACCAGCAGGGACCTGCCAAAGTTAAACCATTTGGCCAGGAGAGCCCTTTTATGCAGACTTTTGCCAGATTTCGATACCCAAAATTTTTGCGATTTTCACAGAATTTTTTCAAAAGCCGATTCCAAAGCAACTAATAGAGCTTTGCGATCGCAATCACTTCCAGAATCTGCCCCACGAAGTCTACTTTCATGATAAAGCACGAGGGACCTGCCAAAGTTAAACCATTTGGCCAGGAGAGCCCTTTTATGAAGGCATGTGCTCGATTTCGTCGCGAAATTTTTTTGGCGAATTTTACGCCCTCTCATTTTTAAAAGTCGATTCCACAGCAACTAATAGAGCTTTGCGATCGCAATCACTTCCAGAATGTGCAAAAGATATTCTAGTTTCATAACAGACCAGCAGGGACCTGCCAAAGTTAAACCATTTGGCCAGGAGAGCCCTTTTATGCAGACTTTTGCCAGATTTCGATACCCAAAATTTTTGCGATTTTCACAGAATTTTTTTCAAAAGCCGATTCCAAAGCAACTAATAGAGCTTTGCGATCGCAATCACTTCCAGAATCTGCCCCACGAAGTCTACTTTCATGATAAAGCACGAGGGACCTGCCAAAGTTAAACCATTTGGCCAGGAGAGCCCTTTTATGAAGGCATGTGCTCGATTTCGTCGCGAAATTTTTTTGGCGAATTTTACGCCCTCTCATTTTTAAAAGTCGATTCCACAGCAACTAATAGAGCTTTGCGATCGCAATCACTTCCAGAATGTGCAAAAGATATTCTAGTTTCATAACAGACCAGCAGGGACCTGCCAAAGTTAAACCATTTGGCCAGGAGAGCCCTTTTATGCAGACTTTTGCCAGATTTCGATACCCAAAATTTTTGCGATTTTCACAGAATTTTTTTCAAAAGCCGATTCCAAAGCAACTAATAGAGCTTTGCGATCGCAATCACTTCCAGAATCTGCCCCACGAAGTCTACTTTCATGATAAAGCACGAGGGACCTGCCAAAGTTAAACCATTTGGCCAGGAGAGCCCTTTTATGAAGGCATGTGCTCGATTTCGTCGCGAAATTTTTTTGGCGAATTTTACGCCCTCTCATTTTTAAAAGTCGATTCCACAGCAACTAATAGAGCTTTGCGATCGCAATCACTTCCAGAATGTGCAAAAGATATTCTAGTTTCATAACAGACCAGCAGGGACCTGCCAAAGTTAAACCATTTGGCCAGGAGAGCCCTTTTATGCAGACTTTTGCCAGATTTCGATACCCAAAATTTTTGCGATTTTCACAGAATTTTTTTCAAAAGCCGATTCCAAAGCAACTAATAGAGCTTTGCGATCGCAATCACTTCCAGAATCTGCCCCACGAAGTCTACTTTCATGATAAAGCACGAGGGACCTGCCAAAGTTAAACCATTTGGCCAGGAGAGCCCTTTTATGAAGGCATGTGCTCGATTTCGTCGCGAAATTTTTTTGGCGAATTTTACGCCCTCTCATTTTTAAAAGTCGATTCCACAGCAACTAATAGAGCTTTGCGATCGCAATCACTTCCAGAATGTGCAAAAGATATTCTAGTTTCATAACAGACCAGCAGGGACCTGCCAAAGTTAAACCATTTGGCCAGGAGAGCCCTTTTATGCAGACTTTTGCCAGATTTCGATACCCAAAATTTTTGCGATTTTCACAGAATTTTTTTCAAAAGCCGATTCCAAAGCAACTAATAGAGCTTTGCGATCGCAATCACTTCCAGAATCTGCCCCACGAAGTCTACTTTCATGATAAAGCACGAGGGACCTGCCAAAGTTAAACCATTTGGCAGGAGAGCCCTTTTATGAAGGCATGTGCTCGATTTCGTCGCGAAATTTTTTTGGCGAATTTTACGCCCTCTCATTTTTAAAAGTCGATTCCACAGCAACTAATAGAGCTTTGCGATCGCAATCACTTCCAGAATGTGCAAAAGATATTCTAGTTTCATAACAGACCAGCAGGGACCTGCCAAAGTTAAACCATTTGGCCAGGAGAGCCCTTTTATGCAGACTTTTGCCAGATTTCGATACCCAAAATTTTTGCGATTTTCACAGAATTTTTTTCAAAAGCCGATTCCAAAGCAACTAATAGAGCTTTGCGATCGCAATCACTTCCAGAATCTGCCCCACGAAGTCTACTTTCATGATAAAGCACGAGGGACCTGCCAAAGTTAAACCATTTGGCCAGGAGAGCCCTTTTATGAAGGCATGTGCTCGATTTCGTCGCGAAATTTTTTTGGCGAATTTTACGCCCTCTCATTTTTAAAAGTCGATTCCACAGCAACTAATAGAGCTTTGCGATCGCAATCACTTCCAGAATGTGCAAAAGATATTCTAGTTTCATAACAGACCAGCAGGGACCTGCCAAAGTTAAACCATTTGGCCAGGAGAGCCCTTTTATGCAGACTTTTGCCAGATTTCGATACCCAAAATTTTTGCGATTTTCACAGAATTTTTTTCAAAAGCCGATTCCAAAGCAACTAATAGAGCTTTGCGATCGCAATCACTTCCAGAATCTGCCCCACGAAGTCTACTTTCATGATAAAGCACGAGGGACCTGCCAAAGTTAAACCATTTGGCCAGGAGAGCCCTTTTATGAAGGCATGTGCTCGATTTCGTCGCGAAATTTTTTTGGCGAATTTTACGCCCTCTCATTTTTAAAAGTCGATTCCACAGCAACTAATAGAGCTTTGCGATCGCAATCACTTCCAGAATGTGCAAAAGATATTCTAGTTTCATAACAGACCAGCAGGGACCTGCCAAAGTTAAACCATTTGGCCAGGAGAGCCCTTTTATGCAGACTTTTGCCAGATTTCGATACCCAAAATTTTTGCGATTTTCACAGAATTTTTTTCAAAAGCCGATTCCAAAGCAACTAATAGAGCTTTGCGATCGCAATCACTTCCAGAATCTGCCCCACGAAGTCTACTTTCATGATAAAGCACGAGGGACCTGCCAAAGTTAAACCATTTGGCCAGGAGAGCCCTTTTATGAAGGCATGTGCTCGATTTCGTCGCGAAATTTTTTTGGCGAATTTTACGCCCTCTCATTTTTAAAAGTCGATTCCACAGCAACTAATAGAGCTTTGCGATCGCAATCACTTCCAGAATGTGCAAAAGATATTCTAGTTTCATAACAGACCAGCAGGGACCTGCCAAAGTTAAACCATTTGGCCAGGAGAGCCCTTTTATGCAGACTTTTGCCAGATTTCGATACCCAAAATTTTTGCGATTTTCACAGAATTTTTTTCAAAAGCCGATTCCAAAGCAACTAATAGAGCTTTGCGATCGCAATCACTTCCAGAATCTGCCCCACGAAGTCTACTTTCATGATAAAGCACGAGGGACCTGCCAAAGTTAAACCATTTGGCCAGGAGAGCCCTTTTATGAAGGCATGTGCTCGATTTCGTCGCGAAATTTTTTTGGCGAATTTTACGCCCTCTCATTTTTAAAAGTCGATTCCACAGCAACTAATAGAGCTTTGCGATCGCAATCACTTCCAGAATGTGCAAAAGATATTCTAGTTTCATAACAGACCAGCAGGGACCTGCCAAAGTTAAACCATTTGGCCAGGAGAGCCCTTTTATGCAGACTTTTGCCAGATTTCGATACCCAAAATTTTTGCGATTTTCACAGAATTTTTTTCAAAAGCCGATTCCAAAGCAACTAATAGAGCTTTGCGATCGCAATCACTTCCAGAATCTGCCCCACGAAGTCTACTTTCATGATAAAGCACGAGGGACCTGCCAAAGTTAAACCATTTGGCCAGGAGAGCCCTTTTATGAAGGCATGTGCTCGATTTCGTCGCGAAATTTTTTTGGCGAATTTTACGCCCTCTCATTTTTAAAAGTCGATTCCACAGCAACTAATAGAGCTTTGCGATCGCAATCACTTCCAGAATGTGCAAAAGATATTCTAGTTTCATAACAGACCAGCAGGGACCTGCCAAAGTTAAACCATTTGGCCAGGAGAGCCCTTTTATGCAGACTTTTGCCAGATTTCGATACCCAAAATTTTTGCGATTTTCACAGAATTTTTTTCAAAAGCCGATTCCAAAGCAACTAATAGAGCTTTGCGATCGCAATCACTTCCAGAATCTGCCCCACGAAGTCTACTTTCATGATAAAGCACGAGGGACCTGCCAAAGTTAAACCATTTGGCCAGGAGAGCCCTTTTATGAAGGCATGTGCTCGATTTCGTCGCGAAATTTTTTTGGCGAATTTTACGCCCTCTCATTTTTAAAAGTCGATTCCACAGCAACTAATAGAGCTTTGCGATCGCAATCACTTCCAGAATGTGCAAAAGATATTCTAGTTTCATAACAGACCAGCAGGGACCTGCCAAAGTTAAACCATTTGGCCAGGAGAGCCCTTTTATGCAGACTTTTGCCAGATTTCGATACCCAAAATTTTTGCGATTTTCACAGAATTTTTTCAAAAGCCGATTCCAAAGCAACTAATAGAGCTTTGCGATCGCAATCACTTCCAGAATCTGCCCCACGAAGTCTACTTTCATGATAAAGCACGAGGGACCTGCCAAAGTTAAACCATTTGGCCAGGAGAGCCCTTTTATGAAGGCATGTGCTCGATTTCGTCGCGAAATTTTTTTGGCGAATTTTACGCCCTCTCATTTTTAAAAGTCGATTCCACAGCAACTAATAGAGCTTTGCGATCGCAATCACTTCCAGAATGTGCAAAAGATATTCTAGTTTCATAACAGACCAGCAGGGACCTGCCAAAGTTAAACCATTTGGCCAGGAGAGCCCTTTTATGCAGACTTTTGCCAGATTTCGATACCCAAAATTTTTGCGATTTTCACAGAATTTTTTTCAAAAGCCGATTCCAAAGCAACTAATAGAGCTTTGCGATCGCAATCACTTCCAGAATCTGCCCCACGAAGTCTACTTTCATGATAAAGCACGAGGGACCTGCCAAAGTTAAACCATTTGGCCAGGAGAGCCCTTTTATGAAGGCATGTGCTCGATTTCGTCGCGAAATTTTTTTGGCGAATTTTACGCCCTCTCATTTTTAAAAGTCGATTCCACAGCAACTAATAGAGCTTTGCGATCGCAATCACTTCCAGAATGTGCAAAAGATATTCTAGTTTCATAACAGACCAGCAGGGACCTGCCAAAGTTAAACCATTTGGCCAGGAGAGCCCTTTTATGCAGACTTTTGCCAGATTTCGATACCCAAAATTTTTGCGATTTTCACAGAATTTTTTTCAAAAGCCGATTCCAAAGCAACTAATAGAGCTTTGCGATCGCAATCACTTCCAGAATCTGCCCCACGAAGTCTACTTTCATGATAAAGCACGAGGGACCTGCCAAAGTTAAACCATTTGGCCAGGAGAGCCCTTTTATGAAGGCATGTGCTCGATTTCGTCGCGAAATTTTTTTGGCGAATTTTACGCCCTCTCATTTTTAAAAGTCGATTCCACAGCAACTAATAGAGCTTTGCGATCGCAATCACTTCCAGAATGTGCAAAAGATATTCTAGTTTCATAACAGACCAGCAGGGACCTGCCAAAGTTAAACCATTTGGCCAGGAGAGCCCTTTTATGCAGACTTTTGCCAGATTTCGATACCCAAAATTTTTGCGATTTTCACAGAATTTTTTTCAAAAGCCGATTCCAAAGCAACTAATAGAGCTTTGCGATCGCAATCACTTCCAGAATCTGCCCCACGAAGTCTACTTTCATGATAAAGCACGAGGGACCTGCCAAAGTTAAACCATTTGGCCAGGAGAGCCCTTTTATGAAGGCATGTGCTCGATTTCGTCGCGAAATTTTTTTGGCGAATTTTACGCCCTCTCATTTTTAAAAGTCGATTCCACAGCAACTAATAGAGCTTTGCGATCGCAATCACTTCCAGAATGTGCAAAAGATATTCTAGTTTCATAACAGACCAGCAGGGACCTGCCAAAGTTAAACCATTTGGCCAGGAGAGCCCTTTTATGCAGACTTTTGCCAGATTTCGATACCCAAAATTTTTGCGATTTTCACAGAATTTTTTTCAAAAGCCGATTCCAAAGCAACTAATAGAGCTTTGCGATCGCAATCACTTCCAGAATCTGCCCCACGAAGTCTACTTTCATGATAAAGCACGAGGGACCTGCCAAAGTTAAACAATTTGGCCAGGAGAGCCCTTTTATGAAGGCATGTGCTCGATTTCGTCGCGAAATTTTTTTGGCGAATTTTACGCCCTCTCATTTTTAAAAGTCGATTCCACAGCAACTAATAGAGCTTTGCGATCGCAATCACTTCCAGAATGTGCAAAAGATATTCTAGTTTCATAACAGACCAGCAGGGACCTGCCAAAGTTAAACCATTTGGCCAGGAGAGCCCTTTTATGCAGACTTTTGCCAGATTTCGATACCCAAAATTTTTGCGATTTTCACAGAATTTTTTTCAAAAGCCGATTCCAAAGCAACTAATAGAGCTTTGCGATCGCAATCACTTCCAGAATCTGCCCCACGAAGTCTACTTTCATGATAAAGCACGAGGGACCTGCCAAAGTTAAACCATTTGGCCAGGAGAGCCCTTTTATGAAGGCATGTGCTCGATTTCGTCGCGAAATTTTTTTGGCGAATTTTACGCCCTCTCATTTTTAAAAGTCGATTCCACAGCAACTAATAGAGCTTTGCGATCGCAATCACTTCCAGAATGTGCAAAAGATATTCTAGTTTCATAACAGACCAGCAGGGACCTGCCAAAGTTAAACCATTTGGCCAGGAGAGCCCTTTTATGCAGACTTTTGCCAGATTTCGATACCCAAAATTTTTGCGATTTTCACAGAATTTTTTTCAAAAGCCGATTCCAAAGCAACTAATAGAGCTTTGCGATCGCAATCACTTCCAGAATCTGCCCCACGAAGTCTACTTTCATGATAAATCACGAGGGACCTGCCAAAGTTAAACCATTTGGCCAGGAGAGCCCTTTTATGAAGGCATGTGCTCCATTTCGTCGCGAAATTTTTTTGGCGAATTTTACGCCCTCTCATTTTTAAAAGTCGATTCCACAGCAACTAATAGAGCTTTGCGATCGCAATCACTTCCAGAATGTGCAAAAGATATTCTAGTTTCATAACAGACCAGCAGGGACCTGCTAAAGTTAAACCATTTGGCCAGGAGAGCCCTTTTATGCAGACTTTTGCCAGATTTCGATACCCAAAATTTTTGCGATTTTCACAGAATTTTTTTCAAAAGCCGATTCCAAAGCAACTAATAGAGCTTTGCGATCGCAATCACTTCCAGAATCTGCCCCACGAAGTCTACTTTCATGATAAAGCACGAGGGACCTGCCAAAGTTAAACCATTTGGCCAGGAGAGCCCTTTTATGAAGGCATGTGCTCGATTTCGTCGCGAAATTTTTTTGGCGAATTTTACGCCCTCTCATTTTTAAAAGTCGATTCCACAGCAACTAATAGAGCTTTGCGATCGCAATCACTTCCAGAATGTGCAAAAGATATTCTAGTTTCATAACAGACCAGCAGGGACCTGCCAAAGTTAAACCATTTGGTCAGGAGAGCCCTTTTATGCAGACTTTTGCCAGATTTCGATACCCAAAATTTTTGCGATTTTCACAGAATTTTTTTCAAAAGCCGATTCCAAAGCAACTAATAGAGCTTTGCGATCGCAATCACTTCCAGAATCTGCCCCACGAAGTCTACTTTCATGATAAAGCACGAGGGACCTGCCAAAGTTAAACCATTTGGCCAGGAGAGCCCTTTTATGAAGGCATGTGCTCGATTTCGTCGCGAAATTTTTTTGGCGAATTTTACGCCCTCTCATTTTTAAAAGTCGATTCCACAGCAACTAATAGAGCTTTGCGATCGCAATCACTTCCAGAATGTGCAAAAGATATTCTAGTTTCATAACAGACCAGCAGGGACCTGCCAAAGTTAAACCATTTGGCCAGGAGAGCCCTTTTATGCAGACTTTTGCCAGATTTCGATACCCAAAATTTTTGCGATTTTCACAGAATTTTTTTCAAAAGCCGATTCCAAAGCAACTAATAGAGCTTTGCGATCGCAATCACTTCCAGAATCTGTTTCACGAAGTCTACTTTCATGATAAAGCACGAGGGACCTGCCAAAGTTAAACCATTTGGCCAGGAGAGCCCTTTTATGAAGGCATGTGCTCGATTTCGTCGCGAAATTTTTTTGGCGAATTTTACGCCCTCTCATTTTTAAAAGTCGATTCCACAGCAACTAATAGAGCTTTGCGATCGCAATCACTTCCAGAATGTGCAAAAGATATTCTAGTTTCATAACAGACCAGCAGGGACCTGCCAAAGTTAAACCATTTGGCCAGGAGAGCCCTTTTATGCAGACTTTTGCCAGATTTCGATACCCAAAATTTTTGCGATTTTCACAGAATTTTTTTCAAAAGCCGATTCCAAAGCAACTAATAGAGCTTTGCGATCGCAATCACTTCCAGAATCTGCCCCACGAAGTCTACTTTCATGATAAAGCACGAGGGACCTGCCAAAGTTAAACCATTTGGCCAGGAGAGCCCTTTTATGAAGGCATGTGCTCGATTTCGTCGCGAAATTTTTTTGGCGAATTTTACGCCCTCTCATTTTTAAAAGTCGATTCCACAGCAACTAATAGAGCTTTGCGATCGCAATCACTTCCAGAATGTGCAAAAGATATTCTAGTTTCATAACAGACCAGCAGGGACCTGCCAAAGTTAAACCATTTGGCCAGGAGAGCCCTTTTATGCAGACTTTTGCCAGATTTCGATACCCAAAATTTTTGCGATTTTCACAGAATTTTTTTCAAAAGCCGATTCCAAAGCAACTAATAGAGCTTTGCGATCGCAATCACTTCCAGAATCTGCCCCACGAAGTCTACTTTCATGATAAAGCACGAGGGACCTGCCAAAGTTAAACCATTTGGCCAGGAGAGCCCTTTTATGAAGGCATGTGCTCGATTTCGTCGCGAAATTTTTTTGGCGAATTTTACGCCCTCTCATTTTTAAAAGTCGATTCCACAGCAACTAATAGAGCTTTGCGATCGCAATCACTTCCAGAATGTGCAAAAGATATTCTAGTTTCATAACAGACCAGCAGGGACCTGCCAAAGTTAAACCATTTGGCCAGGAGAGCCCTTTTATGCAGACTTTTGCCAGATTTCGATACCCAAAATTTTTGCGATTTTCACAGAATTTTTTTCAAAAGCCGATTCCAAAGCAACTAATAGAGCTTTGCGATCGCAATCACTTCCAGAATCTGCCCCACGAAGTCTACTTTCATGATAAAGCACGAGGGACCTGCCAAAGTTAAACCATTTGGCCAGGAGAGCCCTTTTATGAAGGCATGTGCTCGATTTCGTCGCGAAATTTTTTTGGCGAATTTTACGCCCTCTCATTTTTAAAAGTCGATTCCACAGCAACTAATAGAGCTTTGCGATCGCAATCACTTCCAGAATGTGCAAAAGATATTCTAGTTACATAACAGACCAGCAGGGACCTGCCAAAGTTAAACCATTTGGCCAGGAGAGCCCTTTTATGCAGACTTTTGCCAGATTTCGATACCCAAAATTTTTGCGATTTTCACAGAATTTTTTTCAAAAGCCGATTCCAAAGCAACTAATAGAGCTTTGCGATCGCAATCACTTCCAGAATCTGCCCCACGAAGTCTACTTTCATGATAAAGCACGAGGGACCTGCCAAAGTTAAACCATTTGGCCAGGAGAGCCCTTTTATGAAGGCATGTGCTCGATTTCGTCGCGAAATTTTTTTGGCGAATTTTACGCCCTCTCATTTTTAAAAGTCGATTCCACAGCAACTAATAGAGCTTTGCGATCGCAATCACTTCCAGAATGTGCAAAAGATATTCTAGTTTCATAACAGACCAGCAGGGACCTGCCAAAGTTAAACCATTTGGTCAGGAGAGCCCTTTTATGCAGACTTTTGCCAGATTTCGATACCCAAAATTTTTGCGATTTTCACAGAATTTTTTTCAAAAGCCGATTCCAAAGCAACTAATAGAGCTTTGCGATCGCAATCACTTCCAGAATCTGCCCCACGAAGTCTACTTTCACGATAAAGCACGAGGGACCTGCCAAAGTTAAACCATTTGGCCAGGAGAGCCCTTTTATGAAGGCATGTGCTCGATTTCGTCGCGAAATTTTTTTGGCGAATTTTACGCCCTCTCATTTTTAAAAGTCGATTCCACAGCAACTAATAGAGCTTTGCGATCGCAATCACTTCCAGAATGTGCAAAAGATATTCTAGTTTCATAACAGACCAGCAGGGACCTGCCAAAGTTAAACCATTTGGCCAGGAGAGCCCTTTTATGCAGACTTTTGCCAGATTTCGATACCCAAAATTTTTGCGATTTTCACAGAATTTTTTTCAAAAGCCGATTCCAAAGCAACTAATAGAGCTTTGCGATCGCAATCACTTCCAGAATCTGCCCCACGAAGTCTACTTTCATGATAAAGCACGAGGGACCTGCCAAAGTTAAACCATTTGGCCAGGAGAGCCCTTTTATGAAGGCATGTGCTCGATTTCGTCGCGAAATTTTTTTGGCGAATTTTACGCCCTCTCATTTTTAAAAGTCGATTCCACAGCAACTAATAGAGCTTTGCGATCGCAATCACTTCCAGAATGTGCAAAAGATATTCTAGTTTCATAACAGACCAGCAGGGACCTGCCAAAGTTAAACCATTTGGCCAGGAGAGCCCTTTTATGCAGACTTTTGCCAGATTTCGATACCCAAAATTTTTGCGATTTTCACAGAATTTTTTTCAAAAGCCGATTCCAAAGCAACTAATAGAGCTTTGCGATCGCAATCACTTCCAGAATCTGCCCCACGAAGTCTACTTTCATGATAAAGCACGAGGGACCTGCCAAAGTTAAACCATTTGGCCAGGAGAGCCCTTTTATGAAGGCATGTGCTCGATTTCGTCGCGAAATTTTTTTGGCGAATTTTACGCCCTCTCATTTTTAAAAGTCGATTCCACAGCAACTAATAGAGCTTTGCGATCGCAATCACTTCCAGAATGTGCAAAAGATATTCTAGTTTCATAACAGACCAGCAGGGACCTGCCAAAGTTAAACCATTTGGCCAGGAGAGCCCTTTTATGCAGACTTTTGCCAGATTTCGATACCCAAAATTTTTGCGATTTTCACAGAATTTTTTTCAAAAGCCGATTCCAAAGCAACTAATAGAGCTTTGCGATCGCAATCACTTCCAGAATCTGCCCCACGAAGTCTACTTTCATGATAAAGCACGAGGGACCTGCCAAAGTTAAACCATTTGGCCAGGAGAGCCCTTTTATGAAGGCATGTGCTCGATTTCGTCGCGAAATTTTTTTGGCGAATTTTACGCCCTCTCATTTTTAAAAGTCGATTCCACAGCAACTAATAGAGCTTTGCGATCGCAATCACTTCCAGAATGTGCAAAAGATATTCTAGTTTCATAACAGACCAGCAGGGACCTGCCAAAGTTAAACCATTTGGCCAGGAGAGCCCTTTTATGCAGACTTTTGCCAGATTTCGATACCCAAAATTTTTGCGATTTTCACAGAATTTTTTTCAAAAGCCGATTCCAAAGCAACTAATAGAGCTTTGCGATCGCAATCACTTCCAGAATCTGCCCCACGAAGTCTACTTTCATGATAAAGCACGAGGGACCTGCCAAAGTTAAACCATTTGGCCAGGAGAGCCCTTTTATGAAGGCATGTGCTCGATTTCGTCGCGAAATTTTTTTGGCGAATTTTACGCCCTCTCAATTTTAAAAGTCGATTCCACAGCAACTAATAGAGCTTTGCGATCGCAATCACTTCCAGAATGTGCAAAAGATATTCTAGTTTCATAACAGACCAGCAGGGACCTGCCAAAGTTAAACCGTTTGGCCAGGAGAGCCCTTTTATGCAGACTTTTGCCAGATTTCGATACCCAAAATTTTTGCGATTTTCACAGAATTTTTTTCAAAAGCCGATTCCAAAGCAACTAATAGAGCTTTGCGATCGCAATCACTTCCAGAATCTGCCCCACGAAGTCTACTTTCATGATAAAGCACGAGGGACCTGCCAAAGTTAAACCATTTGGCCAGGAGAGCCCTTTTATGAAGGCATGTGCTCGATTTCATCGCGAAATTTTTTTGGCGAATTTTACGCCCTCTCATTTTTAAAAGTCGATTCCACAGCAACTAATAGAGCTTTGCGATCGCAATCACTTCCAGAATGTGCAAAAGATATTCTAGTTTCATAACAGACCAGCAGGGACCTGCCAAAGTTAAACCATTTGGCCAGGAGAGCCCTTTTATGCAGACTTTTGCCAGATTTCGATACCCAAAATTTTTGCGATTTTCACAGAATTTTTTTCAAAAGCCGATTCCAAAGCAACTAATAGAGCTTTGCGATCGCAATCACTTCCAGAATCTGCCCCACGAAGTCTACTTTCATGATAAAGCACGAGGGACCTGCCAAAGTTAAAAAATTTGGCCAGGAGAGCCCTTTTATGAAGGCATGTGCTCGATTTCGTCGCGAAATTTTTTTGGCGAATTTTACGCCCTCTCATTTTTAAAAGTCGATTCCACAGCAACTAATAGAGCTTTGCGATCGCAATCACTTCCAGAATGTGCAAAAGATATTCTAGTTTCATAACAGACCAGCAGGGACCTGCCAAAGTTAAACCGTTTGGCCAGGAGAGCCCTTTTATGCAGACTTTTGCCAGATTTCGATACCCAAAATTTTTGCGATTTTCACAGAATTTTTTTCAAAAGCCGATTCCAAAGCAACTAATAGAGCTTTGCAATCGCAATCACTTCCAGAGTCTGCCCCACGAAGTCTACTTTCATGATAAAGCACGAGGGACCTGCCAAAGTTAAACCATTTGGCCAGGAGAGCCCTTTTATGAAGGCATGTGCTCGATTTCGTCGCGAAATTTTTTTGGCGAATTTTACGCCCTCTCATTTTTAAAAGTCGATTCCACAGCAACTAATAGAGCTTTGCGATCGCAATCACTTCCAGAATGTGCAAAAGATATTCTAGTTTCATAACAGACCAGCAGGGACCTGCCAAAGTTAAACCATTTGGCCAGGAGAGCCCTTTTATGCAGACTTTTGCCAGATTTCGATACCCAAAATTTTTGCGATTTTCACAGAATTTTTATCAAAAGCCGATTCCAAAGCAACTAATAGAGCTTTGCGATCGCAATCACTTCCAGAATCTGCCCCACGAAGTCTACTTTCATGATAAAGCACGAGGGACCTGCCAAAGTTAAACCATTTGGCCAGGAGAGCCCTTTTATGAAGGCATGTGCTCGATTTCGTCGCGAAGTTTTTTTGGCGAATTTTACGCCCTCTCATTTTTAAAAGTCGATTCCACAGCAACTAATAGAGCTTTGCGATCGCAATCACTTCCAGAATGTGCAAAAGATATTCTAGTTTCATAACAGACCAGCAGGGACCTGCCAAAGTTAAACCATTTGGCCAGGAGAGCCCTTTTATGCAGACTTTTGCCAGATTTCGATACCCGAAATTTTTGCGATTTTCACAGAATTTTTTTCAAAAGCCGATTCCAAAGCAACTAATAGAGCTTTGCGATCGCAATCACTTCCAGAATCTGCCCCACGAAGTCTACTTTCATGATAAAGCACGAGGGACCTGCCAAAGTTAAACCATTTGGCCAGGAGAGCCCTTTTATGAAGGCATGTGCTCGATTTCGTCGCGAAATTTTTTTGGCGAATTTTACGCCCTCTCATTTTTAAAAGTCGATTCCACAGCAACTAATAGAGCTTTGCGATCGCAATCACTTCCAGAATGTGCAAAAGATATTCTAGTTTCATAACAGACCAGCAGGGACCTGCCAAAGTTAAACCATTTGGCCAGGAGAGCCCTTTTATGCAGACTTTTGCCAGATTTCGATACCCAAAATTTTTGCGATTTTCACAGAATTTTTTTCAAAAGCCGATTCCAAAGCAACTAATAGAGCTTTGCGATCGCAATCACTTCCAGAATCTGCCCCACGAAGTCTACTTTCATGATAAAGCACGAGGGACCTGCCAAAGTTAAACCATTTGGCCAGGAGAGCCCTTTTATGAAGGCATGTGCTCGATTTCGTCGCGAAATTTTTTTGGCGAATTTTACGCCCTCTCATTTTTAAAAGTCGATTCCACAGCAACTAATAGAGCTTTGCGATCGCAATCACTTCCAGAATGTGCAAAAGATATTCTAGTTTCATAACAGACCAGCAGGGACCTGCCAAAGTTAAACCATTTGGCCAGGAGAGCCCTTTTATGCAGACTTTTGCCAGATTTCGATACCCAAAATTTTTGCGATTTTCACAGAATTTTTATCAAAAGCCGATTCCAAAGCAACTAATAGAGCTTTGCGATCGCAATCACTTCCAGAATCTGCCCCACGAAGTCTACTTTCATGATAAAGCACGAGGGACCTGCCAAAGTTAAACCATTTGGCCAGGAGAGCCCTTTTATGAAGGCATGTGCTCGATTTCGTCGCGAAATTTTTTTGGCGAATTTTACGCCCTCTCATTTTTAAAAGTCGATTCCACAGCAACTAATAGAGCTTTGCGATCGCAATCACTTCCAGAATGTGCAAAAGATATTCTAGTTTCATAACAGACCAGCAGGGACCTGCCAAAGTTAAACCATTTGGCCAGGAGAGCCCTTTTATGCAGACTTTTGCCAGATTTCGATACCCAAAATTTTTGCGATTTTCACAGAATTTTTTTCAAAAGCCGATTCCAAAGCAACTAATAGAGCTTTGCGATCGCAATCACTTCCAGAATCTGCCCCACGAAGTCTACTTTCATGATAAAGCACGAGGGACCTGCCAAAGTTAAACCATTTGGCCAGGAGAGCCCTTTTATGAAGGCATGTGCTCGATTTCGTCGCGAAATTTTTTTGGCGAATTTTACGCCCTCTCATTTTTAAAAGTCGATTCCACAGCAACTAATAGAGCTTTGCGATCGCAATCACTTCCAGAATGTGCAAAAGATATTCTAGTTTCATAACAGACCAGCAGGGACCTGCCAAAGTTGAACCATTTGGCCAGGAGAGCCCTTTTATGCAGACTTTTGCCAGATTTCGATACCCAAAATTTTTGCGATTTTCACAGAATTTTTATCAAAAGCCGATTCCAAAGCAACTAATAGAGCTTTGCGATCGCAATCACTTCCAGAATCTGCCCCACGAAGTCTACTTTCATGATAAAGCACGAGGGACCTGCCAAAGTTAAACCATTTGGCCAGGAGAGCCCTTTTATGAAGGCATGTGCTCGATTTCGTCGCGAAGTTTTTTTGGCGAATTTTACGCCCTCTCATTTTTAAAAGTCGATTCCACAGCAACTAATAGAGCTTTGCGATCGCAATCACTTCCAGAATGTGCAAAAGATATTCTAGTTTCATAACAGACCAGCAGGGACCTGCCAAAGTTAAACCATTTGGCCAGGAGAGCCCTTTTATGCAGACTTTTGCCAGATTTCGATACCCGAAATTTTTGCGATTTTCACAGAATTTTTTTCAAAAGCCGATTCCAAAGCAACTAATAGAGCTTTGCGATCGCAATCACTTCCAGAATCTGCCCCACGAAGTCTACTTTCATGATAAAGCACGAGGGACCTGCCAAAGTTAAACCATTTGGCCAGGAGAGCCCTTTTATGAAGGCATGTGCTCGATTTCGTCGCGAAATTTTTTTGGCGAATTTTACGCCCTCTCATTTTTAAAAGTCGATTCCACAGCAACTAATAGAGCTTTGCGATCGCAATCACTTCCAGAATGTGCAAAAGATATTCTAGTTTCATAACAGACCAGCAGGGACCTGCCAAAGTTAAACCATTTGGCCAGGAGAGCCCTTTTATGCAGACTTTTGCCAGATTTCGATACCCAAAATTTTTGCGATTTTCACAGAATTTTTTTCAAAAGCCGATTCCAAAGCAACTAATAGAGCTTTGCGATCGCAATCACTTCCAGAATCTGCCCCACGAAGTCTACTTTCATGATAAAGCACGAGGGACCTGCCAAAGTTAAACCATTTGGCCAGGAGAGCCCTTTTATGAAGGCATGTGCTCGATTTCGTCGCGAAATTTTTTTGGCGAATTTTACGCCCTCTCATTTTTAAAAGTCGATTCCACAGCAACTAATAGAGCTTTGCGATCGCAATCACTTCCAGAATGTGCAAAAGATATTCTAGTTTCATAACAGACCAGCAGGGACCTGCCAAAGTTAAACCATTTGGCCAGGAGAGCCCTTTTATGCAGACTTTTGCCAGATTTCGATACCCAAAATTTTTGCGATTTTCACAGAATTTTTTTCAAAAGCCGATTCCAAAGCAACTAATAGAGCTTTGCGATCGCAATCACTTCCAGAATCTGCCCCACGAAGTCTACTTTCATGATAAAGCACGAGGGACCTGCCAAAGTTAAACCATTTGGCCTGGAGAGCCCTTTTATGAAGGCATGTGCTCGATTTCGTCGCGAAATTTTTTTGGCGAATTTTACGCCCTCTCATTTTTAAAAGTCGATTCCACAGCAACTAATAGAGCTTTGCGATCGCAATCACTTCCAGAATGTGCAAAAGATATTCTAGTTTCATAACAGACCAGCAGGGACCTGCCAAAGTTAAACCATTTGGCCAGGAGAGCCCTTTTATGCAGACTTTTGCCAGATTTCGATACCCAAAATTTTTGCGATTTTCACAGAATTTTTTTCAAAAGCCGATTCCAAAGCAACTAATAGAGCTTTGCGATCGCAATCACTTCCAGAATCTGCCCCACGAAGTCTACTTTCATGATAAAGCACGAGGGACCTGCCAAAGTTAAACCATTTGGCCAGGAGAGCCCTTTTATGAAGGCATGTGCTCGATTTCGTCGCGAAATTTTTTTGGCGAATTTTACGCCCTCTCATTTTTAAAAGTCGATTCCACAGCAACTAATAGAGCTTTGCGATCGCAATCACTTCCAGAATGTGCAAAAGATATTCTAGTTTCATAACAGACCAGCAGGGACCTGCCAAAGTTAAACCATTTGGCCAGGAGAGCCCTTTTATGCAGACTTTTGCCAGATTTCGATACCCAAAATTTTTGCGATTTTCACAGAATTTTTTTCAAAAGCCGATTCCAAAGCAACTAATAGAGCTTTGCGATCGCAATCACTTCCAGAATCTGCCCCACGAAGTCTACTTTCATGATAAAGCACGAGGGACCTGCCAAAGTTAAACCATTTGGCCTGGAGAGCCCTTTTATGAAGGCATGTGCTCGATTTCGTCGCGAAATTTTTTTGGCGAATTTTACGCCCTCTCATTTTTAAAAGTCGATTCCACAGCAACTAATAGAGCTTTGCGATCGCAATCACTTCCAGAATGTGCAAAAGATATTCTAGTTTCATAACAGACCAGCAGGGACCTGCCAAAGTTAAACCATTTGGCCAGGAGAGCCCTTTTATGCAGACTTTTGCCAGATTTCGATACCCAAAATTTTTGCGATTTTCACAGAATTTTTTTCAAAAGCCGATTCCAAAGCAACTAATAGAGCTTTGCGATCGCAATCACTTCCAGAATCTGCCCCACGAAGTCTACTTTCATGATAAAGCACGAGGGACCTGCCAAAGTTAAACCATTTGGCCAGGAGAGCCCTTTTATGAAGGCATGTGCTCGATTTCGTCGCGAAATTTTTTTGGCGAATTTTACGCCCTCTCATTTTTAAAAGTCGATTCCACAGCAACTAATAGAGCTTTGCGATCGCAATCACTTCCAGAATGTGCAAAAGATATTCTAGTTTCATAACAGACCAGCAGGGACCTGCCAAAGTTAAACCATTTGGCCAGGAGAGCCCTTTTATGCAGACTTTTGCCAGATTTCGATACCCAAAATTTTTGCGATTTTCACAGAATTTTTTTCAAAAGCCGATTCCAAAGCAACTAATAGAGCTTTGCGATCGCAATCACTTCCAGAATCTGCCCCACGAAGTCTACTTTCATGATAAAGCACGAGGGACCTGCCAAAGTTAAACCATTTGGCCTGGAGAGCCCTTTTATGAAGGCATGTGCTCGATTTCGTCGCGAAATTTTTTTGGCGAATTTTACGCCCTCTCATTTTTAAAAGTCGATTCCACAGCAACTAATAGAGCTTTGCGATCGCAATCACTTCCAGAATGTGCAAAAGATATTCTAGTTTCATAACAGACCAGCAGGGACCTGCCAAAGTTAAACCATTTGGCCAGGAGAGCCCTTTTATGCAGACTTTTGCCAGATTTCGATACCCAAAATTTTTGCGATTTTCACAGAATTTTTTTCAAAAGCCGATTCCAAAGCAACTAATAGAGCTTTGCGATCGCAATCACTTCCAGAATCTGCCCCACGAAGTCTAATTTCATGATAAAGCACGAGGGACCTGCCAAAGTTAAACCATTTGGCCAGGAGAGCCCTTTTATGAAGGCATGTGCTCGATTTCGTCGCGAAATTTTTTTGGCGAATTTTACGCCCTCTCATTTTTAAAAGTCGATTCCACAGCAACTAATAGAGCTTTGCGATCGCAATCACTTCCAGAATGTGCAAAAGATATTCTAGTTTCATAACAGACCAGCAGGGACCTGCCAAAGTTAAACCATTTGGCCAGGAGAGCCCTTTTATGCAGACTTTTGCCAGATTTCGATACCCAAAATTTTTGCGATTTTCACAGAATTTTTTTCAAAAGCCGATTCCAAAGCAACTAATAGAGCTTTGCGATCGCAATCACTTCCAGAATCTGCCCCACGAAGTCTACTTTCATGATAAAGCACGAGGGACCTGCCAAAGTTAAACCATTTGGCCTGGAGAGCCCTTTTATGAAGGCATGTGCTCGATTTCGTCGCGAAATTTTTTTGGCGAATTTTACGCCCTCTCATTTTTAAAAGTCGATTCCACAGCAACTAATAGAGCTTTGCGATCGCAATCACTTCCAGAATGTGCAAAAGATATTCTAGTTTCATAACAGACCAGCAGGGACCTGCCAAAGTTAAACCATTTGGCCAGGAGAGCCCTTTTATGCAGTCTTTTGCCAGATTTCGATACCCAAAATTTTTGCGATTTTCACAGAATTTTTTTCAAAAGCCGATTCCAAAGCAACTAATAGAGCTTTGCGATCGCAATCACTTCCAGAATCTGCCCCACGAAGTCTACTTTCATGATAAAGCACGAGGGACCTGCCAAAGTTAAACCATTTGGCCAGGAGAGCCCTTTTATGAAGGCATGTGCTCGATTTCGTCGCGAAATTTTTTTGGCGAATTTTACGCCCTCTCATTTTTAAAAGTCGATTCCACAGCAACTAATAGAGCTTTGCGATCGCAATCACTTCCAGAATGTGCAAAAGATATTCTAGTTTCATAACAGACCAGCAGGGACCTGCCAAAGTTAAACCATTTGGCCAGGAGAGCCCTTTTATGCAGACTTTTGCCAGATTTCGATACCCAAAATTTTTGCGATTTTCACAGAATTTTTTTCAAAAGCCGAATCCAAAGCAACTAATAGAGCTTTGCGATCGCAATCACTTCCAGAATCTGCCCCACGAAGTCTACTTTCATGATAAAGCACGAGGGACCTGCCAAAGTTAAACCATTTGGCCTGGAGAGCCCTTTTATGAAGGCATGTGCTCGATTTCGTCGCGAAATTTTTTTGGCGAATTTTACGCCCTCTCATTTTTAAAAGTCGATTCCACAGCAACTAATAGAGCTTTGCGATCGCAATCACTTCCAGAATGTGCAAAAGATATTCTAGTTTCATAACAGACCAGCAGGGACCTGCCAAAGTTAAACCATTTGGCCAGGAGAGCCCTTTTATGCAGACTTTTGCCAGATTTCGATACCCAAAATTTTTGCGATTTTCACAGAATTTTTTTCAAAAGCCGATTCCAAAGCAACTAATAGAGCTTTGCGATCGCAATCACTTCCAGAATCTGCCCCACGAAGTCTACTTTCATGATAAAGCACGAGGGACCTGCCAAAGTTAAACCATTTGGCCAGGAGAGCCCTTTTATGAAGGCATGTGCTCGATTTCGTCGCGAAATTTTTTTGGCGAATTTTACGCCCTCTCATTTTTAAAAGTCGATTCCACAGCAACTAATAGAGCTTTGCGATCGCAATCACTTCCAGAATGTGCAAAAGATATTCTAGTTTCATAACAGACCAGCAGGGACCTGCCAAAGTTAAACCATTTGGCCAGGAGAGCCCTTTTATGCAGACTTTTGCCAGATTTCGATACCCAAAATTTTTGCGATTTTCACAGAATTTTTTTCAAAAGCCGATTCCAAAGCAACTAATAGAGCTTTGCGATCGCAATCACTTCCAGAATCTGCCCCACGAAGTCTACTTTCATGATAAAGCACGAGGGACCTGCCAAAGTTAAACCATTTGGCCAGGAGAGCCCTTTTATGAAGGCATGTGCTCGATTTCGTCGCGAAATTTTTTTGGCGAATTTTACGCCCTCTCATTTTTAAAAGTCGATTCCACAGCAACTAATAGAGCTTTGCGATCGCAATCACTTCCAGAATGTGCAAAAGATATTCTAGTTTCATAACAGACCAGCAGGGACCTGCCAAAGTTAAACCATTTGGCCAGGAGAGCCCTTTTATGCAGACTTTTGCCAGATTTCGATACCCAAAATTTTTGCGATTTTCACAGAATTTTTTTCAAAAGCCGATTCCAAAGCAACTAATAGAGCTTTGCGATCGCAATCACTTCCAGAATCTGCCCCACGAAGTCTACTTTCATGATAAAGCACGAGGGACCTGCCAAAGTTAAACCATTTGGCGAGGAGAGCCCTTTTATGAAGGCATGTGCTCGATTTCGTCGCGAAATTTTTTTGGCGAATTTTACGCCCTCTCATTTTTAAAAGTCGATTCCACAGCAACTAATAGAGCTTTGCGATCGCAATCACTTCCAGAATGTGCAAAAGATATTCTAGTTTCATAACAGACCAGCAGGGACCTGCCAAAGTTAAACCATTTGGCCAGGAGAGCCCTTTTATGCAGACTTTTGCCAGATTTCGATACCCAAAATTTTTGCGATTTTCACAGAATTTTTATCAAAAGCCGATTCCAAAGCAACTAATAGAGCTTTGCGATCGCAATCACTTCCAGAATCTGCCCCACGAAGTCTACTTTCATGATAAAGCACGAGGGACCTGCCAAAGTTAAACCATTTGGCCAGGAGAGCCCTTTTATGAAGGCATGTGCTCGATTTCGTCGCGAATTTTTTTTGGCGAATTTTACGCCCTCTCATTTTTAAAAGTCGATTCCACAGCAACTAATAGAGCTTTGCGATCGCAATCACTTCCAGAATGTGCAAAAGATATTCTAGTTTCATAACAGACCAGCAGGGACCTGCCAAAGTTAAACCATTTGGCCAGGAGAGCCCTTTTATGCAGACTTTTGCCAGATTTCGATACCCAAAATTTTTGCGATTTTCACAGAATTTTTTTCAAAAGCCGATTCCAAAGCAACTAATAGAGCTTTGCGATCGCAATCACTTCCAGAATCTGCCCCACGAAGTCTACTTTCATGATAAAGCACGAGGGACCTGCCAAAGTTAAACCATTTGGCCAGGAGAGCCCTTTTATGAAGGCATGTGCTCGATTTCGTCGCGAAATTTTTTTGGCGAATTTTACACCCTCTCATTTTTAAAAGTCGATTCCACAGCAACTAATAGAGCTTTGCGATCGCAATCACTTCCAGAATGTGCAAAAGATATTCTAGTTTCATAACAGACCAGCAGGGACCTGCCAAAGTTAAACCATTTGGCCAGGAGAGCCCTTTTATGCAGACTTTTGCCAGATTTCGATACCCAAAATTTTTGCGATTTTCACAGAATTTTTTTCAAAAGCCGATTCCAAAGCAACTAATAGAGCTTTGCGATCGCAATCACTTCCAGAATCTGCCCCACGAAGTCTACTTTCATGATAAAGCACGAGGGACCTGCCAAAGTTAAACCATTTGGCCAGGAGAGCCCTTTTATGAAGGCATGTGCTCGATTTCGTCGCGAAATTTTTTTGGCGAATTTTACGCCCTCTCATTTTTAAAAGTCGATTCCACAGCAACTAATAGAGCTTTGCGATCGCAATCACTTCCAGAATGTGCAAAAGATATTCTAGTTTCATAACAGACCAGCAGGGACCTGCCAAAGTTAAACCATTTGGCCAGGAGAGCCCTTTTATGCAGACTTTTGCCAGATTTCGATACCCAAAATTTTTCCGATTTTCACAGAATTTTTTTCAAAAGCCGATTCCAAAGCAACTAATAGAGCTTTGCGATCGCAATCACTTCCAGAATCTGCCCCACGAAGTCTACTTTCATGATAAAGCACGAGGGACCTGCCAAAGTTAAACCATTTGGCCAGGAGAGCCCTTTTATGAAGGCATGTGCTCGATTTCGTCGCGAAATTTTTTTGGCGAATTTTACGCCCTCTCATTTTTAAAAGTCGATTCCACAGCAACTAATAGAGCTTTGCGATCGCAATCACTTCCAGAATGTGCAAAAGATATTCTAGTTTCATAACAGACCAGCAGGGACCTGCCAAAGTTAAACCATTTGGCCAGGAGAGCCCTTTTATGCAGACTTTTGCCAGATTTCGATACCCAAAATTTTTGCGATTTTCACAGAATTTTTTTCAAAAGCCGATTCCAAAGCAACTAATAGAGCTTTGCGATCGCAATCACTTCCAGAATCTGCCCCACGAAGTCTACTTTCATGATAAAGCACGAGGGACCTGCCAAAGTTAAACCATTTGGCCAGGAGAGCCCTTTTATGAAGGCATGTGCTCGATTTCGTCGCGAAATTTTTTTGGCGAATTTTACGCCCTCTCATTTTTAAAAGTCGATTCCACAGCAACTAATAGAACTTTGCGATCGCAATCACTTCCAGAATGTGCAAAAGATATTCTAGTTTCATAACAGACCAGCAGGGACCTGCCAAAGTTAAACCATTTGGCCAGGAGAGCCCTTTTATGCAGACTTTTGCCAGATTTCGATACCCAAAATTTTTGCGATTTTCACAGAATTTTTTTCAAAAGCCGATTCCAAAGCAACTAATAGAGCTTTGCGATCGCAATCACTTCCAGAATCTGCCCCACGAAGTCTACTTTCATGATAAAGCACGAGGGACCTGCCAAAGTTAAACCATTTGGCCAGGAGAGCCCTTTTATGAAGGCATGTGCTCGATTTCGTCGCGAAATTTTTTTGGCGAATTTTAGGCCCTCTCATTTTTAAAAGTCGATTCCACAGCAACTAATAGAGCTTTGCGATCGCAATCACTTCCAGAATGTGCAAAAGATATTCTAGTTTCATAACAGACCAGCAGGGACCTGCCAAAGTTAAACCATTTGGCCAGGAGAGCCCTTTTATGCAGACTTTTGCCAGATTTCGATACCCAAAATTTTTGCGATTTTCACAGAATTTTTTTCAAAAGCCGATTCCAAAGCAACTAATAGAGCTTTGCGATCGCAATCACTTCCAGAATCTGCCCCACGAAGTCTACTTTCATGATAAAGCACGAGGGACCTGCCAAAGTTAAACCATTTGGCCAGGAGAGCCCTTTTATGAAGGCATGTGCTCGATTTCTTCGCGAAATTTTTTTGGCGAATTTTACGCCCTCTCATTTTTAAAAGTCGATTCCACAGCAACTAATAGAGCTTTGCGATCGCAATCACTTCCAGAATGCGCAAAAGATATTCTAGTTTCATAACAGACCAGCAGGGACCTGCCAAAGTTAAACCATTTGGCCAGGAGAGCCCTTTTATGCAGACTTTTGCCAGATTTCGATACCCAAAATTTTTGCGATTTTCACAGAATTTTTTTCAAAAGCCGATTCCAAAGCAACTAATAGAGCTTTGCGATCGCAATCACTTCCAGAATCTGCCCCACGAAGTCTACTTTCATGATAAAGCACGTGGGACCTGCCAAAGTTAAACCATTTGGCCAGGAGAGCCCTTTTATGAAGGCATGTGCTCGATTTCCTCGCGAAATTTTTTTGGCGAATTTTACGCCCTCTCATTTTTAAAAGTCGATTCCACAGCAACTAATAGAGCTTTGCGATCGCAATCACTTCCAGAATGTGCAAAAGATATTCTAGTTTCATAACAGACCAGCAGGGACCTGCCAAAGTTAAACCATTTGGCCAGGAGAGCCCTTTTATGCAGACTTTTGCCAGATTTCGATACCCAAAATTTTTGCGATTTTCACAGAATTTTTTTCAAAAGCCGATTCCAAAGCAACTAATAGAGCTTTGCGATCGCAATCACTTCCAGAATCTGCCCCACGAAGTCTACTTTCATGATAAAGCACGAGGGACCTGCCAAAGTTAAACCATTTGGCCAGGAGAGCCCTTTTATGAAGGCATGTGCTCGATTTCGTCGCGAAATTTTTTTGGCGAATTTTACGCCCTCTCATTTTTAAAAGTCGATTCCACAGCAACTAATAGAGCTTTGCGATCGCAATCACTTCCAGAATGTGCAAAAGATATTCTAGTTTCATAACAGACCAGCAGGGACCTGCCAAAGTTAAACCATTTGGCCAGGAGAGCCCTTTTATACAGACATTTGCCAGATTTCGATACCCAAAATTTTTGCGATTTTCACAGAATTTTTTTCAAAAGCCGATTCCAAAGCAACTAATAGAGCTTTGCGATCGCAATCACTTCCAGAATCTGCCCCACGAAGTCTACTTTCATGATAAAGCACGAGGGACCTGCCAAAGTTAAACCATTTGGCCAGGAGAGCCCTTTTATGAAGGCATGTGCTCGATTTCGTCGCGAAATTTTTTTGGCGAATTTTACGCCCTCTCATTTTTAAAAGTCGATTCCACAGCAACTAATAGAGCTTTGCGATCGCAATCACTTCCAGAATGTGCAAAAGATATTCTAGTTTCATAACAGACCAGCAGGGACCTGCCAAAGTTAAACCATTTGGCCAGGAGAGCCCTTTTATGCAGACTTTTGCCAGATTTCGATACCCAAAATTTTTGCGATTTTCACAGAATTTTTTTCAAAAGCCGATTCCAAAGCAACTAATAGAGCTTTGCGATCGCAATCACTTCCAGAATCTGCCCCACGAAGTCTACTTTCATGATAAAGCACGAGGGACCTGCCAAAGTTAAACCATTTGGCCAGGAGAGCCCTTTTATGAAGGCATGTGCTCGATTTCGTCGCGAAATTTTTTTGGCGAATTTTACGCCCTCTCATTTTTAAAAGTGGATTCCACAGCAACTAATAGAGCTTTGCGATCGCAATCACTTCCAGAATGTGCAAAAGATATTCTAGTTTCATAACAGACCAGCAGGGACCTGCCAAAGTTAAACCATTTGGCCAGGAGAGCCCTTTTATGCAGACTTTTGCCAGATTTCGATACCCAAAATTTTTGCGATTTTCACAGAATTTTTATCAAAAGCCGATTCCAAAGCAACTAATAGAGCTTTGCGATCGCAATCACTTCCAGAATCTGCCCCACGAAGTCTACTTTCATGATAAAGCACGAGGGACCTGCCAAAGTTAAACCATTTGGCCAGGAGAGCCCTTTTATGAAGGCATGTGCTCGATTTCGTCGCGAAATTTTTTTGGCGAATTTTACGCCCTCTCATTTTTAAAAGTCGATTCCACAGCAACTAATAGAGCTTTGCGATCGCAATCACTTCCAGAATGTGCAAAAGATATTCTAGTTTCATAACAGACCAGCAGGGACCTGCCAAAGTTAAACCATTTGGCCAGGAGAGCCCTTTTATGCAGACTTTTGCCAGATTTCGATACCCAAAATTTTTGCGATTTTCACAGAATTTTTTTCAAAAGCCGATTCCAAAGCAACTAATAGAGCTTTGCGATCGCAATCACTTCCAGAATCTGCCCCACGAAGTCTACTTTCATGATAAAGCACGAGGGACCTGCCAAAGTTAAAACATTTGGCCAGGAGAGCCCTTTTATGAAGGCATGTGCTCGATTTCGTCGCGAAATTTTTTTGGCGAATTTTACACCCTCTCATTTTTAAAAGTCGATTCCACAGCAACTAATAGAGCTTTGCGATCGCAATCACTTCCAGAATGTGCAAAAGATATTCTAGTTTCATAACAGACCAGCAGGGACCTGCCAAAGTTAAACCATTTGGCCAGGAGAGCCCTTTTATGCAGACTTTTGCCAGATTTCGATACCCAAAATTTTTGCGATTTTCACAGAATTTTTTTCAAAAGCCGATTCCAAAGCAACTAATAGAGCTTTGCGATCGCAATCACTTCCAGAATCTGCCCCACGAAGTCTACTTTCATGATAAAGCACGAGGGACCTGCCAAAGTTAAACCATTTGGCCAGGAGAGCCCTTTTATGAAGGCATGTGCTCGATTTCGTCGCGAAATTTTTTTGGCGAATTTTACGCCCTCTCATTTTTAAAAGTCGATTCCACAGCAACTAATAGAGCTTTGCGATCGCAATCACTTCCAGAATGTGCAAAAGATATTCTAGTTTCATAACAGACCAGCAGGGACCTGCCAAAGTTAAACCATTTGGCCAGGAGAGCCCTTTTATGCAGACTTTTGCCAGATTTCGATACCCAAAATTTTTGCGATTTTCACAGAATTTTTTTCCAAAGCCGATTCCAAAGCAACTAATAGAGCTTTGCGATCGCAATCACTTCCAGAATCTGCCCCACGAAGTCTACTTTCATGATAAAGCACGAGGGACCTGCCAAAGTTAAACCATTTGGCCAGGAGAGCCCTTTTATGAAGGCATGTGCTCGATTTCGTCGCGAAATTTTTTTGGCGAATTTTACGCCCTCTCATTTTTAAAAGTCGATTCCACAGCAACTAATAGAACTTTGCGATCGCAATCACTTCCAGAATGTGCAAAAGATATTCTAGTTTCATAACAGACCAGCAGGGACCTGCCAAAGTTAAACCATTTGGCCAGGAGAGCCCTTTTATGCAGACTTTTGCCAGATTTCGATACCCAAAATTTTTGCGATTTTCACAGAATTTTTTTCAAAAGCCGATTCCAAAGCAACTAATAGACCTTTGCGATCGCAATCACTTCCAGAATCTGCCCCACGAAGTCTACTTTCATGATAAAGCACGAGGGACCTGCCAAAGTTAAACCATTTGGCCAGGAGAGCCCTTTTATGAAGGCATGTGCTCGATTTCGTCGCGAAATTTTTTTGGCGAATTTTAGGCCCTCTCATTTTTAAAAGTCGATTCCACAGCAACTAATAGAGCTTTGCGATCGCAATCACTTCCAGAATGTGCAAAAGATATTCTAGTTTCATAACAGACCAGCAGGGACCTGCCAAAGTTAAACCATTTGGCCAGGAGAGCACTTTTATGCAGACTTTTGCCAGATTTCGATACCCAAAATTTTTGCGATTTTCACAGAATTTTTTTCAAAAGCCGATTCCAAAGCAACTATAAGAGCTTTGCGATCGCAATCACTTCCAGAATCTGCCCCACGAAGTCTACTTTCATGATAAAGCACGAGGGACCTGCCAAAGTTAAACCATTTGGCCAGGAGAGCCCTTTTATGAAGGCATGTGCTCGATTTCTTCGCGACATTTTTTTGGCGAATTTTACGCACTCTCATTTTTAAAAGGCGATTCCACAGCAACTAATAGAGCTTTGCGATCGCAATCACTTCCAGAATGTGCAAAAGATATTCTAGTTTCATAACAGACCAGCAGGGACCTGCCAAAGTTAAACCATTTGGCCAGGAGAGCCCTTTTATGCAGACTTTTGCCAGATTTCGATACCCAAAATTTTTGCGATTTTCACAGAATTTTTTTCAAAAGCCGATTCCAAAGCAACTAATAGAGCTTTGCGATCGCAATCACTTCCAGAATCTGCCCCACGAAGTCTACTTTCATGATAAAGCACGAGGGACCTGCCAAAGTTAAACCATTTGGCCAGGAGAGCCCTTTTATGAAGGCATGTGCTCGATTTCGTCGCGAAATTTTTTTGGCGAATTTCACGCCCTCTCATTTTTAAAAGTCGATTCCACAGCAACTAATAGAGCTTTGCGATCGCAATCACTTCCAGAATGTGCAAAAGATATTCTAGTTTCATAACAGACCAGCAGGGACCTGCCAAAGTTAAACCATTTGGCCAGGAGAGCCCTTTTATCCAGACTTTTGCCAGATTTCGATACCCAAAATTTTTGCGATTTTCACAGAATTTTTTTCAAAAGCCGATTCCAAAGCAACTAATAGAGCTTTGCGATCGCAATCACTTCCAGAATCTGCCCCACGAAGTCTACTTTCATGATAAAGCACGAGGGACCTGCCAAAGTTAAACCATTTGGCCAGGAGAGCCCTTTTATGAAGGCATGTGCTCGATTTCGTCGCGAAATTTTTTTGGCGAATTTTACGCCCTCTCATTTTTAAAAGTCGATTCCACAGTAACTAATAGAGCTTTGCGATCGCAATCACTTCCAGAATGTGCAAAAGATATTCTAGTTTCATAACAGACCAGCAGGGACCTGCCAAAGTTAAACCATTTGGCCAGGAGAGCCCTTTTATGCAGACTTTTGCCAGATTTCGATACCCAAAATTTTTGCGATTTTCACAGAATTTTTTTCAAAAGCCGATTCCAAAGCAACTAATAGAGCTTTGCGATCGCAATCACTTCCAGAATCTGCCCCACGAAGTCTACTTTCATGATAAAGCACGAGGGACCTGCCAAAGTTAAACCATTTGGCCAGGAGAGCCCTTTTATGAAGGCATGTGCTCGATTTCGTCGCGAAATTTTTTTGGCGAATTTTACGCCCTCTCATTTTTAAAAGTCGATTCCACAGCAACTAATAGAGCTTTGCGATCGCAATCACTTCCAGAATGTGCAAAAGATATTCTAGTTTCATAACAGACCAGCAGGGACCTGCCAAAGTTAAACCATTTGGCCAGGAGAGCCCTTTTATGCAGACTTTTGCCAGATTTCGATACCCAAAATTTTTGCGATTTTCACAGAATTTTTTTCAAAAGCCGATTCCAAAGCAACTAATAGAGCTTTGCGATCGCAATCACTTCCAGAATCTGCCCCACGAAGTCTACTTTCATGATAAAGCACGAGGGACCTGCCAAAGTTAAACCATTTGGCCAGGAGAGCCCTTTTATGAAGGCATGTGCTCGATTTCGTCGCGAAATTTTTTTGGCGAATTTTACGCCCTCTCATTTTTAAAAGTCGATTCCACAGCAACTAATAGAGCTTTGCGATCGCAATCACTTCCAGAATGTGCAAAAGATATTCTAGTTTCATAACAGACCAGCAGGGACCTGCCAAAGTTAAACCATTTGGCCAGGAGAGCCCTTTTATGCAGACTTTTGCCAGATTTCGATACCCAAAATTTTTGCGATTTTCACAGAATTTTTTTCAAAAGCCGATTCCAAAGCAACTAATAGAGCTTTGCGATCGCAATCACTTCCAGAATCTGCCCCACGAAGTCTACTTTCATGATAAAGCACGAGGGACCTGCCAAAGTTAAACCATTTGGCCAGGAGAGCCCTTTTATGAAGGCATGTGCTCGATTTCGTCGCGAAATTTTTTTGGCGAATTTTACGCCCTCTCATTTTTAAAAGTCGATTCCACAGCAACTAATAGAGCTTTGCGATCGCAATCACTTCCAGAATGTGCAAAAGATATTCTAGTTTCATAACAGACCAGCAGGGACCTGCCAAAGTTAAACCATTTGGCCAGGAGAGCCCTTTTATGCAGACTTTTGCCAGATTTCGATACCCAAAATTTTTGCGATTTTCACAGAATTTTTATCAAAAGCCGATTCCAAAGCAACTAATAGAGCTTTGCGATCGCAATCACTTCCAGAATCTGCCCCACGAAGTCTACTTTCATGATAAAGCACGAGGGACCTGCCAAAGTTAAACCATTTGGCCAGGAGAGCCCTTTTATGAAGGCATGTGCTCGATTTCGTCGCGAAATTTTTTTGGCGAATTTTACGCCCTCTCATTTTTAAAAGTCGATTCCACAGCAACTAATAGAGCTTTGCGATCGCAATCACATCCAGAATGTGCAAAAGATATTCTAGTTTCATAACAGACCAGCAGGGACCTGCCAAAGTTAAACCATTTGGCCAGGAGAGCCCTTTTATGCAGACTTTTGCTAGATTTCGATACCCAAAATTTTTGCGATTTTCACAGAATTTTTTTCAAAAGCCGATTCCAAAGCAACTAATAGAGCTTTGCGATCGCAATCACTTCCAGAATCTGCCCCACGAAGTCTACTTTCATGATAAAGCACGAGGGACCTGCCAAAGTTAAACCATTTGGCCAGGAGAGCCCTTTTATGAAGGCATGTGCTCGATTTCGTCGCGAAATTTTTTTGGCGAATTTTACGCCCTCTCATTTTTAAAAGTCGATTCCACAGCAACTAATAGAGCTTTGCGATCGCAATCACTTCCAGAATGTGCAAAAGATATTCTAGTTTCATAACAGACCAGCAGGGACCTGCCAAAGTTAAACCATTTGGCCAGGAGAGCCCTTTTATGCAGACTTTTGCCAGATTTCGATACCCAAAATTTTTGCGATTTTCACAGAATTTTTTTCAAAAGCCGATTCCAAAGCAACTAATAGAGCTTTGCGATCGCAATCACTTCCAGAATCTGCCCCACGAAGTCTACTTTCATGATAAAGCACGAGGGACCTGCCAAAGTTAAACCATTTGGCCAGGAGAGCCCTTTTATGAAGGCATGTGCTCGATTTCGTCGCGAAATTTTTTTGGCGAATTTTACGCCCTCTCATTTTTAAAAGTCGATTCCACAGCAACTAATAGAGCTTTGCGATCGCAATCACTTCCAGAATGTGCAAAAGATATTCTAGTTTCATAACAGACCAGCAGGGACCTGCCAAAGTTAAACCATTTGGCCAGGAGAGCCCTTTTATGCAGACTTTTGCCAGATTTCGATACCCAAAATTTTTGCGATTTTCACAGAATTTTTTTCAAAAGCCGATTCCAAAGCAACTAATAGAGCTTTGCGATCGCAATCACTTCCAGAATCTGCCCCACGAAGTCTACTTTCATGATAAAGCACGAGGGACCTGCCAAAGTTAAACCATTTGGCCAGGAGAGCCCTTTTATGAAGGCATGTGCTCGATTTCGTCGCGAAATTTTTTTGGCGAATTTTACGCCCTCTCATTTTTAAAAGTCGATTCCACAGCAACTAATAGAGCTTTGCGATCGCAATCACTTCCAGAATGTGCAAAAGATATTCTAGTTTCATAACAGACCAGCAGGGACCTGCCAAAGTTAAACCATTTGGCCAGGAGAGCCCTTTTATGCAGACTTTTGCAAGATTTCGATACCCAAAATTTTTGCGATTTTCACAGAATTTTTTTCCAAAGCCGATTCCAAAGCAACTAATAGAGCTTTGCGATCGCAATCACTTCCAGAATCTGCCCCACGAAGTCTACTTTCATGATAAAGCACGAGGGACCTGCCAAAGTTAAACCATTTGGCCAGGAGAGCCCTTTTATGAAGGCATGTGCTCGATTTCGTCGCGAAATTTTTTTGGCGAATTTTACGCCCTCTCATTTTTAAAAGTCGATTCCACAGCAACTAATAGAACTTTGCGATCGCAATCACTTCCAGAATGTGCAAAAGATATTCTAGTTTCATAACAGACCAGCAGGGACCTGCCAAAGTTAAACCATTTGGCCAGGAGAGCCCTTTTATGCAGACTTTTGCCAGATTTCGATACCCAAAATTTTTGCGATTTTCACAGAATTTTTTTCAAAAGCCGATTCCAAAGCAACTAATAGAGCTTTGCGATCGCAATCACTTCCAGAATCTGCCCCACGAAGTCTACTTTCATGATAAAGCACGAGGGACCTGCCAAAGTTAAACCATTTGGCCAGGAGAGCCCTTTTATGAAGGCATGTGCTCGATTTCGTCGCGAAATTTTTTTGGCGAATTTTAGGCCCTCTCATTTTTAAAAGTCGATTCCACAGCAACTAATAGAGCTTTGCGATCGCAATCACTTCCAGAATGTGCAAAAGATATTCTAGTTTCATAACAGACCAGCAGGGACCTGCCAAAGTTAAACCATTTGGCCAGGAGAGCCCTTTTATGCAGACTTTTGCCAGATTTCGATACCCAAAATTTTTGCGATTTTCACAGAATTTTTTTCAAAAGCCGATTCCAAAGCAACTATAAGAGCTTTGCGATCGCAATCACTTCCAGAATCTGCCCCACGAAGTCTACTTTCATGATAAAGCACGAGGGACCTGCCAAAGTTAAACCATTTGGCCAGGAGAGCCCTTTTATGAAGGCATGTGCTCGATTTCTTCGCGAAATTTTTTTGGCGAATTTTACGCCCTCTCATTTTTTAAAGTCGATTCCACAGCAACTAATAGAGCTTTGCGATCGCAATCACTTCCAGAATGTGCAAAAGATATTCTAGTTTCATAACAGACCAGCAGGGACCTGCCAAAGTTAAACCATTTTGCCAGGAGAGCCCTTTTATGCAGACTTTTGCCAGATTTCGATACCCAAAATTTTTCCGATTTTCACAGAATTTTTTTCAAAAGCCGATTCCAAAGCAACTAATAGAGCTTTGCGATCGCAATCACTTCCAGAATCTGCCCCACGAAGTCTACTTTCATGATAAAGCACGAGGGACCTGCCAAAGTTAAACCATTTGGCCAGGAGAGCCCTTTTATGAAGGCATGTGCTCGATTTCTTCGCGAAATTTTTTTGGCGAATTTTACGCCCTCTCATTTTTAAAAGTCGATTCCACAGCAACTAATAGAGCTTTGCGATCGCAATCACTTCCAGAATGTGCAAAAGATATTCTAGTTTCATAACAGACCAGCAGGGACCTGCCAAAGTTAAACCATTTGGCCAGGAGAGCCCTTTTATGCAGACTTTTGCCAGATTTCGATACCCAAAATTTTTGCGATTTTCACAGAATTTTTTTCAAAAGCCGATTCCAAAGCAACTAATAGAGCTTTGCGATCGCAATCACTTCCAGAATCTGCCCCACGAAGTCTACTTTCATGATAAAGCACGAGGGACCTGCCAAAGTTAAACCATTTGGCCAGGAGAGCCCTTTTATGAAGGCATGTGCTCGATTTCGTCGCGAAATTTTTTTGGCGAATTTTACGCCCTCTCATTTTTAAAAGTCGATTCCACAGCAACTAATAGAGCTTTGCGATCGCAATCACTTCCAGAATGTGCAAAAGATATTCTAGTTTCATAACAGACCAGCAGGGACCTGCCAAAGTTAAACCATTTGGCCAGGAGAGCCCTTTTATGCAGACTTTTGCCAGATTTCGATACCCAAAATTTTTGCGATTTTCACAGAATTTTTTTCAAAAGCCGATTCCAAAGCAACTAATAGAGCTTTGCGATCGCAATCACTTCCAGAATCTGCCCCACGAAGTCTACTTTCATGATAAAGCACGAGGGACCTGCCAAAGTTAAACCATTTGGCCAGGAGAGCCCTTTTATGAAGGCATGTGCTCGATTTCGTTGCGAAATTTTTTTGGCGAATTTTACGCCCTCTCATTTTTAAAAGTCGATTCCACAGCAACTAATAGAGCTTTGCGATCGCAATCACTTCCAGAATGTGCAAAAGATATTCTAGTTTCATAACAGACCAGCAGGGACCTGCCAAAGTTAAACCATTTGGCCAGGAGAGCCCTTTTATGCAGACTTTTGCCAGATTTCGATACCCAAAATTTTTGCGATTTTCACAGAATTTTTTTCAAAAGCCGATTCCAAAGCAACTAATAGAGCTTTGCGATCGCAATCACTTCCAGAATCTGCCCCACGAAGTCTACTTTCATGATAAAGCACGAGGGACCTGCCAAAGTTAAACCATTTGGCCAGGAGAGCCCTTTTATGAAGGCATGTGCTCGATTTCGTTGCGAAATTTTTTTGGCGAATTTTACGCCCTCTCATTTTTAAAAGTCGATTCCACAGCAACTAATAGAGCTTTGCGATCGCAATCACTTCCAGAATGTGCAAAAGATATTCTAGTTTCATAACAGACCAGCAGGGACCTGCCAAAGTTAAACCATTTGGCCAGGAGAGCCCTTTTATGCAGACTTTTGCCAGATTTCGATACCCAAAATTTTTGCGATTTTCACAGAATTTTTTTCAAAAGCCGATTCCAAAGCAACTAATAGAGCTTTGCGATCGCAATCACTTCCAGAATCTGCCCCACGAAGTCTACTTTCATGATAAAGCACGAGGGACCTGCCAAAGTTAAACCATTTGGCCAGGAGAGCCCTTTTATGAAGGCATGTGCTCGATTTCGTCGCGAAATTTTTTTGGCGAATTTTACGCCCTCTCATTTTTAAAAGTCGATTCCACAGCAACTAATAGAGCTTTGCGATCGCAATCACTTCCAGAATGTGCAAAAGATATTCTAGTTTCATAACAGACCAGCAGGGACCTGCCAAAGTTAAACCATTTGGCCAGGAGAGCCCTTTTATGCAGACTTTTGCCAGATTTCGATACCCAAAATTTTTGCGATTTTCACAGAATTTTTTTCAAAAGCCGATTCCAGAGCAACTAATAGAGCTTTGCGATCGCAATCACTTCCAGAATCTGCCCCACGAAGTCTACTTTCATGATAAAGCACGAGGGACCTGCCAAAGTTAAACCATTTGGCCAGGAGAGCCCTTTTATGA
This sequence comes from Salticus scenicus, assembly GCA_963930645.1. Classification (NCBI taxonomy): domain Eukaryota; kingdom Metazoa; phylum Arthropoda; class Arachnida; order Araneae; family Salticidae; genus Salticus; species Salticus scenicus. The sequence continues at coordinate 27,000 of CAWVNO010001644.1, read as the reverse complement.
AGGCATGTGCTCGATTTCGTCGCGAAATTTTTTTGGCGAATTTTACGCCCTCTCATTTTTAAAAGTCGATTCCACAGCAACTAATAGAGCTTTGCGATCGCAATCACTTCCAGAATGTGCAAAAGATATTCTAGTTTCATAACAGACCAGCAGGGACCTGCCAAAGTTAAACCATTTGGCCAGGAGAGCCCTTTTATGCAGACTTTTGCCAGATTTCGATACCCAAAATTTTTGCGATTTTCACAGAATTTTTTTCAAAAGCCGATTCCAAAGCAACTAATAGAGCTTTGCGATCGCAATCACTTCCAGAATCTGCCCCACGAAGTCTACTTTCATGATAAAGCACGAGGGACCTGCCAAAGTTAAACCATTTGGCCAGGAGAGCCCTTTTATGAAGGCATGTGCTCGATTTCGTCGCGAAATTTTTTTGGCGAATTTTACGCCCTCTCATTTTTAAAAGTCGATTCCACAGCAACTAATAGAGCTTTGCGATCGCAATCACTTCCAGAATGTGCAAAAGATATTCTAGTTTCATAACAGACCAGCAGGGACCTGCCAAAGTTAAACCATTTGGCCAGGAGAGCCCTTTTATGCAGACTTTTGCCAGATTTCGATACCCAAAATTTTTGCGATTTTCACAGAATTTTTTTCAAAAGCCGATTCCAAAGCAACTAATAGAGCTTTGCGATCGCAATCACTTCCAGAATCTGCCCCACGAAGTCTACTTTCATGATAAAGCACGAGGGACCTGCCAAAGTTAAACCATTTGGCCAGGAGAGCCCTTTTATGAAGGCATGTGCTCGATTTCGTCGCGAAATTTTTTTGGCGAATTTTACGCCCTCTCATTTTTAAAAGTCGATTCCACAGCAACTAATAGAGCTTTGCGATCGCAATCACTTCCAGAATGTGCAAAAGATATTCTAGTTTCATAACAGACCAGCAGGGACCTGCCAAAGTTAAACCATTTGGCCAGGAGAGCCCTTTTATGCAGACTTTTGCCAGATTTCGATACCCAAAATTTTTGCGATTTTCACAGAATTTTTTTCAAAAGCCGATTCCAAAGCAACTAATAGAGCTTTGCGATCGCAATCACTTCCAGAATCTGCCCCACGAAGTCTACTTTCATGGTAAAGCACGAGGGACCTGCCAAAGTTAAACCATTTGGCCAGGAGAGCCCTTTTATGAAGGCATGTGCTCGATTTCGTCGCGAAATTTTTTTGGCGAATTTTACGCCCTCTCATTTTTAAAAGTCGATTCCACAGCAACTAATAGAGCTTTTGCGATCGCAATCACTTCCAGAATGTGCAAAAGATATTCTAGTTTCATAACAGACCAGCAGGGACCTGCCAAAGTTAAACCATTTGGCCAGGAGAGCCCTTTTATGCAGACTTTTGCCAGATTTCGATACCCAAAATTTTTGCGATTTTCACAGAATTTTTTTCAAAAGCCGATTCCAAAGCAACTAATAGAGCTTTGCGATCGCAATCACTTCCAGAATCTGCCCCACGAAGTCTACTTTCATGATAAAGCACGAGGGACCTGCCAAAGTTAAACCATTTGGCCAGGAGAGCCCTTTTATGAAGGCATGTGCTCGATTTCGTCGCGAAATTTTTTTGGCGAATTTTACGCCCTCTCATTTTTAAAAGTCGATTCCACAGCAACTAATAGAGCTTTGCGATCGCAATCACTTCCAGAATGTGCAAAAGATATTCTAGTTTCATAACAGACCAGCAGGGACCTGCCAAAGTTAAACCATTTGGCCAGGAGAGCCCTTTTATGCAGACTTTTGCCAGATTTCGATACCCAAAATTTTTGCGATTTTCACAGAATTTTTTTCAAAAGCCGATTCCAAAGCAACTAATAGAGCTTTGCGATCGCAATCACTTCCAGAATCTGCCCCACGAAGTCTACTTTCATGATAAAGCACGAGGGACCTGCCAAAGTTAAACCATTTGGCCAGGAGAGCCCTTTTATGAAGGCATGTGCTCGATTTCGTCGCGAAATTTTTTTGGCGAATTTTACGCCCTCACATTTTTAAAAGTCGATTCCACAGCAACTAATAGAGCTTTGCGATCGCAATCACTTCCAGAATGTGCAAAAGATATTCTAGTTTCATAACAGACCAGCAGGGACCTGCCAAAGTTAAACCATTTGGCCAGGAGAGCCCTTTTATGCAGACTTTTGCCAGATTTCGATACCCAAAATTTTTGCGATTTTCACAGAATTTTTTTCAAAAGCCGATTCCAAAGCAACTAATAGAGCTTTGCGATCGCAATCACTTCCAGAATCTGCCCCACGAAGTCTACTTTCATGATAAAGCACGAGGGACCTGCCAAAGTTAAACCATTTGGCCAGGAGAGCCCTTTTATGAAGGCATGTGCTCGATTTCGTCGCGAAATTTTTTTGGCGAATTTTACGCCCTCTCATTTTTAAAAGTCGATTCCACAGCACCTAATAGAGCTTTGCGATCGCAATCACTTCCAGAATGTGCAAAAGATATTCTAGTTTCATAACAGACCAGCAGGGACCTGCCAAAGTTAAACCATTTGGCCAGGAGAGCCCTTTTATGCAGACTTTTGCCAGATTTCGATACCCAAAATTTTTGCGATTTTCACAGAATTTTTTTCAAAAGCCGATTCCAAAGCAACTAATAGAGCTTTGCGATCGCAATCACTTCCAGAATCTGCCCCACGAAGTCTACTTTCATGATAAAGCACGAGGGACCTGCCAAAGTTAAACCATTTGGCCAGGAGAGCCCTTTTATGAAGGCATGTGCTCGATTTCGTCGCGAAATTTTTTTGGCGAATTTTACGCCCTCTCATTTTTAAAAGTCGATTCCACAGCAACTAATAGAGCTTTGCGATCGCAATCACTTCCAGAATGTGCAAAAGATATTCTAGTTTCATAACAGACCAGCAGGGACCTGCCAAAGTTAAACCATTTGGCCAGGAGAGCCCTTTTATGCAGACTTTTGCCAGATTTCGATACCCAAAATTTTTGCGATTTTCACAGAATTTTTTTCAAAAGCCGATTCCAAAGCAACTAATAGAGCTTTGCGATCGCAATCACTTCCAGAATCTGCCCCACGAAGTCTACTTTCATGATAAAGCACGAGGGACCTGCCAAAGTTAAACCATTTGACCAGGAGAGCCCTTTTATGAAGGCATGTGCTCGATTTCGTCGCGAAATTTTTTTGGCAAATTTTACGCCCTCTCATTTTTAAAAGTCGATTCCACAGCAACTAATAGAGCTTTGCGATCGCAATCACTTCCAGAATGTGCAAAAGATATTCTAGTTTCATAACAGACCAGCAGGGACCTACCAAAGTTAAACCATTTGGCCAGGAGAGCCCTTTTATGCAGACTTTTGCCAGATTTCGATACCCAAAATTTTTGCGATTTTCACAGAATTTTTTTCAAAAGCCGATTCCAAAGCAACTAATAGAGCTTTGCGATCGCAATCACTTCCAGAATCTGCCCCACGAAGTCTACTTTCATGATAAAGCACGAGGGACCTGCCAAAGTTAAACCATTTGGCCAGGAGAGCCCTTTTATGAAGGCATGTGCTCGATTTCGTCGCGAAATTTTTTTGGCGAATTTTACGCCCTCTCATTTTTAAAAGTCGATTCCACAGCAACTAATAGAGCTTTGCGATCGCAATCACTTCCAGAATGTGCAAAAGATATTCTAGTTTCATAACAGACCAGCAGGGACCTGCCAAAGTTAAACCATTTGGCCAGGAGAGCCCTTTTATGCAGACTTTTGCCAGATTTCGATACCCAAAATTTTTGCGATTTTCACAGAATTTTTTTCAAAAGCCGATTCCAAAGCAACTAATAGAGCTTTGCGATCGCAATCACTTCCAGAATCTGCCCCACGAAGTCTACTTTCATGATAAAGCACGAGGGACCTGCCAAAGTTAAACCATTTGGCCAGGAGAGCCCTTTTATGAAGGCATGTGCTCGATTTCGTCGCGAAATTTTTTTGGCGAATTTTACGCCCTCTCATTTTTAAAAGTCGATTCCACAGCACCTAATAGAGCTTTGCGATCGCAATCATTTCCAGAATGTGCAAAAGATATTCTAGTTTCATAACAGACCAGCAGGGACCTGCCAAAGTTAAACCATTTGTCCAGGAGAGCCCTTTTATGCAGACTTTTGCCAGATTTCGATACCCAAAATTTTTGCGATTTTCACAGAATTTTTTTCAAAAGCCGATTCCAAAGCAACTAATAGAGCTTTGCGATCGCAATCACTTCCAGAATCTGCCCCACGAAGTCTACTTTCATGATAAAGCACGAGGGACCTGCCAAAGTTAAACCATTTGGCCAGGAGAGCCCTTTTATGAAGGCATGTGCTCGATTTCGTCGCGAAATTTTTTTGGCGAATTTTACGCCCTCTCATTTTTAAAAGTCGATTCCACAGCAACTAATAGAGCTTTGCGATCGCAATCACTTCCAGAATGTGCAAAAGATATTCTAGTTTCATAACAGACCAGCAGGGACCTGCCAAAGTTAAACCATTTGGCCAGGAGAGCCCTTTTATGCAGACTTTTGCCAGATTTCGATACCCAAAATTTTTGCGATTTTCTCAGAATTATTTTCAAAAGCCGATTCCAAAGCAACTAATAGAGCTTTGCGATCGCAATCACTTCCAGAATCTGCCCCACGAAGTCTACTTTCATGATAAAGCACGAGGGACCTGCCAAAGTTAAACCATTTGGCCAGGAGAGCCCTTTTATAAAGGCATGTGCTCGATTACGTCGCGAAATTTTTTTGGCGTATTTTACGCCCTCTCATTTTTAAAAGTCGATTCCACAGCAACTAATAGAGCTTTGCGATCGCAATCACTTCCAGAATGTGCAAAAGATATTCTAGTTTCATAACAGACCAGCAGGGACCTGCCAAAGTTAAACCATTTGGCCAGGAGAGCCCTTTTATGCAGACTTTTGCCAGATTTCGATACCCAAAATTTTTGCGATTTTCACAGAATTTTTTTCAAAAACCGATTCCAAAGCAACTAATAGAGCTTTGCGATCGCAATCACTTCCAGAATCTGCCCCACGAAGTCTACTTTCATGATAAAGCACGAGGGACCTGCCAAAGTTAAACCATTTGGCCAGGAGAGCCCTTTTATGAAGGCATGTGCTCGATTTCGTCGCGAAATTTTTTTGGCGAATTTTACGCCCTCTCATTTTTAAAAGTCGATTCCACAGCAACTAATAGAGCTTTGCGATCGCAATCACTTCCAGAATGTGCAAAAGATATTCTAGTTTCATAACAGACCAGCAGGGACCTGCCAAAGTTAAACCATTTGGCCAGGAGAGCCCTTTTATGCAGACTTTTGCCAGATTTCGATACCCAAAATTTTTGCGATTTTCACAGAATTTTTTTCAAAAGCCGATTCCAAAGCAACTAATAGAGCTTTGCGATCGCAATCACTTCCAGAATCTGCCCCACGAAGTCTACTTTCATGATAAAGCACGAGGGACCTGCCAAAGTTAAACCATTTGGCCAGGAGAGCCCTTTTATGAAGGCATGTGCTCGATTTCGCCGCGAAATTTTTTTGGCGAATTTTACGCCCTCTCATTTTTAAAAGTCGATTCCACAGCAACTAATAGAGCTTTGCGATCGCAATCACTTCCAGAATGTGCAAAAGATATTCTAGTTTCATAACAGACCAGCAGGGACCTGCCAAAGTTAAACCATTTGGCCAGGAGAGCCCTTTTATGCAGACTTTTGCCAGATTTCGATACCCAAAATTTTTGCGATTTTCACAGAATTTTTTTCAAAAGCCGATTCCAAAGCAACTAATAGAGCTTTGCGATCGCAATCACTTCCAGAATCTGCCCCACGAAGTCTACTTTCATGATAAAGCACGAGGGACCTGCCAAAGTTAAACCATTTGGCCAGGAGAGCCCTTTTATGAAGGCATGTGCTCGATTTCGTCGCGAAATTTTTTTGGCGAATTTTACGCCCTCTCATTTTTAAAAGTCGATTCCACAGCAACTAATAGAGCTTTGCGATCGCAATCACTTCCAGAATGTGCAAAAGATATTCTAGTTTCATAACAGACCAGCAGGGACCTGCCAAAGTTAAACCATTTGGCCAGGAGAGCCCTTTTATGCAGACTTTTGCCAGATTTCGATACCCAAAATTTTTGCGATTTTCACAGAATTTTTTTCAAAAGCCGATTCCAAAGCAACTAATAGAGCTTTGCGATCGCAATCACTTCCAGAATCTGCCCCACGAAGTCTACTTTCATGATAAAGCACGAGGGACCTGCCAAAGTTAAACCATTTGGCCAGGAGAGCCCTTTTATGAAGGCATGTGCTCGATTTCGTCGCGAAATTTTTTTGGCGAATTTTACGCCCTCTCATTTTTAAAAGTCGATTCCACAGCAACTAATAGAGCTTTGCGATCGCAATCACTTCCAGAATGTGCAAAAGATATTCTAGTTTCATAACAGACCAGCAGGGACCTGCTAAAGTTAAACCATTTGGCCAGGAGAGCCCTTTTATGCAGACTTTTGCAAGATTTCGATACCCAAAATTTTTGCGATTTTCACAGAATTTTTTTCAAAAGCCGATTCCAAAGCAACTAATAGAGCTTTGCGATCGCAATCACTTCCAGAATCTGCCCCACGAAGTCTACTTTCATGATAAAGCACGAGGGACCTGCCAAAGTTAAACCATTTGGCCAGGAGAGCCCTTTTATGAAGGCATGTGCTCGATTTCGTCGCGAAATTTTTTTGGCGAATTTTACGCCCTCTCATTTTTAAAAGTCGATTCCACAGCAACTAATAGAGCTTTGCGATCGCAATCACTTCCAGAATGTGCAAAAGATATTCTAGTTTCATAACAGACCAGCAGGGACCTGCCAAAGTTAAACCATTTGGCCAGGAGAGCCCTTTTATGCAGACTTTTGCCAGATTTCGATACCCAAAATTTTTGCGATTTTCACAGAATTTTTTTCAAAAGCCGATTCCAAAGCAACTAATAGAGCTTTGCGATCGCAATCACTTCCAGAATCTGCCCCACGAAGTCTACTTTCATGATAAAGCACGAGGGACCTGCCAAAGTTTAACCATTTGGCCAGGAGAGCCCTTTTATGAAGGCATGTGCTCGATTTCGTCGCGAAATTTTTTTGGCGAATTTTACGCCCTCTCATTTTTAAAAGTCGATTCCACAGCAACTAATAGAGCTTTGCGATCGCAATCACTTCCAGAATGTGCAAAAGATATTCTAGTTTCATAACAGACCAGCAGGGACCTGCCAAAGTTAAACCATTTGGCCAGGAGAGCCCTTTTATGCAGACTTTTGCCAGATTTCGATACCCAAAATTTTTGCGATTTTCACAGAATTTTTTTCAAAAGCCGATTCCAAAGCAACTAATAGAGCTTTGCGATCGCAATCACTTCCAGAATCTGCCCCACGAAGTCTACTTTCATGATAAAGCACGAGGGACCTGCCAAAGTTAAACCATTTGGCCAGGAGAGCCCTTTTATGAAGGCATGTGCTCGATTTCGTCGCGAAATTTTTTTGGCGAATTTTACGCCCTCTCATTTTTAAAAGTCGATTCCACAGCAACTAATAGAGCTTTGCGATCGCAATCACTTCCAGAATGTGCAAAAGATATTCTAGTTTCATAACAGACCAGCAGGGACCTGCCAAAGTTAAACCATTTGGCCAGGAGAGCCCTTTTATGCAGACTTTTGCCAGATTTCGATACCCAAAATTTTTGCGATTTTCACAGAATTTTTTTCAAAAGCCGATTCCAAAGCAACTAATAGAGCTTTGCGATCGCAATCACTTCCAGAATCTGCCCCACGAAGTCTACTTTCATGATAAAGCACGAGGGACCTGCCAAAGTTAAACCATTTGGCCAGGAGAGCCCTTTTATGAAGGCATGTGCTCGATTTCGTCGCGAAATTTTTTTGGCGAATTTTACGCCCTCTCATTTTTAAAAGTCGATTCCACAGCAACTAATAGAGCTTTGCGATCGCAATCACTTCCAGAATGTGCAAAAGATATTCTAGTTTCATAACAGACCAGCAGGGACCTGCCAAAGTTAAACCATTTGGCCAGGAGAGCCCTTTTATGCAGACTTTTGCCAGATTTCGATACCCAAAATTTTTGCGATTTTCACAGAATTTTTTTCAAAAGCCGATTCCAAAGCAACTAATAGAGCTTTGCGATCGCAATCACTTCCAGAATCTGCCCCACGAAGTCTACTTTCATGATAAAGCACGAGGGACCTGCCAAAGTTAAACCATTTGGCCAGGAGAGCCCTTTTATGAAGGCATGTGCTCGATTTCGTCGCGAAATTTTTTTGGCGAATTTTACGCCCTCTCATTTTTAAAAGTCGATTCCACAGCACCTAATAGAGCTTTGCGATCGCAATCATTTCCAGAATGTGCAAAAGATATTCTAGTTTCATAACAGACCAGCAGGGACCTGCCAAAGTTAAACCATTTGGCCAGGAGAGCCCTTTTATGCAGACTTTTGCCAGATTTCGATACCCAAAATTTTTGCGATTTTCACAGAATTTTTTTCAAAAGCCGATTCCAAAGCAACTAATAGAGCTTTGCGATCGCAATCACTTCCAGAATCTGCCCCACGAAGTCTACTTTCATGATAAAGCACGAGGGACCTGCCAAAGTTAAACCATTTGGCCAGGAGAGCCCTTTTATGAAGGCATGTGCTCGATTTCGTCGCGAAATTTTTTTGGCGAATTTTACGCCCTCTCATTTTTAAAAGTCGATTCCACAGCAACTAATAGAGCTTTGCGATCGCAATCACTTCCAGAATGTGCAAAAGATATTCTAGTTTCATAACAGACCAGCAGGGACCTGCCAAAGTTAAACCATTTGGCCAGGAGAGCCCTTTTATGCAGACTTTTGCCAGATTTCGATACCCAAAATTTTTGCGATTTTCTCAGAATTTTTTTCAAAAGCCGATTCCAAAGCAACTAATAGAGCTTTGCGATCGCAATCACTTCCAGAATCTGCCCCACGAAGTCTACTTTCATGATAAAGCACGAGGGACCTGCCAAAGTTAAACCATTTGGCCAGGAGAGCCCTTTTATAAAGGCATGTGCTCGATTACGTCGCGAAATTTTTTTGGCGTATTTTACGCCCTCTCATTTTTAAAAGTCGATTCCACAGCAACTAATAGAGCTTTGCGATCGCAATCACTTCCAGAATGTGCAAAAGATATTCTAGTTTCATAACAGACCAGCAGGGACCTGCCAAAGTTAAACCATTTGGCCAGGAGAGCCCTTTTATGCAGACTTTTGCCAGATTTCGATACCCAAAATTTTTGCGATTTTCACAGAATTTTTTTCAAAAACCGATTCCAAAGCAACTAATAGAGCTTTGCGATCGCAATCACTTCCAGAATCTGCCCCACGAAGTCTACTTTCATGATAAAGCACGAGGGACCTGCCAAAGTTAAACCATTTGGCCAGGAGAGCCCTTTTATGAAGGCATGTGCTCGATTTCGTCGCGAAATTTTTTTGGCGAATTTTACGCCCTCTCATTTTAAAAGTCGATTCCACAGCAACTAATAGAGCTTTGCGATCGCAATCACTTCCAGAATGTGCAAAAGATATTCTAGTTTCATAACAGACCAGCAGGGACCTGCCAAAGTTAAACCATTTGGCCAGGAGAGCCCTTTTATGCAGACTTTTGCCAGATTTCGATACCCAAAATTTTTGCGATTTTCACAGAATTTTTTCAAAAGCCGATTCCAAAGCAACTAATAGAGCTTTGCGATCGCAATCACTTCCAGAATCTGCCCCACGAAGTCTACTTTCATGATAAAGCACGAGGGACCTGCCAAAGTTAAACCATTTGGCCAGGAGAGCCCTTTTATGAAGGCATGTGCTCGATTTCGTCGCGAAATTTTTTTGGCGAATTTTACGCCCTTTCATTTTTAAAAGTCGATTCCACAGCAACTAATAGAGCTTTGCGATCGCAATCACTTCCAGAATGTGCAAAAGATATTCTAGTTTCATAACAGACCAGCAGGGACCTGCCAAAGTTAAACCATTTGGCCAGGAGAGCCCTTTTATGCAGACTTTTGCCAGATTTCGATACCCAAAATTTTTGCGATTTTCACAGAATTTTTTCAAAAGCCGATTCCAAAGCAACTAATAGAGCTTTGCGATCGCAATCACTTCCAGAATCTGCCCCACGAAGTCTACTTTCATGATAAAGCACGAGGGACCTGCCAAAGTTAAACCATTTGGCCAGGAGAGCCCTTTTATGAAGGCATGTGCTCGATTTCGTCGCGAAATTTTTTTGGCGAATTTTACGCCCTCTCATTTTTAAAAGTCGATTCCACAGCAACTAATAGAGCTTTGCGATCGCAATCACTTCCAGAATGTGCAAAAGATATTCTAGTTTCATAACAGACCAGCAGGGACCTGCCAAAGTTAAACCATTTGGCCAGGAGAGCCCTTTTATGCAGACTTTTGCCAGATTTCGATACCCAAAATTTTTGCGATTTTCACAGAATTTTTTTCAAAAGCCGATTCCAAAGCAACTAATAGAGCTTTGCGATCGCAATCACTTCCAGAATCTGCCCCACGAAGTCTACTTTCATGATAAAGCACGAGGGACCTGCCAAAGTTAAACCATTTGGCCAGGAGAGCCCTTTTATGAAGGCATGTGCTCGATTTCGTCGCGAAATTTTTTTGGCGAATTTTACGCCCTCTCATTTTTAAAAGTCGATTCCACAGCAACTAATAGAGCTTTGCGATCGCAATCACTTCCAGAATGTGCAAAAGATATTCTAGTTTCATAACAGACCAGCAGGGACCTGCTAAAGTTAAACCATTTGGCCAGGAGAGCCCTTTTATGCAGACTTTTGCCAGATTTCGATACCCAAAATTTTGCGATTTTCACAGAATTTTTTTCAAAAGCCGATTCCAAAGCAACTAATAGAGCTTTGCGATCGCAATCACTTCCAGAATCTGCCCCACGAAGTCTACTTTCATGATAAAGCACGAGGGACCTGCCAAAGTTAAACCATTTGGCCAGGAGAGCCCTTTTATGAAGGCATGTGCTCGATTTCGTCGCGAAATTTTTTTGGCGAATTTTACGCCCTCTCATTTTTAAAAGTCGATTCCACAGCAACTAATAGAGCTTTGCGATCGCAATCACTTCCAGAATGTGCAAAAGATATTCTAGTTCATAACAGACCAGCAGGGACCTGCCAAAGTTAAACCATTTGGCCAGGAGAGCCCTTTTATGCAGACTTTTGCCAGATTTCGATACCCAAAATTTTTGCGATTTTCACAGAATTTTTTTCAAAAGCCGATTCCAAAGCAACTAATAGAGCTTTGCGATCGCAATCACTTCCAGAATCTGCCCCACGAAGTCTACTTTCATGATAAAGCACGAGGGACCTGCCAAAGTTTAACCATTTGGCCAGGAGAGCCCTTTTATGAAGGCATGTGCTCGATTTCGTCGCGAAATTTTTTTGGCGAATTTTACGCCCTCTCATTTTTAAAAGTCGATTCCACAGCAACTAATAGAGCTTTGCGATCGCAATCACTTCCAGAATGTGCAAAAGATATTCTAGTTTCATAACAGACCAGCAGGGACCTGCCAAAGTTAAACCATTTGGCCAGGAGAGCCCTTTTATGCAGACTTTTGCCAGATTTCGATACCCAAAATTTTTGCGATTTTCACAGAATTTTTTCAAAAGCCGATTCCAAAGCAACTAATAGAGCTTTGCGATCGCAATCACTTCCAGAATCTGCCCCACGAAGTCTACTTTCATGATAAAGCACGAGGGACCTGCCAAAGTTAAACCATTTGGCCAGGAGAGCCCTTTTATGAAGGCATGTGCTCGATTTCGTCGCGAAATTTTTTTGGCGAATTTTACGCCCTCTCATTTTTAAAAGTCGATTCCACAGCAACTAATAGAGCTTTGCGATCGCAATCACTTCCAGAATGTGCAAAAGATATTCTAGTTTCATAACAGACCAGCAGGGACCTGCCAAAGTTAAACCATTTGCCAGGAGAGCCCTTTTATGCAGACTTTTGCCAGATTTCGATACCCAAAATTTTTGCGATTTTCACAGAATTTTTTTCAAAAGCCGATTCCAAAGCAACTAATAGAGCTTTGCGATCGCAATCACTTCCAGAATCTGCCCCACGAAGTCTACTTTCATGATAAAGCACGAGGGACCTGCCAGGACCTGCCAAAGTTAAACCATTTGGCCAGGAGAGCCCTTTTTTGAAGGCATGTGCTCGATTTCGTCGCCAAATTTTTTTGTCGAATTTTACGCCCTCTCATTTTTAAAAGTCGATTCCACAGCAGCTAATAGAGCTTTGCGATCGCAATCACTTCCAGAATGTGCAAAAGATATTCTAGTTTCATAACAGACCAGCAGGGACCTGCCAAAGTTAAACCATTTGGCCAGGAGAGCCCTTTTATGCAGACTTTTGCCAGATTTCGATACCCAAAATTTTTGCGATTTTCGCAGAATTTTTTTCAAAAGCCGATTCCAAAGCAACTAATAGAGCTTTGCGATCGCAATCACTTCCAGAATCTGCCCCACGAAGTCTACTTTCATGATAAAGCACGAGGGACCTGCCAAAGTTAAACCATTTGGCCAGGAGAGCCCTTTTTTGAAGGCATGTGCTCGATTTCGTCGCCAAATTTTTTTGTCGAATTTTACGCCCTCTCATTTTTAAAAGTCGATTCCACAGCAGCTAATAGAGCTTTGCGATCGCAATCACTTCCAGAATGTGCAAAAGATATTCTAGTTTCATAACAGACCAGCAGGGACCTGCCAAAGTTAAACCATTTGGCCAGGAGAGCCCTTTTATGCAGACTTTTGCCAGATTTCGATACCCAAAATTTTTGCGATTTTCGCAGAATTTTTTTCAAAAGCCGATTCCAAAGCAACTAATAGAGCTTTGCGATCGCAATCACTTCCAGAATCTGCCCCACGAAGTCTACTTTCATGATAAAGCACGAGGGACCTGCCAAAGTTAAACCATTTGGCCAGGAGAGCCCTTTTTTGAAGGCATGTGCTCGATTTCGTCGCCAAATTTTTTTGTCGAATTTTACGCCCTCTCATTTTTAAAAGTCGATTCCACAGCAGCTAATAGAGCTTTGCGATCGCAATCACTTCCAGAATGTGCAAAAGATATTCTAGTTTCATAACAGACCAGCAGGGACCTGCCAAAGTTAAACCATTTGGCCAGGAGAGCCCTTTTATGCAGACTTTTGCCAGATTTCGATACCCAAAATTTTTGCGATTTTCGCAGAATTTTTTTCAAAAGCCGATTCCAAAGCAACTAATAGAGCTTTGCGATCGCAATCACTTCCAGAATCTGCCCCACGAAGTCTACTTTCATGATAAAGCACGAGGGACCTGCCAAAGTTAAACCATTTGGCCAGGAGAGCCCTTTTTTGAAGGCATGTGCTCGATTTCGTCGCCAAATTTTTTTGTCGAATTTTACGCCCTCTCATTTTTAAAAGTCGATTCCACAGCAGCTAATAGAGCTTTGCGATCGCAATCACTTCCAGAATGTGCAAAAGATATTCTAGTTTCATAACAGACCAGCAGGGACCTGCCAAAGTTAAACCATTTGGCCAGGAGAGCCCTTTTATGCAGACTTTTGCCAGATTTCGATACCCAAAATTTTTGCGATTTTCGCAGAATTTTTTTCAAAAGCCGATTCCAAAGCAACTAATAGAGCTTTGCGATCGCAATCACTTCCAGAATCTGCCCCACGAAGTCTACTTTCATGATAAAGCACGAGGGACCTGCCAAAGTTAAACCATTTGGCCAGGAGAGCCCTTTTTTGAAGGCATGTGCTCGATTTCGTCGCCAAATTTTTTTGTCGAATTTTACGCCCTCTCATTTTTAAAAGTCGATTCCACAGCAGCTAATAGAGCTTTGCGATCGCAATCACTTCCAGAATGTGCAAAAGATATTCTAGTTTCATAACAGACCAGCAGGGACCTGCCAAAGTTAAACCATTTGGCCAGGAGAGCCCTTTTATGCAGACTTTTGCCAGATTTCGATACCCAAAATTTTTGCGATTTTCGCAGAATTTTTTTCAAAAGCCGATTCCAAAGCAACTAATAGAGCTTTGCGATCGCAATCACTTCCAGAATCTGCCCCACGAAGTCTACTTTCATGATAAAGCACGAGGGACCTGCCAAAGTTAAACCATTTGGCCAGGAGAGCCCTTTTTTGAAGGCATGTGCTCGATTTCGTCGCCAAATTTTTTTGTCGAATTTTACGCCCTCTCATTTTTAAAAGTCGATTCCACAGCAGCTAATAGAGCTTTGCGATCGCAATCACTTCCAGAATGTGCAAAAGATATTCTAGTTTCATAACAGACCAGCAGGGACCTGCCAAAGTTAAACCATTTGGCCAGGAGAGCCCTTTTATGCAGACTTTTGCCAGATTTCGATACCCAAAATTTTTGCGATTTTCGCAGAATTTTTTTCAAAAGCCGATTCCAAAGCAACTAATAGAGCTTTGCGATCGCAATCACTTCCAGAATCTGCCCCACGAAGTCTACTTTCATGATAAAGCACGAGGGACCTGCCAAAGTTAAACCATTTGGCCAGGAGAGCCCTTTTTTGAAGGCATGTGCTCGATTTCGTCGCCAAATTTTTTTGTCGAATTTTACGCCCTCTCATTTTTAAAAGTCGATTCCACAGCAGCTAATAGAGCTTTGCGATCGCAATCACTTCCAGAATGTGCAAAAGATATTCTAGTTTCATAACAGACCAGCAGGGACCTGCCAAAGTTAAACCATTTGGCCAGGAGAGCCCTTTTATGCAGACTTTTGCCAGATTTCGATACCCAAAATTTTTGCGATTTTCGCAGAATTTTTTTCAAAAGCCGATTCCAAAGCAACTAATAGAGCTTTGCGATCGCAATCACTTCCAGAATCTGCCCCACGAAGTCTACTTTCATGATAAAGCACGAGGGACCTGCCAAAGTTAAACCATTTGGCCAGGAGAGCCCTTTTTTGAAGGCATGTGCTCGATTTCGTCGCCAAATTTTTTTGTCGAATTTTACGCCCTCTCATTTTTAAAAGTCGATTCCACAGCAGCTAATAGAGCTTTGCGATCGCAATCACTTCCAGAATGTGCAAAAGATATTCTAGTTTCATAACAGACCAGCAGGGACCTGCCAAAGTTAAACCATTTGGCCAGGAGAGCCCTTTTATGCAGACTTTTGCCAGATTTCGATACCCAAAATTTTTGCGATTTTCGCAGAATTTTTTTCAAAAGCCGATTCCAAAGCAACTAATAGAGCTTTGCGATCGCAATCACTTCCAGAATCTGCCCCACGAAGTCTACTTTCATGATAAAGCACGAGGGACCTGCCAAAGTTAAACCATTTGGCCAGGAGAGCCCTTTTTTGAAGGCATGTGCTCGATTTCGTCGCCAAATTTTTTTGTCGAATTTTACGCCCTCTCATTTTTAAAAGTCGATTCCACAGCAGCTAATAGAGCTTTGCGATCGCAATCACTTCCAGAATGTGCAAAAGATATTCTAGTTTCATAACAGACCAGCAGGGACCTGCCAAAGTTAAACCATTTGGCCAGGAGAGCCCTTTTATGCAGACTTTTGCCAGATTTCGATACCCAAAATTTTTGCGATTTTCGCAGAATTTTTTTCAAAAGCCGATTCCAAAGCAACTAATAGAGCTTTGCGATCGCAATCACTTCCAGAATCTGCCCCACGAAGTCTACTTTCATGATAAAGCACGAGGGACCTGCCAAAGTTAAACCATTTGGCCAGGAGAGCCCTTTTTTGAAGGCATGTGCTCGATTTCGTCGCCAAATTTTTTTGTCGAATTTTACGCCCTCTCATTTTTAAAAGTCGATTCCACAGCAGCTAATAGAGCTTTGCGATCGCAATCACTTCCAGAATGTGCAAAAGATATTCTAGTTTCATAACAGACCAGCAGGGACCTGCCAAAGTTAAACCATTTGGCCAGGAGAGCCCTTTTATGCAGACTTTTGCCAGATTTCGATACCCAAAATTTTTGCGATTTTCGCAGAATTTTTTTCAAAAGCCGATTCCAAAGCAACTAATAGAGCTTTGCGATCGCAATCACTTCCAGAATCTGCCCCACGAAGTCTACTTTCATGATAAAGCACGAGGGACCTGCCAAAGTTAAACCATTTGGCCAGGAGAGCCCTTTTTTGAAGGCATGTGCTCGATTTCGTCGCCAAATTTTTTTGTCGAATTTTACGCCCTCTCATTTTTAAAAGTCGATTCCACAGCAGCTAATAGAGCTTTGCGATCGCAATCACTTCCAGAATGTGCAAAAGATATTCTAGTTTCATAACAGACCAGCAGGGACCTGCCAAAGTTAAACCATTTGGCCAGGAGAGCCCTTTTATGCAGACTTTTGCCAGATTTCGATACCCAAAATTTTTGCGATTTTCGCAGAATTTTTTTCAAAAGCCGATTCCAAAGCAACTAATAGAGCTTTGCGATCGCAATCACTTCCAGAATCTGCCCCACGAAGTCTACTTTCATGATAAAGCACGAGGGACCTGCCAAAGTTAAACCATTTGGCCAGGAGAGCCCTTTTTTGAAGGCATGTGCTCGATTTCGTCGCCAAATTTTTTTGTCGAATTTTACGCCCTCTCATTTTTAAAAGTCGATTCCACAGCAGCTAATAGAGCTTTGCGATCGCAATCACTTCCAGAATGTGCAAAAGATATTCTAGTTTCATAACAGACCAGCAGGGACCTGCCAAAGTTAAACCATTTGGCCAGGAGAGCCCTTTTATGCAGACTTTTGCCAGATTTCGATACCCAAAATTTTTGCGATTTTCGCAGAATTTTTTTCAAAAGCCGATTCCAAAGCAACTAATAGAGCTTTGCGATCGCAATCACTTCCAGAATCTGCCCCACGAAGTCTACTTTCATGATAAAGCACGAGGGACCTGCCAAAGTTAAACCATTTGGCCAGGAGAGCCCTTTTTTGAAGGCATGTGCTCGATTTCGTCGCCAAATTTTTTTGTCGAATTTTACGCCCTCTCATTTTTAAAAGTCGATTCCACAGCAGCTAATAGAGCTTTGCGATCGCAATCACTTCCAGAATGTGCAAAAGATATTCTAGTTTCATAACAGACCAGCAGGGACCTGCCAAAGTTAAACCATTTGGCCAGGAGAGCCCTTTTATGCAGACTTTTGCCAGATTTCGATACCCAAAATTTTTGCGATTTTCGCAGAATTTTTTTCAAAAGCCGATTCCAAAGCAACTAATAGAGCTTTGCGATCGCAATCACTTCCAGAATCTGCCCCACGAAGTCTACTTTCATGATAAAGCACGAGGGACCTGCCAAAGTTAAACCATTTGGCCAGGAGAGCCCTTTTTTGAAGGCATGTGCTCGATTTCGTCGCCAAATTTTTTTGTCGAATTTTACGCCCTCTCATTTTTAAAAGTCGATTCCACAGCAGCTAATAGAGCTTTGCGATCGCAATCACTTCCAGAATGTGCAAAAGATATTCTAGTTTCATAACAGACCAGCAGGGACCTGCCAAAGTTAAACCATTTGGCCAGGAGAGCCCTTTTATGCAGACTTTTGCCAGATTTCGATACCCAAAATTTTTGCGATTTTCGCAGAATTTTTTTCAAAAGCCGATTCCAAAGCAACTAATAGAGCTTTGCGATCGCAATCACTTCCAGAATCTGCCCCACGAAGTCTACTTTCATGATAAAGCACGAGGGACCTGCCAAAGTTAAACCATTTGGCCAGGAGAGCCCTTTTTTGAAGGCATGTGCTCGATTTCGTCGCCAAATTTTTTTGTCGAATTTTACGCCCTCTCATTTTTAAAAGTCGATTCCACAGCAGCTAATAGAGCTTTGCGATCGCAATCACTTCCAGAATGTGCAAAAGATATTCTAGTTTCATAACAGACCAGCAGGGACCTGCCAAAGTTAAACCATTTGGCCAGGAGAGCCCTTTTATGCAGACTTTTGCCAGATTTCGATACCCAAAATTTTTGCGATTTTCGCAGAATTTTTTTCAAAAGCCGATTCCAAAGCAACTAATAGAGCTTTGCGATCGCAATCACTTCCAGAATCTGCCCCACGAAGTCTACTTTCATGATAAAGCACGAGGGACCTGCCAAAGTTAAACCATTTGGCCAGGAGAGCCCTTTTTTGAAGGCATGTGCTCGATTTCGTCGCCAAATTTTTTTGTCGAATTTTACGCCCTCTCATTTTTAAAAGTCGATTCCACAGCAGCTAATAGAGCTTTGCGATCGCAATCACTTCCAGAATGTGCAAAAGATATTCTAGTTTCATAACAGACCAGCAGGGACCTGCCAAAGTTAAACCATTTGGCCAGGAGAGCCCTTTTATGCAGACTTTTGCCAGATTTCGATACCCAAAATTTTTGCGATTTTCGCAGAATTTTTTTCAAAAGCCGATTCCAAAGCAACTAATAGAGCTTTGCGATCGCAATCACTTCCAGAATCTGCCCCACGAAGTCTACTTTCATGATAAAGCACGAGGGACCTGCCAAAGTTAAACCATTTGGCCAGGAGAGCCCTTTTTTGAAGGCATGTGCTCGATTTCGTCGCCAAATTTTTTTGTCGAATTTTACGCCCTCTCATTTTTAAAAGTCGATTCCACAGCAGCTAATAGAGCTTTGCGATCGCAATCACTTCCAGAATGTGCAAAAGATATTCTAGTTTCATAACAGACCAGCAGGGACCTGCCAAAGTTAAACCATTTGGCCAGGAGAGCCCTTTTATGCAGACTTTTGCCAGATTTCGATACCCAAAATTTTTGCGATTTTCGCAGAATTTTTTTCAAAAGCCGATTCCAAAGCAACTAATAGAGCTTTGCGATCGCAATCACTTCCAGAATCTGCCCCACGAAGTCTACTTTCATGATAAAGCACGAGGGACCTGCCAAAGTTAAACCATTTGGCCAGGAGAGCCCTTTTTTGAAGGCATGTGCTCGATTTCGTCGCCAAATTTTTTTGTCGAATTTTACGCCCTCTCATTTTTAAAAGTCGATTCCA
Source organism: Salticus scenicus (assembly GCA_963930645.1). Taxonomy (NCBI): domain Eukaryota; kingdom Metazoa; phylum Arthropoda; class Arachnida; order Araneae; family Salticidae; genus Salticus; species Salticus scenicus. The sequence continues at coordinate 7,962 of CAWVNO010001644.1, read as the reverse complement.
CAGCAGCTAATAGAGCTTTGCGATCGCAATCACTTCCAGAATGTGCAAAAGATATTCTAGTTTCATAACAGACCAGCAGGGACCTGCCAAAGTTAAACCATTTGGCCAGGAGAGCCCTTTTATGCAGACTTTTGCCAGATTTCGATACCCAAAATTTTTGCGATTTTCGCAGAATTTTTTTCAAAAGCCGATTCCAAAGCAACTAATAGAGCTTTGCGATCGCAATCACTTCCAGAATCTGCCCCACGAAGTCTACTTTCATGATAAAGCACGAGGGACCTGCCAAAGTTAAACCATTTGGCCAGGAGAGCCCTTTTTTGAAGGCATGTGCTCGATTTCGTCGCCAAATTTTTTTGTCGAATTTTACGCCCTCTCATTTTTAAAAGTCGATTCCACAGCAGCTAATAGAGCTTTGCGATCGCAATCACTTCCAGAATGTGCAAAAGATATTCTAGTTTCATAACAGACCAGCAGGGACCTGCCAAAGTTAAACCATTTGGCCAGGAGAGCCCTTTTATGCAGACTTTTGCCAGATTTCGATACCCAAAATTTTTGCGATTTTCGCAGAATTTTTTTCAAAAGCCGATTCCAAAGCAACTAATAGAGCTTTGCGATCGCAATCACTTCCAGAATCTGCCCCACGAAGTCTACTTTCATGATAAAGCACGAGGGACCTGCCAAAGTTAAACCATTTGGCCAGGAGAGCCCTTTTTTGAAGGCATGTGCTCGATTTCGTCGCCAAATTTTTTTGTCGAATTTTACGCCCTCTCATTTTTAAAAGTCGATTCCACAGCAGCTAATAGAGCTTTGCGATCGCAATCACTTCCAGAATGTGCAAAAGATATTCTAGTTTCATAACAGACCAGCAGGGACCTGCCAAAGTTAAACCATTTGGCCAGGAGAGCCCTTTTATGCAGACTTTTGCCAGATTTCGATACCCAAAATTTTGCGATTTTCGCAGAATTTTTTTCAAAAGCCGATTCCAAAGCAACTAATAGAGCTTTGCGATCGCAATCACTTCCAGAATCTGCCCCACGAAGTCTACTTTCATGATAAAGCACGAGGGACCTGCCAAAGTTAAACCATTTGGCCAGGAGAGCCCTTTTTTGAAGGCATGTGCTCGATTTCGTCGCCAAATTTTTTTGTCGAATTTACGCCCTCTCATTTTTAAAAGTCGATTCCACAGCCGCTAATAGAGCTTTGCGATCGCAATCACTTCCAGAATCTGCAAAAGATATTCTAGTTTCATAACAGACCAGCAGGGACCTGCCAAAGTTAAACCATTTGGCCAGGAGAGCCCTTTTATGCAGACTTTTGCCAGATTTCGATACCCAAAATTTTTGCGATTTTCGCAGAATTTTTTTCAAAAGCCGATTCCAAAGCAACTAATAGAGCTTTGCGATCGCAATCACTTCCAGAATCTGCCCCACGAAGTCTACTTTCATGATAAAGCACGAGGGACCTGCCAAAGTTAAACCATTTGGCCAGGAGAGCCGTTTTATGAAGGCATGTGCTCGATTTCGTCGCGAAATTTTTTTGTCGAATTTTACGCCCTCTCATTTTAAAAGTCGATTCCACAGCCGCTAATAGAGCTTTGCGATCGCAATCACTTCCAGAATCTGCAAAAGATATTCTAGTTTCATAACAGACCAGCAGGGACCTGCCAAAGTTAAACCATTTGGCCAGGAGAGCCCTTTTATGCAGACTTTTGCCAGATTTCGATACCCAAAATTTTTGCGATTTTCGCAGAATTTTTTTCAAAAGCCGATTCCAAAGCAACTAATAGAGCTTTGCGATCGCAATCACTTCCAGAATCTGCCCCACGAAGTCTACTTTCATGATAAAGCACGAGGGACCTGCCAAAGTTAAACCATTTGGCCAGGAGAGCCGTTTTATGAAGGCATGTGCTCGATTTCGTCGCGAAATTTTTTTGTCGAATTTTACGCCCTCTCATTTTTAAAAGTCGATTCCACAGCCGCTAATAGAGCTTTGCGATCGCAATCACTTCCAGAATCTGCAAAAGATATTCTAGTTTCATAACAGACCAGCAGGGACCTGCCAAAGTTAAACCATTTGGCCAGGAGAGCCCTTTTATGCAGACTTTTGCCAGATTTCGATACCCAAAATTTTTGCGATTTTCGCAGAATTTTTTTCAAAAGCCGATTCCAAAGCAACTAATAGAGCTTTGCGATCGCAATCACTTCCAGAATCTGCCCCACGAAGTCTACTTTCATGATAAAGCACGAGGGACCTGCCAAAGTTAAACCATTTGGCCAGGAGAGCCGTTTTATGAAGGCATGTGCTCGATTTCGTCGCGAAATTTTTTTGTCGAATTTTACGCCCCTCTCATTTTTAAAAGTCGATTCCACAGCCGCTAATAGAGCTTTGCGATCGCAATCACTTCCAGAATCTGCAAAAGATATTCTAGTTTCATAACAGACCAGCAGGGACCTGCCAAAGTTAAACCATTTGGCCAGGAGAGCCCTTTTATGCAGACTTTTGCCAGATTTCGATACCCAAAATTTTTGCGATTTTCGCAGAATTTTTTTCAAAAGCCGATTCCAAAGCAACTAATAGAGCTTTGCGATCGCAATCACTTCCAGAATCTGCCCCACGAAGTCTACTTTCATGATAAAGCACGAGGGACCTGCCAAAGTTAAACCATTTGGCCAGGAGAGCCGTTTTATGAAGGCATGTGCTCGATTTCGTCGCGAAATTTTTTTGTCGAATTTTACGCCCTCTCATTTTTAAAAGTCGATTCCACAGCCGCTAATAGAGCTTTGCGATCGCAATCACTTCCAGAATCTGCAAAAGATATTCTAGTTTCATAACAGACCAGCAGGGACCTGCCAAAGTTAAACCATTTGGCCAGGAGAGCCCTTTTATGCAGACTTTTGCCAGATTTCGATACCCAAAATTTTTGCGATTTTCGCAGAATTTTTTTCAAAAGCCGATTCCAAAGCAACTAATAGAGCTTTGCGATCGCAATCACTTCCAGAATCTGCCCCACGAAGTCTACTTTCATGATAAAGCACGAGGGACCTGCCAAAGTTAAACCATTTGGCCAGGAGAGCCGTTTTATGAAGGCATGTGCTCGATTTCGTCGCGAAATTTTTTTGTCGAATTTTACGCCCTCTCATTTTTAAAAGTCGATTCCACAGCCGCTAATAGAGCTTTGCGATCGCAATCACTTCCAGAATCTGCAAAAGATATTCTAGTTTCATAACAGACCAGCAGGGACCTGCCAAAGTTAAACCATTTGGCCAGGAGAGCCCTTTTATGCAGACTTTTGCCAGATTTCGATACCCAAAATTTTTGCGATTTTCGCAGAATTTTTTTCAAAAGCCGATTCCAAAGCAACTAATAGAGCTTTGCGATCGCAATCACTTCCAGAATCTGCCCCACGAAGTCTACTTTCATGATAAAGCACGAGGGACCTGCCAAAGTTAAACCATTTGGCCAGGAGAGCCGTTTTATGAAGGCATGTGCTCGATTTCGTCGCGAAATTTTTTTGTCGAATTTTACGCCCTCTCATTTTTAAAAGTCGATTCCACAGCCGCTAATAGAGCTTTGCGATCGCAATCACTTCCAGAATCTGCAAAAGATATTCTAGTTTCATAACAGACCAGCAGGGACCTGCCAAAGTTAAACCATTTGGCCAGGAGAGCCCTTTTATGCAGACTTTTGCCAGATTTCGATACCCAAAATTTTTGCGATTTTCGCAGAATTTTTTTCAAAAGCCGATTCCAAAGCAACTAATAGAGCTTTGCGATCGCAATCACTTCCAGAATCTGCCCCACGAAGTCTACTTTCATGATAAAGCACGAGGGACCTGCCAAAGTTAAACCATTTGGCCAGGAGAGCCGTTTTATGAAGGCATGTGCTCGATTTCGTCGCGAAATTTTTTTGTCGAATTTTACGCCCTCTCATTTTTAAAAGTCGATTCCACAGCCGCTAATAGAGCTTTGCGATCGCAATCACTTCCAGAATCTGCAAAAGATATTCTAGTTTCATAACAGACCAGCAGGGACCTGCCAAAGTTAAACCATTTGGCCAGGAGAGCCCTTTTATGCAGACTTTTGCCAGATTTCGATACCCAAAATTTTTGCGATTTTCGCAGAATTTTTTTCAAAAGCCGATTCCAAAGCAACTAATAGAGCTTTGCGATCGCAATCACTTCCAGAATCTGCCCCACGAAGTCTACTTTCATGATAAAGCACGAGGGACCTGCCAAAGTTAAACCATTTGGCCAGGAGAGCCGTTTTATGAAGGCATGTGCTCGATTTCGTCGCGAAATTTTTTTGTCGAATTTTACGCCCTCTCATTTTTAAAAGTCGATTCCACAGCCGCTAATAGAGCTTTGCGATCGCAATCACTTCCAGAATCTGCAAAAGATATTCTAGTTTCATAACAGACCAGCAGGGACCTGCCAAAGTTAAACCATTTGGCCAGGAGAGCCCTTTTATGCAGACTTTTGCCAGATTTCGATACCCAAAATTTTTGCGATTTTCGCAGAATTTTTTTCAAAAGCCGATTCCAAAGCAACTAATAGAGCTTTGCGATCGCAATCACTTCCAGAATCTGCCCCACGAAGTCTACTTTCATGATAAAGCACGAGGGACCTGCCAAAGTTAAACCATTTGGCCAGGAGAGCCGTTTTATGAAGGCATGTGCTCGATTTCGTCGCGAAATTTTTTTGTCGAATTTTACGCCCTCTCATTTTTAAAAGTCGATTCCACAGCCGCTAATAGAGCTTTGCGATCGCAATCACTTCCAGAATCTGCAAAAGATATTCTAGTTTCATAACAGACCAGCAGGGACCTGCCAAAGTTAAACCATTTGGCCAGGAGAGCCCTTTTATGCAGACTTTTGCCAGATTTCGATACCCAAAATTTTTGCGATTTTCGCAGAATTTTTTTCAAAAGCCGATTCCAAAGCAACTAATAGAGCTTTGCGATCGCAATCACTTCCAGAATCTGCCCCACGAAGTCTACTTTCATGATAAAGCACGAGGGACCTGCCAAAGTTAAACCATTTGGCCAGGAGAGCCGTTTTATGAAGGCATGTGCTCGATTTCGTCGCGAAATTTTTTTGTCGAATTTTACGCCCTCTCATTTTTAAAAGTCGATTCCACAGCCGCTAATAGAGCTTTGCGATCGCAATCACTTCCAGAATCTGCAAAAGATATTCTAGTTTCATAACAGACCAGCAGGGACCTGCCAAAGTTAAACCATTTGGCCAGGAGAGCCCTTTTATGCAGACTTTTGCCAGATTTCGATACCCAAAATTTTTGCGATTTTCGCAGAATTTTTTCAAAAGCCGATTCCAAAGCAACTAATAGAGCTTTGCGATCGCAATCACTTCCAGAATCTGCCCACGAAGTCTACTTTCATGATAAAGCACGAGGGACCTGCCAAAGTTAAACCATTTGGCCAGGAGAGCCGTTTTATGAAGGCATGTGCTCGATTTCGTCGCGAAATTTTTTTGTCGAATTTTACGCCCTCTCATTTTTAAAAGTCGATTCCACAGCCGCTAATAGAGCTTTGCGATCGCAATCACTTCCAGAATCTGCAAAAGATATTCTAGTTTCATAACAGACCAGCAGGGACCTGCCAAAGTTAAACCATTTGGCCAGGAGAGCCCTTTTATGCAGACTTTTGCCAGATTTCGATACCCAAAATTTTTGCGATTTTCGCAGAATTTTTTTCAAAAGCCGATTCCAAAGCAACTAATAGAGCTTTGCGATCGCAATCACTTCCAGAATCTGCCCCACGAAGTCTACTTTCATGATAAAGCACGAGGGACCTGCCAAAGTTAAACCATTTGGCCAGGAGAGCCGTTTTATGAAGGCATGTGCTCGATTTCGTCGCGAAATTTTTTTGTCGAATTTTACGCCCTCTCATTTTTAAAAGTCGATTCCACAGCCGCTAATAGAGCTTTGCGATCGCAATCACTTCCAGAATCTGCAAAAGATATTCTAGTTTCATAACAGACCAGCAGGGACCTGCCAAAGTTAAACCATTTGGCCAGGAGAGCCCTTTTATGCAGACTTTTGCCAGATTTCGATACCCAAAATTTTTGCGATTTTCGCAGAATTTTTTTCAAAAGCCGATTCCAAAGCAACTAATAGAGCTTTGCGATCGCAATCACTTCCAGAATCTGCCCCACGAAGTCTACTTTCATGATAAAGCACGAGGGACCTGCCAAAGTTAAACCATTTGGCCAGGAGAGCCGTTTTATGAAGGCATGTGCTCGATTTCGTCGCGAAATTTTTTTGTCGAATTTTACGCCCTCTCATTTTTAAAAGTCGATTCCACAGCCGCTAATAGAGCTTTGCGATCGCAATCACTTCCAGAATCTGCAAAAGATATTCTAGTTTCATAACAGACCAGCAGGGACCTGCCAAAGTTAAACCATTTGGCCAGGAGAGCCCTTTTATGCAGACTTTTGCCAGATTTCGATACCCAAAATTTTTGCGATTTTCGCAGAATTTTTTTCAAAAGCCGATTCCAAAGCAACTAATAGAGCTTTGCGATCGCAATCACTTCCAGAATCTGCCCCACGAAGTCTACTTTCATGATAAAGCACGAGGGACCTGCCAAAGTTAAACCATTTGGCCAGGAGAGCCGTTTTATGAAGGCATGTGCTCGATTTCGTCGCGAAATTTTTTTGTCGAATTTTACGCCCTCTCATTTTTAAAAGTCGATTCCACAGCCGCTAATAGAGCTTTGCGATCGCAATCACTTCCAGAATCTGCAAAAGATATTCTAGTTTCATAACAGACCAGCAGGGACCTGCCAAAGTTAAACCATTTGGCCAGGAGAGCCCTTTTATGCAGACTTTTGCCAGATTTCGATACCCAAAATTTTTGCGATTTTCGCAGAATTTTTTTCAAAAGCCGATTCCAAGCAACTAATAGAGCTTTGCGATCGCAATCACTTCCAGAATCTGCCCCACGAAGTCTACTTTCATGATAAAGCACGAGGGACCTGCCAAAGTTAAACCATTTGGCCAGGAGAGCCGTTTTATGAAGGCATGTGCTCGATTTCGTCGCGAAATTTTTTTGTCGAATTTTACGCCCTCTCATTTTTTAAAAGTCGATTCCCACAGCCGCTAATAGAGCTTTGCGATCGCAATCACTTCCAGAATCTGCAAAAGATATTCTAGTTTCATAACAGACCAGCAGGGACCTGCCAAAGTTAAACCATTTGGCCAGGAGAGCCCTTTTATGCAGACTTTTGCCAGATTTCGATACCCAAAATTTTTGCGATTTTCGCAGAATTTTTTCAAAAGCCGATTCCCAAAGCAACTAATAGAGCTTTGCGATCGCAATCACTTCCAGAATCTGCCCCACGAAGTCTACTTTCATGATAAAGCACGAGGACCTGCCAAAGTTAAACCATTTGGCCAGGAGAGCCGTTTTATGAAGGCATGTGCTCGATTTCGTCGCGAAATTTTTTTGTCGAATTTTACGCCCCTCTCATTTTTTAAAAGTCGATTCCACAGCCGCTAATAGAGCTTTGCGATCGCAATCACTTCCAGAATCTGCAAAAGATATTCTAGTTTCATAACAGACCAGCAGGGACCTGCCAAAGTTAACCATTTGGCCAGGAGAGCCCTTTTATGCAGACTTTTGCCAGATTTCGATACCCAAAATTTTTGCGATTTTCGCAGAATTTTTTTCAAAGCCGATTCCAAAGCAACTAATAGAGCTTTGCGATCGCAATCACTTCCAGAATCTGCCCCACGAAGTCTACTTTCATGATAAAGCACGAGGGACCTGCCAAAGTTAAACCATTTGGCCAGGAGAGCCGTTTTATGAAGGCATGTGCTCGATTTCGTCGCGAAATTTTTTTGTCGAATTTTACGCCCTCTCATTTTTAAAAGTCGATTCCACAGCCGCTAATAGAGCTTTGCGATCGCAATCACTTCCAGAATCTGCAAAAGATATTCTAGTTTCAT